>JAFELO010000359.1:8481-29901 GCA_017140195.1 Eumaeus atala | reverse complement strand
CGATACACGTACATCGTACATATTTTATTTAAGCCCATCTTGTTGTCTCATATATTTTGTCCCTAAGAAATTGACGGCATGAATTCTGATACAATTTATCTTTTTCGCTCTATGGTGTTTTCCTAATACAAACGGATCAAAATTATATAACATCTTATCTTCGATTTCGAACTTTACAGTAAAAGTTCACAACAATATTAAAATGTTGTATGTAATGTAAGAGAAAGCAGGCGGAACCTTGTGATGAAGCGACTCCCCTAAATATACACTTGATTGTTATGCCGGCGTGTTGTCCTCCTTCATTCCTCTCCTCCAAGCGAAGGTTTCCTCTCCGTATCACCACTGATCGGCTGTAACACAACCTGGCACCTTATAAAATGAGAACAGGACATAATATGTTTTTTATTCAACTCAAGTTTTTTATTCGTTTGTTGACGCGGAGAAAGGCATTTACTGGGGGCCAGCGGTGTGTAGGGCTCGCGGCACAACATAGTGGCGAATACCTAGAAGAACCACTGCGAGTGCTATTAGCGCCGTCTTTGGTGAGGTGCCTTGAAAGAACAAATCATCGTGGCACCTCGACGGCTAGTCAGCCCCCTAAGGGATGGACGCCACCTCCATAGATGGGGTTGCCCACACCACAGGACTACCCCACCAACTTTGGGGTAGTACATTGGAGTCAGGTTTGCCATTCTCGCCCCTTACTCCGTGCGCAAAAGCGCCGCCTCCTGTATCTCTTTTGTCCCCTTTTCTTATAAAAGGGGCACCATGAGCGGCTCTTCCTACTGTTCTTTAGTCCCACCTTCTTATAAGAGGGGCACAACGCGCACCCGCCTCCTCGGTCCTCGGCTTCGCCCAAGGTTTCTGTGTTTACCCCAGACTACTGATCCCCACCGCCACGACAAGGCTTGAACCGTAGTGTCGTATTATATAATATACCTCTAACATGTGTTAGTATATAATTCATTTGATATTCAATTTCTATATTTTAACGTAGTTCATAGAAGTCGTTGTTTTTATGTGAAAAAAATACCTTCACCATCCCTTGTTAAGAGATATCATTCCTTAACGTGCATAGGTACTATGAAAGGATTTTTTGAAATTCAACATCTAAGGGAGTGAAATGGGGGAAGAAGTTAATAATGTTAAATGTTACGCGAGTGAAGCCACGGGGAGTTGTAACTAATAAGTCATTCTAGCATTATTTATTTATATTTGTGCCTAATATAAGTATAAGTTAAAATAGGTACCTAATAACAATGTAATATAATGTACACAATATGAAAGTCTCTCGTTAAAGCTCTGTACATAACTCCGCTCCGCTGTATACATAGACACGGTTTGTTGACAGCGGACTGAATATGTGTGTGAGGAGCTGAGGCGAGACGGGGACGATTACTTTCGATATGCGAAACTTGTCTCAGGGGCGCCTGCAGAAGTCACGCATGGAGATATAAGAGATGGGCACGGAGTTTATTAAATAACAGCAAACTGGATACACTTCCTACTCCTTTTATTTTGAATAAAATGTTAAATAGCAATTTTCTTCCGGCGTCTTTACCTGCGTAGTATTTAACATATAATCGCTGTATTGAAATTCTTAAAATTCGCGACTGAATAATTGGATTTCAATATTAAAACTAAATTATAAAAAGCAATATAATTCATTTAATTTTAAGGCACAAGTGCACTTCGATGAGTAAATTCGTAGATCATATAAGATCATTTGTGAATTGTCTTTTGACAAACACACCCGTGTCGTTCGGTATGAAGTTGATGAAAACAAACGATAAGACAAATCCTACGAAGAGATATTTAAGCGGAGGGATGCTCTATATTAATTTTATTGATGCATAAATTTGTTTATACATCGTCAGAGTCATTACGTGTCTGTTAATGACGTCACATTAACTTAAAAATGGTAATAAATTTTCCACTTACTAAGATTACATTTTGGAATTTTTGGTTAATGTGGAACATTATTTTGTGCAATGAAGTGGTGAAACAAGGAATTGGACCCTTTTAATGACTACACACGCTTTCAAACATTTGGGCAACCAACGGTTTTACAGATCCTTTTCTATCTCATATTTAATATATCCCAAAGTACTGAAATCCGATAGCTAGGAATGTTAATTGTGATGATTATACAAATAATAAAGGAATACACTTGGGTAACAAACGAATTCTTGCTGAAACAAGCGAGACTAATATCAATACAGCATTGCAGCCGAATTCGGTTGATACGACCTCTTGTTCACGTAATACTGGCGTGAAGTGACAGCTGCGCTGGCGTATTTCATGCGGTGTCGAGTTGCCGGTTGCCCATTGATGAGGAGCTTGGTGGGAGAGCATTACCAATATACAACAATTGGTGAGGAGCTTGGTGGGAGAGCATTACCAATATGCTTGGTGGGAGAGCATTACCAATATACAACAATTGGTGAGGAGCTTGGTGGGAGAGCATTACCAATATACAACAATTGGTGAGGAGCTTGGTGGGAGAGCATTGCCAATATACAACAATTGGTGAGGAGCTTGGTGGGAGAGCATTACCAATATACAACAATTGGTGAGGAGCTTGCTGGGAGAGCATTACTAATATACAACAATTCTACGAATGTTCATGGGCTTCATCAGTAGGTTCCGCTCTGGCCGCTCGTCCAGTTCTACTATAAAACTTTTTAATTTCGTTAGGCTATAAAAATATTAATACCCTATTAATTCGAATTTTGTTTTTTTTTTTAAATATTTTTGGATATGTAATGTTTAGTTTTGAAAATATTCAGAGCAAACATTCTGTTAACAGAATAAACACATTTTCACAAGATCTATCCCATGGGTAATGTATGAGAATAGCATCCCCCTCGACACGTGTTCAGTGATCGTCAATATTTGCCATATATATCATACAATAATGAAAATACGTATATAAAATTCCTATAAAAAAAAGATTGTCATAACGCTTAAATTGGTTCCAGCATTCTTCCTTCACCCCGTTCTCTGCATTGTGAAATCTGGAATTACACAATCCGAATAAGTAGCGACAGTGCAGTCGCACAAGATCACATAATATCAACGTGAAGTGACAACTACACATACACACACATCACCAAACTTTTATCTAAAATAGTATAAAGGTGGACGAGCCCTGCGTATGATAATACAAACAGATTCTGATTCGGTTCGAATGCTAGAAAAGGAGAACGTCTTCAACAATCGGATGACTATTCGGCTTCGGTAGTCATCTAAAAGCCTCATCACAATATAAATGTATATAAATGCTTCATCTGTAGTTATTTGATAGTACGATTAGCTAAGAAATGTGTAATACTGGTTACAAGAGCCGAACCTCTAGCGGGCAGCCTGATATATGTGAAGCTACAAATGTCAATGTTGATCAAAAATGTTCAGATAAAGTTCTGCTCGCGCATCTATTTCACAGAACCCCAGCGCGTATTGAAATAGCCGAAGCACTCCAATTTACAGATACAGTTTACTCCGGAGTAAAGTCTACGGTGAACATTTTTGGACAAACATTTACGGATTTTCTAAGCTCCAGATAGGCCTTGTCCAATTTTCGATTGGAAGCGCACATCCATTCAATTTTATTCATAAACGGCAATATTTGAATGTATTTTTAATGTTTTCAATGCCACTTTAGGGTACGGAACTCTAAAAAACTATAAGATATATTCCTTAACTGGGTTTCTAATTAACGTACATAGACAATGTGGGGCTATTTTTCTCTAAAGAAAATAACAGCTTGCAAGTACAAAGGCCATAAAGACCGACAAAAATACATGTACTACTCGTATGTGGCTGTACCTACTACTAGTACGTGCCACGCGGCTAAGTTCAACGTGGCGGTTATATAATCACAGCTACAGAGCTGTGGAGCGGCGGTTGTCATTACCACCTGCTCGTGTGTCCCCTATCTCATTAAAAAAACTTACGTTGCCAGCATTTGTGATAAGATGCTCTTTCTTGAAGATGCCAAAGTTGTGTAGATCTGGAATTACCGAGGGCCACTACTGATTCCGTATTGACTACATTGTAGTTGAAGTACGCAGGAAGCAATTGATTTACTACTGTAGCAGCTGCACTAATACTAATAGCAATTTTTTGCCAATTCACAAATTACGTTCTAAGTAAAAAATGAACACCAAGCAACACAGTCAGGAGCTGTGGAGTGATGATTTTCAGAGGGCACCTACAGAAAAACTGATACTCTCCGTAAGTGTTCGCGAGTCTTTTTTAGCATTCGAACCGAATCAGAATCCGTTTGTATTATCATACGCAGGGCTCGTCCACCTTTTAACTATTTTAGATAAACGTTTTGGTGGTGTGTGTGTGTATGTGCAGTTGTCACTTCACGTCGGTGTTATGTGGTCTTGTGTGCTGATTGTGTAATTCCAGATTTCACAATACGGAGAACAAGGTGAAGGAAGAATACTGGCACCAGTTTAAGTGAAACGACATCATTTTTGGTTTTTTATAGGAAATTAAGAATTGTTGTTCCGGGGTGCTGGAGACCTCTAACACCAACAGCACTCCCCAACCCAACTACCAACGGCAGGACCCAACACGTGCTTGTTGTTATGTTCTGGGGTGTTGGAGACCCCTGACACCAACAGCACTCCCCAACGCAACTACCAACAGCAGGACCCGACTTGTGCTTGTTGTATGTTCTGGAGTGCTGTAGACCTCTGACACCAACTGCACTCCCCAGTGCAACCACCAACAGCAGGACCCGACTTGTGCTTGTTATATGTTCTGGAGTGCTGTAGACCTCTGACACCAACTGCACTCCCCAGCGCAACCACCAACAGCAGGACCCCACTCGTGCTTGTTGTATGTTCTGGAGTGCTGAAGACCTCTGACACCAACTGCACTCCCCAGTGTAACCACCAACAGCAGGACCCCACTCGTGCTTGTTGTATGTTCTGGAGTGCTGGAGACCTCTGACACCAACTGCACTCCCCAGTGCAACCACCAACAGCAGGACCCCACTCGTGCTTGTTGTATGTTCTGGAGTGCTGGAGACCTTTGACAAAAATACACTCCTCGGCGCAATCACGTCGCAATCACTGCGAAGTACGTCGGTTTCTATTACAGATATATACTTTTATTATGGAGTATATACCTATGTAATCGTGAAAGAGGTAGTGCCATGCTGTATGGCAGCTCGTGAACTATGCCGTCATGTTTCATGTAGCTTGTTAATGTCTGGAAGCCCATTGCAGAGGAGAAGGGAAGGAGGATCATACATCTGTGTCATCACTGAGCTTCAGCAGCTCATTAACTGCCACCTACCTCTAACATCTATACTCACTATAAAGCAAAATTCCCAAAAGCTGACAGACCTGTATGTGATCATTTTTCTCTAAATCTACTGAACGGATGTCTATTCTACTTATGGATAAAACGACTCCCGAGGACGGTTTCAGTGTATAATTTGTTAATGCAACAACAAAAATTGTAGGCACGAGCGGTGCTGAACAGAATACCTCACCACCGTGATTCTGAATTAAGAGTGAGCATAAAGAATAGGAGACGTGAATGCAGTAAAGCGTAAAGCGTTACACTGAATTTAGACCCGCGATATGAAGAAAAATGAAGAGCGTCACTCTTTATGTTTCTTCATATCGCGGGTCTAAATAGGCGACCAGCTGGCGCAGTGGCAACCTGGCTTCATTGATCGTGCATGATACGCCAGAAGACGTGCCTACTACATGTTTTTCTATAATATAAATCTTAAATATTTTTTGATATACTTAATATCTTTTGGGAAGGCTAAAAGATATTAAATATATTATATCCATCATCTAGTACCTATAACACGAGTGATTACGTTAGTTAGCACAAACGTAGCGTGGTGTGATCAGTCCGCAGATATTGTAAATATCTCTTTAAGAAGTAAATTCCAAAAAACCATCTTACCCAATCAAAAATAGGCCCTTTGTGAAACCCCGTGTGTTTCATTTTCCTCTTCCCTCGTAATAAGAAATCGTCCCGTGCTCAATAGTGTGTTAATAATAAAACTATGTTTGTCGATTTACTGATTGTCACCTCCCGCCTTGGACAGGAATTGATCTACTTTAGTGAAAGCAACTACGTGCATAAATAAGAACAAACTCGATGTTATTTCAGTAATGAATAATTCCGAAATTGCTGAAGTAAATGTTCAAGGGTAATTAATTTCATAAGTGGCCGTTTTACAATTTACGCAGTGCACGTGGCAAGTTTTAGCTGCTTGATCAAAGGATCAACTATAAGTCCTGTTTAAATAAAACGGCTAGTAATGTGTATTGGACTCGCTCAGCCAGGGAGCACGTGCGTACGTGTGCCTCTTACCGCAAACCCTACTATAATAAATGTAAAAGTTGGATCAAACAGATTGTGTTTATGATTCAATCACGTTATCACGGCTGAACGGATTTGGTTCAAATTTGAATCATAGTTTTTTACTGTAGTCTCCTATATATCTGTAATACCATATTAATTTATTTTATTATATAGTAATAATTAATAATACAACCCCACATGAAATTTAAGAACCTTTAAGTTTGTGTAATCGGCTTTAGCCCGCGCCCCTAACTTCACAGGTGGACGATTTCACTAGTAATTGTTATCTTAGTGCAGATTTACTGGGCCCAGCCTGTAGTTAAATAAATTAGAGAAAACAATACGCCACAGCCACAGCATTGTGGCTCTTGTCAAAATAATATATATCATGTGTAATTCAAACTAACTTAAATGTGACTATGAAAAATTACAGCATTATATCATCCAAGGTGTTCTTGGATATCTAATACATATGATATAAATCATAATGATATTTTTCATAGTCACATTTAAGTTAGTTTAAATTATCCATATTTGATCAATTGCTACGTGCTGTTTTTGTTATACATTTTTATTATATTTTTTTTTATGGAATTGAATATTATATTGTATCTGTCTTTTAATAGTGTCATTAATTTTCCATATATTTTACCTGTTGTATATGTACATGTGTGTGTAGGTTATGGCTAAGGTTACGGTGTGTGGGTGCTAGCGCTCGGTGATATCTTGGATGGACTTGGTACATTGCCGAAACGAGAAATTAAAGGGTATTCCTGAAAACCAGCGGTAGGACCATCGATTCTGACTTATGGTGAGGTTTCACTTTTTTGTGAGGCATATTTAATTAGCAAATTAGTTTTTTGTTATAGAATTAATTATATATATTTTCGCCGTATTAAATTACGGCATTAAAACTAAGGGCCGTTTTGTTTTGCGGCGGGCCAGAATTAACCGATCCGAGTGAAATTCCGCCAGCCGTTCTCAATCTAGCTAATCGTTGTTCCGGTATAATAAAACACCAAAACAGTCATATATTTAAAAAATGGCTCGGCTGCGACATAGAGACAATAATTACGGAACGCATATTCGGTTTTCGAATACAACAATTAACAATAGCCACACTATTTAAGACTAAGCTCTAATAAGTGCCGCCGTTCATTATTAACTCGAGGTTCCACTCCATCATGAGACCGGATCATAAATCAAGAGACTACCTTCTAACAATTAATCTTATGATGCGTTATATCATTGTTCACTCAAATGTGAGCTAAGCGTATTCAGGTTATCCGGGAGAGTAATCATCATCATCATCAGTCAGGCGTCCACTGCTGGACCTGGGGCTCTCCTCACAGGTCCCGGTCATCGCCAGACGAGAGAAGAGGGCCGTCTCACACTCTTCCTCACACGAAGAGTGTGGGACGGCCTACCCGATGGACTGACGACTTGGTTAAGGTGGCGGGGAGCCGCTGGATGCAAGTGGCTCGTGACCGGAAATAATAATGTTGTAGAGAAATTATAAGAATAGCTCGTCACTGACGGGATTTTAGTGTTACTTTATAGCATCGCAAAATCGGCGTTGGTCGTCACGAATAGTTCCGACAGCTTGTGCTCGTTCGCCCCCTTATGCGAGAAAAAAATCTACAAGAAATGCAAAAGAAGCATTGATTAAACTTGAATTTAGCCGAAGTGGTGAAGAATGTTACTAGTGTGCAGCAAATAATACGATAAAATATAAAATGCACCTAGAATCATTGAAGATAATATAATAAATTTCTCAGAAACTTGCTAGTTTCCGATTTTTGTTTGCATTAAAACTTGCTCTTGCAGTTAGTGGCTCTCCACATTATTCAGTCTTTCAGCTATATGTTAGGTTGCAATGTGTAATGTATAGGAGGCCAAAATTAAATATATCATATTTGTGTTTTTGTAAATCAATGATGTTTCGGCATATTCTGTGAACATTAATGTATGGATATTTCATATAGATCCTGATTAAGCAAAATGTTTCCTTTAATATATGAAATCTGAAAGCGTAAACGTTCTTCGCTTCAAATTGGCTATTACGTGTAGTACCTGAGTACCATTTAAATAATATATTAGTATCGGTACTTAGTTTGAAATAAGTTTAAAAATTACAAATAAGATGCAAGAAAGGATTTACCGAGTGTATGTGCACACAAATTTATACCGACGCCAGCATATCATTTATTATCCTGAGACGTGTTTGTACTTACTCTCCTCATCAACCCCGGCCGGGTCTCGGTCTCCTGATTCAACAACCTCCCAAGTGAAAAATCGCGACCTATGGAATGGTTTCCGAAGCTTTAAAAGTAAAAACACAGGGCACTTGAAGGACTACTTATTCCGACACCAGCACAGGTTATCCCGCATCACAGGACAACCCCACCAACATCAGGTCGGTACATCCGAGACCGTGAGTGATCATGAGAGTTTGGTGTTAAGTGGGAAATGAAAAAGACGGTAAATCATCGTCAGCAAATTTTTAAACTTTATACTTGAATCAAAACAAAAAGAACATCATTCGCATCACATCACATTAGAACATCATTCGCATAACATCACATTAGAACATCATTCGCATCACATCACATTATGCGCCTAAATTTTACCGGATCCCTCAATGATGTCGAACTCGTAGAGTTTCTGAACCCAACGGAATATAAAAATACCAACCCGGAGCTGTCCACACGCAAACAGTCGGATCACAAACAAACGAAGAGGTGGAGGCTGCGTCATCAAATGGTTTCGTGAAATGTGTCGTAATTTTACATGTCACAGGCACACACACTGGTACATCCACGCAAATATGCCACAAAAATAGTATATTGGATCTCTACCTATCGGATATTACCCATGACTTCAAATCAAGATTTTCCTATACCAGTACATCTACCCGATGTATTACAATTCGACGCGTAATGTCGAATTTAGTTATTATTTGCTAAGAAAGTACCAAGAAGACCAAGCATCCATTCCACATTTTTCCAGAAGACACAGTCTGAGTGATAAAGAAATGCTTTATTGGTAAATCTACAACAAGTGAAGACGATGATTTCAGTATAAACTCGTTACGTCTTCGCACTCTACCCGTTGCCGGGTCGTGGGGGGTCCAGACCGGAGCTTAGCTCCCTACTGGAGATATGTTGTTCGAGCCTCGTCAATACGAGGCTGTGCTTGATGCGAGGTCATGTTGACCTCTGAGTGCGTATGCACATATGTTTATGTGCCTGGGCTATTGGTATCTTTGAACGATCGGCGTCTATCCATTTGTCGGGGCACTCTCACAGGTCCCAGAGCGAACCGGGAAACGTGTATGGTTCCACTCCTGTGATGGCCTTATGGACAGGCACCGAATCGCATGCTGTGTTTACGATACGGTGTTTTGGTGGAAAAGTAAAGGTCAAAGGTCAGACGCGACAAACAGAAGAAAAGAAAGAGAGAAAAAAAGGGATGGGTCCTGGCCGTGAAGCTGGTGTCACGGGAGAAGCGGCGGGTCGTATCCTTACGGGAGCGTGGCAACGGGGTTGTCACGTCCCACTCGGCACCGCCCGCGTGGTGTCGGCGATGTCCGTCTGCAGCGTCCAGCGAGAGGGAGAAGTGTATATATGTATATAACCTGTGAAAATGAAGTCAAATGGATTAGTAGTGATTTTTTTTTCTAGCCTATGTGGGAGGTATACGGAAACTGGTTATCCGTCCCCCCTCCTCGGCAGGCTATATTTGTCCGGGGGGCGGGCGTGCCAGGGCGCGAGACCCCTGAGAGTCTCGTGCTCCGACGCGTCCGCCTTTTCGAACAGGTTGCTCGACATCCTGCCGACAAAGTCATCAAGGGGCTCGACGCGCAGGTCCCTGAGTATAGTTTGGTTCCTCACGAACCTTGGAGCCTTTACCAGTTGCCGAAACACCTTGTTCTGAACGACACGGAGCTTCCGCTTGTTCGTATCGCTCAGCAAGTGATGATGAAGTGTGATTCAGGCAGGAATCGCGTATGTTAGCCTCGATCTTATGTGGATGTTGTAGAGTGCCATCCTCATTTTTAGTGGGATGGCACTCGCCCGCAGGAGTGGCGCCAGCCTGGCGGTGGCTGATCTGGCCTTTCTGATGGCGGTTTCGGCCTGACGAGCCATCGTGAATCCGGAGTCTAGCACGACTCCCAAGTAGTTGGCTGTCCTGTGCCATGGAATCGCGACGCCCTGTACCTTGAGCGCACCAACGGTGCTCTGTCTGGGAAAGGTGATCGCTTGTGATTTAGATGGATTGACCGCCAGCCGCCATTTCTGGAGCCACTCCGGCAGGAGATCGAGGGTTCTCTGTAGTTTTTTGGCCGCGTGCCTCGCGTTAAGAGATGCGGCCAAGAAGGCGGTGTCGTCCGCGTAGAGCGCGGCGGTCACTCCGGGGGAGACAGGCACGTTCCCGGCGTAAAAGTTGTAGAGGGCTGGCGAGAGACAGCTCCCTTGTGGTACACCTGCACGAATACATTTCCTCTCGGACAAGACCCCGTCCACTCTCACCTGGAATGTCCTGTCAGAGAGAAATGACGCCATCAATTTTATGAGAGGTTTAGGCACATTGCTTTGGATTAATTTGTATATTAACCCGTTATGCCATACGGAGTCGAATGCTCTTTGCATGTCGAGGAATACGGCGGCTACAGCTTCTTTCTTGTTTCTAGCCACTGCGATCAAATGTTGGGTCGGAAACCGAATTGCTCGTCTCTGAGTGGTAGAAGGGGGGTGAGTTGTCTCAGTATGAGCAACTCTAGGGTCTTCGACAGAGTGGGTAGCAGAGTTATCGGGCGATAGTTGTCCGCTCTCCTGCTGTCCTTACCCTGTTTTTGCAACATGATGATGTGGCCCAACTTTCAGCTAGTGGGGAAGTGTCCAGTGTGGACCATGCCGTTCAGCAGTCTCGTTACTGCGGCGATCGTCTTGAATGGAAGGTGTCGCAAGGCCATGTTGGTGATTCCGTCATGCCCGGGGGCCTTTCTGGGTTTCAACCCCTTGATGGTGTTCCGTACCATGTTGGGTGAAAAGTGAAATGCCGCTGTGGCGATTTCTCCCGTGCCTGGGGCTTCCAGGTAAGCTTCGACCGCGGCTTCGACCCGGGCGGTGTGCTCGGAATCGACCGGTGGGAAGGGGGTGAATTGTGCCTCCAGATGGGTCGCGATTATATCCGCTCTGTCTGGGGCACTGTATTTTGTAGTGCCGTCTCCGTGTATTAATGGCCTACTTGGTGCTTTCCTCTTCGTTAAAGTGCGCGTCAGGACCCGTAGTGACTGCCAGTCTTCGCCGGCCACCTCAATTCTCCTCGACCTTCTGTCCGAACTTAAAGCCGCAAGTTCGGATTTGACCCTCTCAGTGAGACGGTTCAGGTGTCTTTATCGTGGGGCAGCGAGTAGACTGCCATCTTCTTCGGGTGGCTCTCTTCTCTTCGAGAAGGAGTTGGAGGCTTCTTGGCAGTTTGTCCTTGCCATTGGCGCCTGAGCACGAGAGAGTTTCGGTGGCCTTCTCCAAGGCGGTGCAGATTGAAGTCTGCATCTCTTCGGCTAGTTTCTCCACGCCATCCGCGGTGTTGACGGGGAAGTTCGGGGTGGAGTCCTTGAGGCGGGAGGCAAACCCTTCCCAATTTACCTTTCGCCTGGGCGGGAGAGGTGGCAATTTGCACGCCTCGTTGTGTAATTCCGCCATCACTGGCATGTGGTCAGAACCGAGGTGTTCCTCCAACACTTCTAGCGAGCGTGGCCCTCTAGGTTCTTGGTGATGGCCACGTCCAGTACGTCTGGCTGGAACGCTTGTTTATCTGGATAGTAGGTCGGATCCGTGGGGCCGTGGACCGTGTAGTCCATGTCGTCTGCGTCCGCGAGGAGTCTCCTTCCGTTCGCGTTCGTGAGACGAGAGTTCCAAGACGGGCTCTTGCAGTTGAGGTCGCCGGCGATCACAGTCGGCTCTTCTGAGAGGAGCCGGTGGATGTCGGTGACGTCCAGTGCGTCACCCGGAGCCTTGTAGGCTGCGAAGAGTCTGGTCGGCTTGTTGCCCGCCATTATCTCCACGCCTATCGCTTGGAACGATTGTATCGCAGGGACTGGGAGTGGCTGGTGTATGATGTTTCTTTTGACCAACACCATCACTCCTCTCTTCGCTCGGTCGTTGGGATCGTCGTGTCTGTACGACGTGTAACCGGCGATGAAGAATCTCTGTCCGGGTCTCAAGTGGGTCTCGCCGATCAAGGCGATGTCGACCTCCTGTGCGCACAGGAGCTGCGTCAACAGCGCCCGTCTATTCGAGACGCCCCTCGCGTTCCAGAAGAGAATTCTTATCTTGTTTCCTGCCACTTCTGGAAGGTTCCAGTTATAAACTCGACCAGCTTGGGTATACTGGCCATGGCTATGGCTAGGAGGCTGGAGCCGCTGCTATAGCTATTATAGATCTCCTTGGCCAACTCCATCAGGCCGGAACAGGTGTGGCCGATGAAGGCGGCCATCGTCGTCGTCTGCGTCACCGCTTGCCTTTCACGCGGTGTGGTCACACCGCTTGAGGGCTTCGTTTTGGGAGCCGGTGCGGGATTTCAGTATAGTACCCGGTTCAAGTTGGATACGACCAGCAGGAGGTCGGCCGCTTGGTATGTAATGTAAAGCATTAGACGAATAAAAAATACCCATAAACGTTTATTAATTCATATGAGTCTACAACATTCAATTTCAGCATAAAATATAACTTTTGTTCTATAATACAACTCACAGTTAGGAGCCTTTAAGTTTGTGTAATCGGCTTTTAGCCTGCGCGCCGAACTTCACAGATGGACGATTTGTAGGTTAGACATGAATGCAACTATGAAGGGTGAACTGGAGTACTTTAGATTGATCTGATAAAGTCACGTACACACTAACACTACCATTGTTGAATGTTATGCGTTAAAACTGTACAAAATACTACGGCGGGAATTTTAATGAAATGAATACGTATATATTGTTTATGTAGAGAATACAAATTCAGCTGAGGTCTTTGGCTATTCATATGTGGACCAACGAGCAGCTGGAAGATTTTCATGACTACCGATGTCCACGAACATTAGCATAATTATCGTGCAAACGTGATAGTTGTTAGACTGCTCCCTTCCTTTCCTCCAATGGGCCACCGGTAACTACATGTATCCCTATAGATTAGAGCGACAGTATTTTATTCCGTCCTATCTTATGTCAATCACCAATTTATTAATCTTCGCGATAGTAAACGCTAAATAATGAACCATAAAGTAGTGACATAATTTATCAGTGACATCAATGGTTACTCCATTTTATTTCTAAACAGTAATCAGAGGTTTTTGTTTACAAGTAGAATTGGAATTTGCAATAAGATTGGAGTAAAAATTGCTATACAGTAACTTCCTAATTCAAATAAAGACTTATGTTTACACTCTGCGATGTACAATTTGTCGAAGTAAGTCTCTTTCTCTTCCATCATCATCATCATTATCAGCCCTCATCGGTCCACTGCTCGACATAGGCCCCTCCCAATGAACGCCAAGACAACTGATCTCCTGCTACTCGCATCCACCTCGGACTACTGCACGGAAATCATCTACTCTTCCTCTTTATCTTATTTTATTTAAAGTAAGGATCCCAATAACACACTCATTACGACATTACTTATAAAGAACATTTTATGTATAATTCTGACGAGTGTACCAATAGTTATTGCTACTCAAAATGGGTGACCACTTCCCCATTATTATCATTTGCGTTTGCTATCCCACGTAGTATAATAGTCATTCTACTCATTATGGGTAACCTTTTCCCCATTATTACCATTTGTATCTGCTATCCTACCTTGTATATGAATAACTGCAACTAATTATGGGCAACTATTGCTACTCGTTATGGTTAAACTTTCCCCATTTGTGATTATTAAAACCGTCTGTGTTAACTATCCCACCTTGCACAAAGCTTACGGAAAGTAAATCCTACGAATAACACAAAAGTGAAAGTTTATAGGTTAAGATTATATCTATTTCACATAAGTGCTACTAATGTTAATGATACTAACTTTGATAACTGCTGTTGATGATAACGAGATGGACCATTAAATTAGGTACCTAGATTATAATCAAAAGTAATGCGAAACACTTTTTAACATAAACAATATAATATAATGAGCCATTAGAATAGATTTTCGTGATGGGAACGGCAGCGCACACTAGGATACAACCAACAGCGCTCAAGCTCGTAGCTACTGCACTATAAACTATAACGGAACGTGCACTATAAACGGATTATTCAGTCGGCAGCTGATCGACAGACCATTGAGTATTGCCGCTAACTCGCCGCAGATAATATGCCGCCATGAGCTCTTTAAATGATTAACATTCATTTTATGCACTAGTCACATTTTAAATACTACTCTATATATGATATAATGTTATGTACGTGACTGTGTAATATCGTAAAGAGAATATAAATAAATAATACGCATCAGAATATTAGTACTTGTATAGAAAACAGTAATAATGGAACTACGAAAATCATATGTACATTAATATTATGAGATTACAATGATTAAAATCAAACTAACGCACAAATGTAATAACGCGACGCGTAAACACGAAGCCATTTACACAATTTATGTACTGGGATATAATTTTATCCAATGCTTTTGTAGAATAGTCTATTTAGAAAAGACACATCGAAAACATGATACGTTTAAGGAGTAAGTCAAATAAGTTACCTGTTACTAAGACGATGGGATCTAAGAGACTCTTCTTATAATGATATGTAGTAGAGCTTGCCGTCGTGAATAGATAAAGAATTATCAAAAGCTTCTTTTAAGTTTAATTAGTTCTCTATATTTTTTGTTTTAATAAAATACAAACACATAAAGAAATGTCAAATTAATATAGAATTAGTCTAATTTACCTCAAACTTGACATTCTTTGTAAATGAGTATGTAAAGTAAACAAATAGATTAATAAGTGTAAAGCAAACAATGTACGGGACCTCTGAAAACCATTTCATCATATTAATACATTACTAAACCGACAACGTACATGCTAATGTTAGCTGTAAATGATACAAATCATATATTTTGATTTAATTGGTAAGTCTTAAAAATCAAGTCTCACGTGAATCGATGAATGAAATCAATATCTTTTATTGCAAAAAACTTATAAATAACAGCTGCTTTAATAATTGATATGGATACATGGACATCGTGAATATGATGCAGACAAGCACTAGACAATAACAAATACAACTATGAATAGAGTCAAGTTTCCGTGAGCGAGAAATAACTTTTTAAAAATTTAAAACTTTATTTAAACTTAAACTTAATTAAACAATTCAAAAGATTTGGATTTTAAATTGTTACTTAAACTAAAACTTATTTTAATGAGACAACCG
Organism: Eumaeus atala; assembly: GCA_017140195.1. Taxonomy (NCBI): domain Eukaryota; kingdom Metazoa; phylum Arthropoda; class Insecta; order Lepidoptera; family Lycaenidae; genus Eumaeus; species Eumaeus atala. Next base: position 14,141 of record JAFELO010000359.1, on the reverse strand, counting down.
AACAGAGTTAGATGCTCTAATTGAATGCTTCAATATGTAGCAGGTAAATCCGTTCATAATGTGAAAACATTCCTGGTTCACACGCTACATGATATTCCTGCGAATGAAATAGGTGCTGTCTAAGCATTAATTCTTATAGTAGGGATGGGTGAGGCTAACATAACTATAGTGCAATAAAACCGTTACCAAACAACGAAAATAAATATATTAAAAAAATACTTATAGGAATATAAACTTCACAAATATTCAATTAATCATGACTTGGTGAAATAAAACCAGCTAGTTTTGCTGAAACCGACTTATTTACAACTTCATGAAAGGTGTTAAACAATCGTCAATGAAATCATTAACAGTTTAATCTTAAAAAAGTACCCCAAGTCAGAGCAGCTTGATAATTAGCCTGTGATGTCCTTATCGCGTCCTCGATGTCGCTGGGCCAATGGCAGCTAAATTATCTGTACAGTCAATCGAGCAATGTTTCTATCTGTTTGCACTCGCGTCCATTCGGGCCCAATTTATAAATTATTCTTTAATAAATCGTTTGTCCAGATTCGACTCTTGGACCGAATATATCGTCTTCATTTGAAATGGGACAAGGCTAGTTTGGATAAAAGAAAACCTGTGTTTACTCAGTAAAGTTATGTTCCAAGTGTAATGTAATAATTTAATGCTCAGTCCGTCCCGGCTTCGAATATTTCACAAAATATGGCAAAAATTTAATGATGTAAAAGTATAAAAATTATAAATTCGTAGTAATGGTGATTCAATGTCATGTACGGACAACAAATTAAATTTACGACAGAGCAACGTCTGCCGGACAGCTACTTGTGAGTAAGGATTTATTTTGATATTTTCTTTACATTTTTGTTACATCATCGAAGTTTCTTCATGATCAAAATGTTTTAAAAAATGTAGTATTGTTACGGTAAAATATTTTTTCAAATCAGTCCAGCAGTTTCGGAGCCTACTCAATGCAAACCAAAATACAAACGATCAAATGTTTCCTATTTATAATATTAGCTGTTGCATGTGATAGCCTGATTTTTAAACAAGGCAAATAAATTTAGTAGAACCTACTAGATAAAAGGTAGTGCCATGCTGCATTGCAGCTGAACTAGGGCGCCACGACCAGGGGGTACATATCGCTCACACCGACACCGCTACAAAAGGACAACTATGGTGTAACGTTTCGTTCGGCTAGTTCGTAGTTTCTGGTGGCCCGCCGGGAATGTTAGCGACCAAAACTCATCATAGAGGTACCGAAACTGTGCAAACAAAAAAGCAAGTGACAACATGGGACGTCCATTTTCTTTCTACTTGGACCACACACTTCAAGACGTAATATGAAATTGTTATAACGACGCTTTAAACGATTACTTGAAAGCATCAAAAGAAACATTTACATTTAAATGAGTTGTGAGTTTTTAACTTGTGTCTTTCTTGTTTTTACCCAGAGGTCAATTGTTAGGTGATATAATTTACATTTCTTCAACGTGAGTAAATAATTATAAAATAAAAGAAGTAACAAATCTAGAAAGCGCCCAGCAGTAAACATTTCAAAATGTATCTAGTATCGCCTGGTTAATATTGTAATTAATAACGCTGTTATTTGGTATGTAACTCACGACAAGAAATTTAAGTTTCTAGTTCAGGCGCTGATCTAAGTTGCAGTGCACGATGAACGTTGCAGCAGAACTTTCGATCGATGATCGTTACTAATGATACGGCAAATTTGAGGTGGTTGTGAAGGAAACCGCTTTTCGACGTTTGGAATTTCAGACATTTCTTCTTTAGTCTAAAAGTTATCTTCCGTTTTAACGAAGGAGAAACGTAAAGTAAGTGAATTCCCATTCACTCACTTATGTAACTAAGTTATGCTTTCATACTCTCATATCTAATTAAGCCAATGTTAATAATTTATGACTCTCAGCCGATGATAATTGTGGCAATATCCGAAATTCATCCTGATGGGTTAATAAGTTTAGTGGAAATAGAATAACTATCTCCCACTTAATTGATAACACTTACGATGCGGCAACTTTTTGGTTGTCGCTGCATAAAAACTTCAATGAAATGAGAACGGATCATAATACCACACTCAAAATAAAAATAATGATAATGCATGTTTTCCCTAACCTATTTTAATTTAGATATTATTTAATTAGTAGACAGAAATAAAATTAACGTGTTGAGCAAAAATTGTAAGTCGCTTAAAGCTAACAACTTTATTCAAATCCGATTAGTTACAATTAGAACTGCTACTCAAAACAAAAAGATTGATAACTATGTATGACGCAAACCAACAGGCAGTTCAGACGACTCCCGACGCCAATGTTTTGCTGTCCTCTTCATTTCCCTCCCTGGGCCAACGGGAACATTAAATCGCACTTTTTGGCTTTGATTTGCACCTCTGATTTTTATTATTATTATTATTATCGGTACGGAATTGATGCGAGTAGCAGGAGGTCGTCCTGGCGGTCATTGTAAGAGGCCTGTGTCCAGCAATGGACCGATAAGGGCTGATTAATCATTATAATCATCAGATTATGATGATGATTTCATTGTCGCATCTCAGGTATTTGTATTCAGCTTAGACAAGCTAGATTTTTAAAATACAAAAATCTCTCAAATTTCCTAAATACGCATTTAGGAAATTTGAGAGATTTTTGAATTCGAGTTCCGACGCGGCAATATCGCAGCAGCAACAGCTCGCGTGTGCTGTTGCGTGTGGACAGGCGTTGCTCATGAATATTCCGTGTGGTTTTGGTTTAAACGTTTCCGTAATGGAAATATTGATTTGAAGTTGTGGTCTTCCGTGTGGGCGGTGTTCCACGTGAAGGTGAACAAAAATGAGTTGAAAGAGATGTTGGAAGCCGATCCGAGCCGAACTCACCAGGGATTAGAGGCATGCTTTAACGTTACCTTACCAACAATTTGACTCATTTGCATCACATGAATAAAATAAAAAAAAATTAAAATAGGCGCCTCATGATTCGACTTATCTATATTTCTGCAGAAAGAAACGCGTGTTGAAACTTGTGTCCCCTTGTTAAATCGATACAAAAGTAACGGAACATTGGATTGAATTGTGATATATCGTGAAAAGTGAATTCTTTACTTTAGGTTTCTCCGACGGCGGCGGAAGTCTACTGTCGAACTATGAACAAGGGTAACAAAAGTAACAGTAAAACAGCCCCGACATCACTATTATTGCTCCATGACAACGCGAGACCTTTTTTTTTTTGCTTACGCGGGGAAACTCATTTGCGCGCCTTTACTGACCCTGGGTGGGGTCTAGTGGTGTGTGGGGCTAGCGGTACATTATAGTGCCGTATATCCACAAAAGCCACCGTGAGTGCCATCAGTGCTGCATTTGGTGAGGACCCCGGAACAACAAATCATCAGGGCACCCCGACAGCTAGTCAATCATCTAAGGGACCGAAGTTCCACAGCGGGGTTGCCCCGCTCCACAGGACAACCCTACCAACTTTGGGACATGGCAATGGGGTGAGGTTCCCTCCCCTTGTTGCTTTTTGGTCCCCTATTCTTATAAGAGGGATACCGAGAGCGCTTCTTCCTCCTGCTCTTTAGCTCCCTTTTTTATAAGAGGGGTGCAAAGATTATCTTCGTTTCAATTGTCTTCGTCTGGATTCACCCCAGGTTACTAAGCCCCACCGCCACGACAAGGTTTGAACCATGGTCGTTATGATAACGCGGGACCTTATGCACTGCGAGTTTATCTTCAAATTTACAGAAACTTAAATTGGAAACTATTTGTCGTCCTCCATATTCCTTAGACCTTGCTCTGACGGACTACCACTTTTTTTGTGGTTTGGACAAAAATAAAAAGAGTTCTTCTCAGAATCAGGTTATAAGAGTTCTATCACAAACCCATAAATGACTTTCTTTTTAGATGTCAATAATGATAGTTGACTTTATACGGAGTGTATAATAACTCAATATTTATGTTTAGCAAGAAGAGACATTTAAAAACACCTGGAATTCTTCATGGAGTGGTCAGCGTAGACGTGCGTGTGTCATACAAAACCATGTTTATCCTATCTAAGGTTACACTACTAATGGTGCTTCTTAGGTTGTATCACTTGTGGTGCTTCTTTGTCATTGTCAGTACTGTTTCAATGGCTCTATTATTTATATTTTTGTTTGAATAAGACTGCAATACAGAAAATATTCGATCTCTTACAGGACAAAAACAAAAGTATTTATTACGGATCAGTGATGAAGACAAAGAGATCGATCGTCTGTTGATATTGACAAAGTTTTTAAAAAGTGCCTACGTCTTGAATTGTATCGACAAAGTGCAAAGACTAAGGATGGAAATTATAAGTTCTAAAAATTTTATGAAAACCAAAAGAATCTTATCTTCTTCTTCCTAAAGAATAGTTGCAAAAATATTGCTCGTTAGGATGTAGGTTTCGCAAAGATAATGCATAGACAGATGCACATTGGCCTAAACTTATGTTACTTTTACAATTTCTTACACTTCTTGTAAAACATCGTACTCTACAACTAAACAAAACAACAAATATTAGTTTTAATTCCGTTATACGTCAGCTTTGAACTTTTAATACAATTAGGAGCAATAAGCTCAGTACATGTCGCTACTGGCCACGTTTAACTTAATTTATAAATTGGTGTTTCTGCGATAAAATCTGGTCTCTACAGAACCTTTACACAAGAAACTTTTACACAAGATATATTTCTATATTTTAGAAACAATCCGTGACAGTTTTGTAAGTACCTAGTAAGTAGTGTGTAGTGTGTTGAAATTATATCGTCGATCTCTTCAAGGAAGGGTGAGCTGGCGGAGAATTTAAAACCTCCTAATACATATCGATATCCCAGGTATTGTTGTCGTTATTTGTGCGGTTAATTATTCGCCACTATAATGTGCCACGAGCCCCACACGCCAGTGGACCCCACCCAGGGCCAGTGAAGGGTCGTAAATGCGTTTCCCCGCCTCAACAAAAAAAAAGCTAACAAGCAACAGCATGTTAACAACCATCAGAAACCAATGATCAGATTGTGGCGAAACTGTGGTATGATAAATTTGATATAAGTTGCATGCTTAGCGTTTCATGTAGTCCAGGTGTTAAGGCTTGGAATATTTTTTTTTTAAACTCTTAAGTAACACTAGCTTCCGAAAAACGTCGTGTAGCAACAAAATTATCAAATGGCAGCTTACCGATCGACATACACCGTTATTTATGGATTGGATGTGTCCAAGTAGGAATAATGTCAGCAACAACAAGCACCACGCATTTGTAGCAATTAGGTTTTGCTACTTAAATATTTTATAAAAAAAAGTATATTTGTCACCTTTGACTGTTAGACGAGAGGTGTGATCGGTATCGAAGAAATGTCACTCTTTTTTCTCTTCGGCGTGGCTGACGACGGATTGATTTGACGCTGACGCCATCAACTTTCAGCAAATCATAATTAAATAGTTTTATCTTTTCCGCCGTGAACCTATATATATATATATATATATATATATATATATAAATACCTGAGATGCGACAATGAAATCATCATCATAATCTGATGATTATAATGATTTATCAGCCCTTATCGGTCCATTGCTGGACACAGGCCTCTTACAATGACCGCCAGGACGACCTCCTGCTACTCGCATCAAT
>JAFELO010000358.1:1030861-1051485 GCA_017140195.1 Eumaeus atala | reverse complement strand
AGATGTTTCGCGGGCGGCACCATACAGCAAAAATAGTTATTTATATTTTTAATTCCTTAATGGCTGGATAGAAATAAATAAAGTTTTTGTTTGAATAACTTATTTGAAAGATTATTATACTATTATTCATTTTATTGAGCTAATTACTTAATAATTGACCTATAAACTTAAAATGTAAAACGAAATGGAAACGCTTTTGGTCCTCGCTTATGGTGAAGATATGCATGCAAATTATACTATACACTATATATAACAGTAATCTGCATGTTTATGTTGCAATTCAACGTAAGCGAGTTTGTTGACATTTGAAAGTACACATCCTCACATATTTTGTGTAAGTTACCCTGAAGAGTCTAGTTTTAAATTTCTTGCGGGACCTCTGAGGCACAGGATCACCGTTGGGGGCACTGTACGTTGAGAACTCCGTATAGGTCACACCTGGTCATCAGACGAATGAATAATGAAGATTTTGTTTGTTCGAACGCGCTAGCTCAAGAGCTACAGGCCTTTTTGTTACAATAAAACTACCTTCATAGATATTTAAGCATTTAACTAGACCGACGTCTCAGTATCTAAACGGAAACCATGGTCACGTTCGTTGTGCCGATTAATTCAAACATTACTTATTACGAGGGGTGATTAATAAGAATCCGAAATGATAAATAAAAACTGTAATAATCTATTTTAAACAATTTAATTTTTCAACGAAGTTTCTTTTCCAACCTCGATGCATATCATTCAGTCCAACACTTCTCTATTGCCGTTACACCAGTTTGATAAAATGTTTTCTCTAACCCCTCAAAATTCTCGTCTACAGCGACATCATTTTACGAAAATCTTTGGCCACCTAACCATTTCTTCAGATTCGGGAATGAGTGGAAGTCGCACGGGGCCTGATCTGGGGAATGGTGAGGAGGGATGCGGTAACAATTCGAACTGCAGTTCCTGAAGTTTGGCAACTGCAACCCTGCACGGTGTGACGAGTGCACAGGTGCGTTGTCGTGGTGGAATAAAACATACTTTTTGGCTAAATGAGGCTGTTTCTTTCGGATTTCTTCACAAAATTTTGCAGTAAGCTTGCACAATATTCTCCATTCATTGTTTTACCCTTTGCAAATAATCCACTAAAATGATCCTTCGGGCATCCCAAAAAACAGTCGCCATCACTTTGCCGGCCGACAAAACCGTTTTTGCTTCCTTCGGCGCAGGTTTTCCGCTCTCAGTCCACTGCTTAGATAGGTTTTTGTTTCAGGAGTAAAACGATGTATACTTGTTTCATCTACTGTCACATGACGCAGCAGAAACTGCGCCAAACACTCCGACGAATCGTCCACTCGACGTTGCTTTTGGTAAAAAGTGAGCAAAGTCGGCACCCATCAAAGCTTTTTCATTCGAAACGTTGGTGTAAACTGTTAAAATCGCGTTCAGAGAAAAAAAAAAATACCATCTCTGCTATCTACCGCAACTTTAAGCGCCGATCAAAACGATTTTTTCTTATATATATCAATCTTTTCGATCATGTCCGGACCTGATTTAGACGGCCAGACCTGTTGGCGACTTCGCAGCTCTCTACAGTTTTTTACAGTTCAGTTACGCTGTTTCAACGCGCTAATCTCAGGAACTAATGCGCTGAATTGAAAAAATACTTTTGTGTTGAATAGTCCAATTATCGAGGAAGGCTACAAGTGGTAGCACGACGCTACGACTAATAGGACCGGAATTGCGCGGGCGAAACCGCAGGGTGATGCTAGTAAAACATATTCCAGCTATAACAAAGCCTATTTATATTTATACTTGCCATCCACCTCGGTTACGCCTGTGAATAAATTGTAAACAAATTATACACTTAAATATTACTCAGAAATTGCTCTATCCATCAGTGAAAACTGCATGAAATCCACTTGGTAGATTTTGAGAAAATCAATCACAGCCGTCTTTTGGTGACTTTGATTTGTAATAGATTCTATAAGTTATTGTTGTATATCTGTCAAGTGATTTATATAGTCTGCTTTGAGATAACAGCTCTGTACAGTCCAATGATTTGGGACTCATGCCTTTGGGGCCGCCCAGATAATTTGGGATACATTATCCCAAAAGCATGAGTGGACGCCTCATGTGTATTCTAGCTGTGATGGGAGCGTGTGATGTATTTTAGCTTGCCATTCTACACTGTTCACCTAGAATTAACCTAGGACGGTCTCATAGCCCCCCACATGCCCCCCTGACGTAAGACAGTAATACAAGAGGTGGTGTCATGCTGCAATGCAGCGGAATGGGGCCGACACGACCGGGGAGGGACCGCTCGCTCATAAATAAATAAAACATAATACCGCCGTAAAGTGACATCTTCAGTGTCGCGTTTCGTGCGGTTTGTAAGTAGTCGGTGGCCCATTTGGGGTAGGACAAAGGAGGGCAGTAATTATGTGGATGTTCATAGGCGTCGGTAGTCGTAAAAAGGCTACGATTTATCGTTTGCCCCCCTATTCTATAGAAAGGAGTATTAATATATTTCTCCAATATTCTAGCGTATGAATATGTGAAAGAGTTAAGCAGATGTTACAAGCTGCACATGACGCCCAAGAGTTGGAGCGACGCGTACGCAGTGTGCCGTCTGGAGCAGTCGTATCTGGCGATCGTGAACTCCGACGCGGAAGCCAAGTACCTGTCCCAACTGATGAACAGAGCCGCTCCGAACAACGAGATTGAATACTCCGGTGCTGTACACATGGGCTTCAAGAAAACGAACAGTTGGAGAACTATACATGGTACCGCTTTTTTCTTCCCCTTGTATTTGTTTTTCTTTTTTTTTTGTGGTGTAAAAAGTATTTTTTTCTTCTTTGTATTATGTTTCTAATTGTACAATAAAGAGTATTTGTATTGTACTGAGGTTGTGCTGCTGGCGCAGTATCGTAGCGTCATGTTTTTCGCCAGCACACATTCACTTGTCAAATCCAGGGATTCATTTCCTAATAATATTCCGAAATCGGCAAGTTGCCACCATTACACAGAATTAATTTCAGATTTTAGGACAGGAGAATAAGGGAAGGGAGAGAAGGGGAGTAGCCGGAATTAAGCCTCGATCAGGAGGATTTTGCTGAGCTCAACCTTAGTTAAGGCTATGTTGCATAAAGTCAGAGATAACTCTATGCACGCTTTATATATTTCAGCCCTGGACATAGTTCTTGTAGTCGCTTAAAAACTACAATGTCAATTTGAACTGTATAATCGTTGCGTGAATGCTGTAGATTTGTGCTGCTTTCAGGTGTATCTCTGCAGGACAGCGGCTACTCAAACTGGGCTAAGGGTCAACCTGGTGGTGAAAACAGATCGTGTGGAGCCATGAACAATAGTACACTGCTCCATGATGTTGACTGCTCCGAAAGAGCAATATTTGTATGTGAACACGAGATAGATTTGTTAAAGTTCAGCCTTGGCGAACGATATGGAAGCACCGACTAGTTTCAAATTGTAATCGTAACCTGGATGCATTTAAGTATTTAAGTGAAATAACATAAATATCTTCATGTTAATGTCAGTGAATGTATTAATGGATAGGATTAATAAATTATTATTAATCCTGTTACATATTTTAATAAAACCTTCGTTTAGTAAATTTTTTTAACGTCTGCAACCCCTCGGATCGGCAGGGCTCTTGTAGAGCTGATTATAGCGGAGTTAAACGGACTAAAACCACGCTGTTCTTCACAAAGTTGGTGCTAAGGGCCCAGGGACACCCTAGGAAACGATGAGCCCTGGAGACCTCGGCAGACTGACCTCTTTTGTATTTAGGATTGTAACCTAGTGGAAAGTTTACATAGTTTCTTATTACATTGTAAGTGGACCATAATTATTGAACATAGCAATGGACTCGCTATATTGAATGATAACCTATATTGCGGAGCCTCATTTCTATTGTAGTATACCTGCACCGCGGCTGTAGTGTCGTATCAGTTTGCGTTTCGTTTTGTTGTGTGTTACAATTGTCGTGATTTCCTCCCAATTCGATTAAGACATGTCTGGGACGACTCTCCAAGTTTGTAACGCTGCTGGGATTGTACTCCGCTACCTTAGTGACGAGAGGATTAGGATGAGCGGTAGCTCGATCGAAGTGTCTTTTGTCACTTTGAAATGTCCCGCGATAGTGGGGAGCTCAAAATCTCTATGTAGATCTAGCGTGTGGATGTACCAGGGACAGCCTGACGCAATTCGCAGGAAATTTTGCACGCGTTACAAAACAGCCATATTTGGGGGGGCAGCGTGTGTGTATACTACGCTGCAATATGTCATGTTGTAGACTCAACATGACATATTGCAGCGTAGTATTGTTTGTAGGCATGTCTTGTATAATATTATCTTATCATACATATATTAAGAGATATTTTACTCTTTGCATTGATTAGCGGTCAAAGTACGGCGAGTGGAATTAGGATGTGTTAGACGTTTCGCTTTACATGATATCTGATTAGTTTTTGAAAGTGCAAACTCTATGTAGGCAAAAAATAAAAAGAGATACATTTTATAAAATGGGTAATAAATTATATTTATATAGGTACCGAATTGTTGCTGGAATAGGCAGGACAGGCACCGAATCATGGTTCAAGCCTTGTCGTGGCGGTGGGGCCTGGGGTGTACCCAGGCGAAGCCAATTAAACCGAGGGGGATCTTTGCACCCCTCTTATAAGAAGACGGGGCCAAAGAGCAACAGGTGCAGGTGGGGCAAGGGGCGAGGATGGGAACCTCACCCCATTGTACAGTCCCCATGTAGGTGGGGTCGTAATTTAGTAGGGGGCAGCTCCAAATGTTGAGGTGGAGCCGGTCTCTTAGGGGGCTGAGTAGCCGTCGAGGTGCCCTGATGATTTGTTGTTCCGAGGTACCTCATCAAGGGCGGCACTGATGGCACTCGCGGTGGTTTTTGTGGGTATTCAGCACTATCATGTGCCGCGAGTCCCACACACCATTGGACCTCACCCAGGGCCGGTGTAGACGCGTAAATGCGTTTCCCTCGACAAGAAAAAAAATGTACTGAGGCATATGATGTCATAGGTGGCAAGCCTATGGCCACTTCGGGCACATTCCAATCCCGGACAAAGTAATGCGTGCTCAGAATAATCAGAGGAACATAATAACAGTTGCCTGACCTGGTGACGTGGGTCAACAAAAAAAAAAAGGCAGGACAGGCAGACAGACGAGAAATATAAGAAGATTAATTTTTGTTTTTATTGGCCTTATAACGGTATCTGAACTGAAGCATTATTATTCTGTTTGTATTATCTCCTACGAATAAAACCAGTTACAATGTTACAATATTACAATGTAATTAGCGGTTACTACAGCAATCATTCTATAGTAGAGTATTATTTAAGATTTTAACGTTTACTAAATCTATTGCCCATAATTGATGTTCGTTAAGTTTTTATAAATAGTAGTTACTCAATAAACTGCGATTACCGATTATAATAATAGTCGAATATATTTATTGAATTTTTTGATTAAATTTGAATTAAATTTCAATAAATTTTAAGATAGAAAACCGTTGTCATAGTCTATATCATCATAGTCGAAAGATAAATGAAGAAAATTAAATAACAATGCGTTTCAATTATTATTTGGACACGATTACACATCGATTCGAAGTTAATTATTTGCAAATTATTACATAAACGCATTTGGAATGAATGCCGTGTAGATGAGGAAGGAAAAAGAAACGAGTTTGTGTATTTCATCATAGTGACCTCCTAGTCAATAGAATTGCTATGATCTGCTTAGCGCCATCTAGCGGCCATAATGAGTCACTATTACATTCACTATAAAGTCTACATTATTATCGAGTCAGTGTATAGATGGCTCTATCATCAGATCATTAAAAAGTTTTTTTAGATTAACTTAAACAAGTTGAATTATTGTACTAAAATATAATTTAGGAGACTATTTCAAGCATTTTTTTTATTTCAATACAATCAAATTTAATAGGACGAATAAGTTACTCTAAAATTTATCAATTTTGGTTTAGCCTCGACTATGTTTACACCCTTAGGTATCTCTGGTGGGTGTGAAAGCGCAGGGGCAGTAGGTAAGTCTAGCCACCTTTGGAATTTGCCAAGAATTAGTAACCAAGTACCCTCCATGCTCCAACTGCAATCTGGCAATGACAATAGCAAATGGGTAACTAGTGCCAGCACAGTTACTAGGAGGGAGCCACGCTGCATTACAGCCGAACTGGGCCGGCACGATCGGGGAGGTCCCTCCCGCTCACAGGATACCGATCACAGGAAAGCATCGGTGTCGCGTTTCGTGCGTCTTGTGAATGGCCGTCGAATCATTGGGAAGGTGAAAAGGAGGGCAACGCATCGGCATAATAATTAGGGATGTTCTTGAGCGTCGGTAGTCGTAAAAAGGCCCCGATTGCTCGTTTGACCCGTATACTATATAATAAAAAAAATGTATAGGTGCAAACGAGAACTTAGAGCCTCTTTTAAGACTACCGACGCCCACGAACATCAGCACAATTACAATGCCGATGTTATGCTCTCCTTCCACGTCGCCCCTGTGGCCCTTGTGTGTGTAATTATCAAGTGGATCACACTGCTCGTTTGTCCCTCTATAATACAACCACAGTCAATTAAAAGGTTGTGTATTAAGAATGTAACATGAGTTGTTACCACTCGTTACTGTTACTAGCAATTTATCACTACAAGACGTAAAGTATGCATCTTTTTTTACGGATATAATTACGTCCTACGTACCGAAAAAGTGAAAGTTGTCCACCCACTGGCACTCGGTATTTTCGGTACGCGCCCAGCAATACGAGGCTGGGTGCCTTCAGTGTCACATATCTTTATCACAAAATATATTATAACATCTTATTAAAATTGTATAAACGATGATGTAAACTAAGTGTTACTCGTGTGTGTTGGCCTTAACACATGTGATGTGTTATTAAAAAACAATCTCGTCAAACGATTCAAATAGGGACAGAGTTCGTGATGTGATATATAATAGCGCCGTTATTCAATATGGTAATACTATCAGCAATGGACACGCATGGACAGAGGACACGCATAAGTAGTTTTAATCGCACTTGTGTAGAACCAACGCCACGCTTAAGACGTACAGGGGGATGTCACGAAACGACTCCTCGGAAAGCCGGGGCAAAAGCCTGATTGCGATCAGAACGAACCAGCAACGAGAACGCAAGATGCAAGGAGCCAGGAGCCACTTGCCGAGGAGTTTATCAACACCAACTCAAGATGACGTTAGACATAAGAACGTTGCTAGAAGTCTTTCGTCCCCTGAAAAAGAACCCAGTTCTAGTACCGCATTTCTGGGAACCACATCGCATGAATCTAAAAATGATCTGGATTTTGATAATATGGAACAATTTGATGAATGCCTATTAGATATAGATGCAGAGACAGATGTTTCTTTCAGTCAGTTCAAGCGGAGTCCAGGAAACGATGAACCGAAGAGAGTTATGACTTCCCTTCTGCCAGGAGCTGGTCTTCATAGAATCAGTATGAGGCCTATTCAGTCAAACCTGACGCCAATACCTTCCGATGAACTCTTAAAGAATAAGATAATGGGACATAAAGGTAAATTAATATCCATATTTATTAGTAAAGCTGATGAGTTTTTTGTTTGTTTGTTTGAACGCGCTAATATCGTTCGTAAGTAAAATTTGTTCAGTGATAAACAGCTCATTTATCAAGGACGGCTATAAGCTAGTAGTATGACACTAAAGCCAATAACAAGCGTATTTATGCGTGTAAAGCTTTGGGGCACTGATAAATTTTTTGTAAATCAAAAAGTGTCACGTTTTATGCTGTTTGTGAGAAGCGGATAGAGTCAATCGCCTCCGATTGCTCATTTTTCCTCATAAGCTATAAATAATTTTGCAACAAACGTTCATTACCAATAGTAGTGTGAACAGACGGCACATAAATTTTTTCCCAACCAAAGACATTCCTTCAGACACAAGTCCAAGAGTTGTTTTACGCATAGAGCCATTTATCCAGAAGAGCGATCTGAGCAAGACATGTAATAGTGCACAAGTATTTGCGTAGGCATGCGTGCATCTGTCCTGTATGTCCTGTATGTGTTATCTCTAAAAGGCTTTAAAAGTACCAAACTTTTATCCTGTCTACATATCTGCCTAACAAGATGGAGCAATAAAATATAAAAACTGCAGATGGTAGAATGGGTTAAATAAAATGTTTTGCCTAAAGCAAACATGCACCGTGTGTTTACCGTTTATCGTCATAAAAAGAACACTATATACCACTGGTATATTGATGTTTACAAAATTTTGTGATGGATATCAGAGAGATAGGTACATCTGGCACTGCGCCAAAAACCCTAATATTCGACTAACACTAATTCAAAGTTCACATTATAAACTATGACTATTAATAACGCACATTTCCATGGCTACTACTAGGGTGCAATCAGAGGCAGAATCTTTGTACCTAGTACACTTTTCTAATTCATGACTTTGGGTTAGCATTAGCAGATATAAAGGAAGACCGAGCACAAATGTCTAGAGTAAGTTCTGTAAGAAGTTTTTCTACCATTTGTCGATTAATACAAATGTTATTACGACCCCTGCTTCCTTTAAGCCATTTCATCAAAGATCCACTCACCGAAACGCGACAGCAAAAGCTATCAGTTAAAGACTGTATCGCGAGAGTTCGTGGTGTCTGCCCGGCCGGACTCGTCCGAAGTGCGCCACTCTCATAAATGTTACACAAAGACAAAGTTTGCCATTTCATTTTATTCGTCATTCGCCGCAACTTTCCGAGACCGAACTGTGAAGCTGTCCGATTCTTATCTTAACAAATTGAACACATATTCCCCGGGAATTGCTCTACCCACTAGTGAACATCGCATGAATATCCGTTGGTTGTATTTTGAGAAAATCTACCACATTTACTGTCACATCACACTTTTAGGTACAGATTAATATATCCATCTCATGTTTTTTTGCAATCAAGGGATCACGAGGTTGAATGTACGCCCATTGAAGTTAAGGATGCCGTACCCTCAACCAGTGATGGACACCGAGGAGCTGCAGACATCACCACAGTTTGATCTGGAGACGCTAGAACTGGAGAAGGACTTGAACGAAGCAGAGCTGCAACTTAATAAGGGGCCTGCCTTCGCTACGGAAGAAAGCGACGCGGACGTAGATGCGGTAAGTTATATCCGTTTAAAACTCTTTAGGGTATCTTAACTGTGAGAACCGTCACGGTACCTCAATAATTACTGTAAGAAGCAAGAATTGTAAAAGTTTTTTATATTTTTTTACAATATCTATAGGACGAGTCGAAGCATTTAGATGACTACAGACTCCCATGAACAACAACATAATTATGCCGATGCGTTGCCCTCCTGTGACTCCCTTCCGAGGCCATATTTCTGTTTCCAATAACATTCATTCAAATCAATAATGGGTAAATTGAATTTTATTGTAAACGAATACAACAAATTACAAAACTTCTTCCGAATTGGAATTTTCACAATTTTTTTTTTTCATTATTTTATTTAGCTAAGAATTACTACACTATTACACATTTCTTCATTATTACACTATTATTTTTTTTATTATTATATTTTAATACACTATTATTCATTCAGCGGTCTATACTTTGACACGTAGAAATTAATGATGATGATGGTAAATAGAGGCAAAATTAATTTAATACGGTCACTTAATCCGCCCACTTCGAGTGTTCGTTGCCATCAAGACTTAAATCACTGACATCCACGTGATCTGTCATAATTACACTAGACGCAACGAGTGGCTGTCAGGATGAAGGGCATCTCATTCAAACTAATGTCTCGTGGAATGCTTCATTTTTGTTATATGAGCACCAAAAAACGCGCCAAACTTACAAGGGTCCCACTTGTCCATGTTAGTATTTACCATCAATATCATGGCTTTATATAAAAACTATTACTAAACTGTCATTACACTAGAATATCTACTGGACTTACGAGTAGTGGATGTACTAGCACACTTGTTATATAAAAACTGTTCTAGTTTATTTTATTGACGAGGTACACGAGCATCAACCGTTCAGATATGGGGACATATTCATGCAATTCCTAAAACAATTTTAATATGATGCATTTACCTTCATCATCATTATCAGCCCTTATCGGTCCACTGATGGACACAGGGCTCTCTCAGTGTCTGCCAGGACGACCGATCCCGTGCTACACGTTTCGATCCCGGACCTGATACTGCACGGAGATCGTCTTCCTACCTGGTGAACGGTCGACCAACACTTCGCTTTCCTAACGCGTACTAAAAAAATGAGTTTCTAATATAAGGTGAAAACCTCGCCTACATTTTCAGATTTCTTCAAAGCTTCTGTTTAAACGTTTCCAATTCATAGTATTATAGAATTCATTAGCCTCTCTTATTCAATTTTAATGCTCAAATGTATTGACCTGCAACAGAGAACTCAAGCGCAAGAGCAAACAACACATTTACGCGCCTTCCCCGGCCCTGTTGTTTAGTGGTGTGTGGGGCTTATGGCACATTACAGTGCTGAATATCCATAAAAACTACCGCGAGTGCTATAAATATCTACTTGGGAATAGTACACCTTATAGGCAACACATATATAGCACATACGACGGCAATAATATGAAATATGATTGCATTTTTATAGATAGATGAAATAAAATCAAAGTTTTATTTACACTACTAAGCTACACTCCCTTTGCGATGTTTGACTTGTGCTAATTTGGAGTAAATTTAATGCTAGGGGCAGGGTTGGTAAATAAGAAATGCAATGTTTAACAGTGAAAACCAATGATAATGACATCATAATCATTGATGATGCAAGGATACCAAAATCCAATAATCATGACACGGATATTAAGACACACGCTTATCTAAACCAAGCAGACAAAATAGAACAAACAAAACCCGGACCATCCAATATTGTAATGTTATTAGTAAACGTAATTGACGAGTTACGACGGATTATCAATAATTACTGACTCGAAAGGTCACCAGATATTGCGTGGACCCGAGCGGCACCGTGAAAGAAGCTCGTATGGTTTGACCCAGATTATATCTCACCATCCAAACGTTACGACATCCCACGCAGACGACCCAATAACTCCTCGCTTCAGACGTTTGAATACAAATAATTCACGTGATACGACAACGTAGATGCTTTGATTTAAATAAATAGCGCCAAACGTTCGCACATGGGGTTACGAGATTTGATGCCAGATTCTGTTTAGATTTCATAATATTTAATCGCCACTCATGCCAGATTCATTGCATTTTTTAAGGGCTTATACATCAAAACGATTAAGTCAGCCTTACATCTAATGAAAAAATAATTATAAACTTAACTCTAAATTCCTTATGTTTAGTGAATGGATACCAAAACTTAAGAACCTGTAATAATAAATGATAATCTCAACTCTTCAATATTTTTTATTGAAAAACTCAGTAAGAGCTTAATAAATCATATTTGTAAGTAAGTACTGACTTCCTTGGCGCGCTCCATTACTCACTGGCCCGTTGGACCATTTGGAATCTAACAGCCCTCAAGAACCGCCACAGATTTGGCGCCCTTTTCAGCCTTCTTGAGATGTGTCATCTACACTCGAATTCTTAATCTTTCCCTAATGTGTTTTTTTTATAGAATAGGGGGGCACACGAGCAATCGGAGTCTTTTACGACTACCGACGCCCATGAACATCCACATAATTACTATGCTGATGCGTTGCCCACTTTACACCCCGCCGCAATGGGCCACCGCAGTAGTCACAAATCGCACGAAACGTGAGACTTTGCGGTATTATGTGAGCGAGAGGTACCTCCCCGGTCGTACCGGCCCAATCTCGTCGTATATATCCTATGTAACATGGCACTACCTCTTCCAAAATATGTTGGCTAATCTCAGGAATATGGTTCAATATGTACGTTATTTTAGCATTTTAATAATGATCTTGCAAAAAACAAGGTCAGAACCCAAATGGCTGGTACAAAAACGAAACGAGGAATGAACGAGTAAGTCGAACACACAAGGCCAAAAGTAACACCAACTAACCCAAATTGACGATTGTATTTATTTTTAGCCTTAACTTTTTTTAGCCTTGGTTTAAAGGTATACAAGAAGGAAATTATAAATGACTTCTTATATCTGAGAAATCAGGAAGGAAAAAAATATTTTCTTTGTTTTAAACACAAGACATTTAGTTAAAAGAGATGTAGAAACATTCACGTACGCACTATCCATCTTAATTTTTTTAAAATGTTTATTTTATTTTTATACTACCTAAATATTATTGTAAAATATGCCAGTAGTTTTTCAAACTTTCATTCCTTAACACTGAGTCATTATTTTCCCCTAATTGCGAAGAGAGCAAAGGAAATATGCATTGAAAAAATTCTCCCTTGATAAACTGGTATCAGTTTGTTTCAGAACAACTAGTATATTTTTTGTTTATATTCGTACAATCTACACTCACCTGTACGCTTTCAGACAGTAGACGATGTTATTTTATGAGATTAGATGGCAGTGACAAGTACAAGCTTGTTTAGTGTGTCGCTAAGAGAGGTTAGGTCTAGAAGCAATCTTTGTGGGCTCCGCCTTTTTTTAGTATTCGACGTAAATTAAATACTGTCCAACGAACTGGCTGACAGACGGACCAACGCCATGACATGGAATATGTTGCCCTCCTTCCGCCCCCCCAATGGGCCACCGGCTACTCAAAAACCGCACGTAACTCGACATTGAAGATGTCACTTTACGGCGGTACTATGTGAGCGAGAGGTACCTCCCCGTTCGTGCCAGCTCAATTCCGTTCCAATGTATGTAGGTGTCATGCACTATGCATGGCACTAACCTCTTCCTATATATATATATATTCATTATCAGCACTTATTGGTCCACTGCTGGACATAGGCCTCAATGAACGCTAAGACTGCTGATCTCCTGCTACTCGCATCCACCCCGGACCCGCTCCTGCACGGGGATCGTGTTCCCACCTGGTGCACGATCGACCAAAACTTCGTTTTCCTAAACGCGGCGTCCACTTCAGAACCTTACTGGCCCATCTGCCAGATCTGATCTTCTGAGTGTGTTAGATTATGATATTCGATGACCTGGTAGCAAGTGTAAACAGATATAAAGTGCAGTATTAGATTACAATCATTGTATCGTTGCAACAAAAACCACTTGATGTACAATTTAACCCGCTTTAGGAATTTCTTTAGTGATTTCCCCCAGTCATAAAATCCCAACGAGCTCTTCCAGCCCCCACGACAATACATTAAGTTAGAAACTTTTGTTGCCATGCCAAAAAAACATATTTTAAACGTTTTGTTAAATTTATTCTGAGACATGTTGTAAATAATATTATGTTTCGCTGTTTCATTATATATAATTATTTAATATATAATTGTGTATAATATATGTATAGTTGTAGCCAGATCGGCACGATCGGGAAGGTACCTCTCGCTCACATGACACCGCCGTAAAGTGACAACTGACAACTCTGGTGTCGCGTTTCGTGCGGCTTGTGAGTAGCGACGGTGGGATGTGAGGGCACCGCATGCTTTCACTAGGCGCATGTATGTGGGCGTCGGTAGTAGTCAAATAGCACGATTACTCGTTTGCCCCCTATACAAAAAAGAAAGTAAATACTGAGTAATATGTTTCTCTATACGATTCGTGATTTGCTGATGGTACTACGTTGCATCGACCACGTGTATGTTTACTATTAACATGCAACCGATAAGAGAACACTAGGTTTATATAACACTAGCTATGTACTATGTCGCACAGAAAGTACAGCGTACGCACGCAACACGGGGCATCTCTGTTATATGTGCTACTGTAAATGATTTATAACAATCTTGACATGTTAATTTTTTTTTAGTGTTTTTACCTGATGATATATAAAGTGAACGTAATAAAAATATTGTGTACAAGTTTAAATTTGTTTGTTAATTTCCCGTTCTTAAAAAAACATTTTGGAAAGTACCTAATGTATGTGCTGTATGAAATGTGTAATGAACCTTCATAGCATGACCGTTTCGCGTTTACAGTATCTGTTCCCTGTGGTTTAATTAAATGCACGATAGCAATATTGACGTGTTGCCATTGGCCCGCTTGTGGTTCCCCTGGCAGCTAAACACTAACATCGCGTGATCGATAGCACTTCGGAGCGGAGGTGCCCCAGTGATAGTGGTATATTTCACTCAGAGGTAACGCGAGCGACTGACCAGGAGGAACTGCCGGTGACCTTGCGGCGCGCGGGGCGAGGTGCGGTGACGCCAGCGCGGCCGGCACGCGCTTCGGCTTTCGGGTGCGATCCTTCGCAGATGGCATCCGCTTAATCGGCGGTCAGAGTGAATCCGAAGTTTTCGTATACCGGAGTGGGCGGGCGCCGCGACGCCAGGTTCTCGCAGCTCATTCCGCGGGCCGGCGCCGACGCCGACACGCTCCGAACGACCGAGCGACTCCCGACCGTGACCGCGACATGCTCGTGCGAGATGGGTAACGTGCAGTGCTGCGCCGCCGACCGTCGTCGCGAGGGCAAGCCGAAGTCGAAAAGCAAGAAGAAGAACAGGAAAAAGCAAAAGAACACGAACAAAAACACTAACGGCATCGGTGGTAGTGGTGTGCAAAAAGTGGTGATGGCGGAGGACGTCACAGAGCGGACTGTTAAAGAAGAGAAGATCCAGCAGACGTTGCCGCCGGAGGAAAAAAAGTGCGAGAGAGAGGAATGTAGCGTGGATACTGTAGACCGACCGTTGGAGAAAACGGAAGAGAAACAGAACGAGAGCATAGCTGAGGCGAGGGAGAGATTCTTTAGTCAGGTACTTGTAACAGATTCAGTTTTTAAAACGTTTTAACTCGAGCGAACGAATGAGACGGGAACGCTCACCGGAACAGCCTCGCCTAATCCTCTTATCGCAAGTCCCGTTCTCGTCTGGAGCAGATACCGGTCTGGTGTACATCAGCCAGTGTACCTGATGATTACTATAAAAACAATATCTGTTTTATATGAGCCGTTCATACTATTATAAAACAGATGTATAATTTATAATTGTATTTTTGTTGGTGAGTCTTGTGTTGCATGTTTAACACGTAATTACATTGCATATGTTAATCTTGTTGTATTTCTGTAGTCATGGCGTTATGTAGATTTAAATTGTATAGGAGAACGTAACGTAGAGTTAACACGAAGAAAAAGGGCTGAGTGACGTGTGTCGTGCCTCTTTTTTTACGGATGGACCTACTGCCGCGTGGCGGCGCTATAGGTCCTGCCCCTACAGTTCATGGGACTAGCGAAGAACTTTGTGTCCTCTAGGCTTGGTAGACAAACCTTTACCGCAGATGGACAGAGATGTACCGGCTTTTGTGGGCGTATCCCATGGTAATTATGCAGTTCTTAAAAAAATACAGATTTTATTGATGATCTAATGTGTATGCTTTTAGTGTATGTGAGTAGTTATATGGAGATATAGTGTTGAGAGGCAATAATTTGTAGGCATACATTTAGGTACCAATATGACT
The DNA here is from genome assembly GCA_017140195.1 of Eumaeus atala. Classification (NCBI taxonomy): domain Eukaryota; kingdom Metazoa; phylum Arthropoda; class Insecta; order Lepidoptera; family Lycaenidae; genus Eumaeus; species Eumaeus atala. The sequence goes on along the minus strand of JAFELO010000358.1, from coordinate 1,035,934 downwards.
TTGATATTATACTTTAATTGACGTTATCGATATAATCTAATTGACCCAAAACAATGTCCCAAAATCAGTATGTCTGTGTATTATCAATTTTCTCCAAATGTATTTGACGGATTATCACGCGACTTCCACCAATGGATAGAGTGATTTCCTGGCAAGGCTTTAGTGTATAAATGCCGCTGCTATTTATGATCGAAGCCGGGTCATGTTATAAAAGATTGTGAAGGTATATATTATAAAAGAAAGTCCACAAAAGCTGTCTGTATGTATGTGATCGATTTTACCAAAATCAACTGTGCTGATTTTTATGTTGTACCCGTAGATAGAGCAATTCCCAATGAAGTTTTAAGTACATAACTTGTTAAGGTAACAATACCGGGTACCAGCGACCGGGGCGGCTCGATAGTGACATCATAAATTATTTATAAGCGCAGCGGTCGTCACTAAAATAATTTTAAACAAATAACCAATTAAAGTTGAAGTATCGTAACTCAAGTACTATGTTGATAAATAATTTAATAATGACATTTATTTTTTTATAAAATAACAATTTCACCCCATTATATGCTCAGTAATTAACAACTGTCATTTAACTGACATACTTATCTAAGTGGCATCGGCCCCTCGTAGCCTCATCGGCATCTCAACCCCCTCAAACGCACCCATAGAGAAATTTCGCAAAATCCTACACAGAAGCTCCATGCAGAATTTGAGACTCCTAGCATATATGGTTTCAGAAATGTTGCGATTAATCAGTGAGTGCTACTTCGCCTTTACATGTATAGATGGAAGAAAATTGCAACACTGAATGCAATTTTTTATTTTCATTTTCTGGGATTATTCAAGAAAGTATAGTCCTCCGATTTATTCATTTGCATTAAATAAATATAAAGTATTTTATACTTTTGTATTAGTACCCATTCACCAAATTATTTTTTACTAGTGACGCTCCTTGGCTTCGCCCGTGAATAGCAGGGGTCAAATTATACACTACACCTTCCTCGGAAATCACTTTATTCTAGCGTGAAAATCGCAAGATAATCAGTTTTATATCATTATTATTAAATATCCTAATAATATAGGATTTATCCTATGTTATTTTATACTAAAAATTAGACACCAAAGGATTTATCCTTTGATGTCTAATTTTTTTTCTAAATTTAATAATTTATCACAATGAAAAGAGAGACTTGCAAGTTATTGATTTTTTTCATCACAAATACATAAAGATATATGCACAATGATATGGTATACTTTGGTATGTTAAAAGAAGATTTTTCGTCAGGGTCACCTCAGACAAAATTAAAATTTAACGGCGCGGAGGCATAATGACCTTACTACAAAAAACGGCAACTCGAAGATACACAGGTTCCTTGCGAACATTTATTTTTTCTAAACACACGTGTAGAAAGACGACAACATAAATGACGTATTGGAAAGTAAATTATTAAAAATAAGAGGTTTTGTGCTGTTGGATCGCATCTTTGAACTTATCCCTGCTTTGTAGTTTGTTCCACAGGCAAAGTGTAAAGTTCTCTTTCCTATAAAGGGAATCATGAGTCAAAAATGACCGAAATATTCGGTCCAATAACGAACAAATGAGATACTATATTGTTTTCGTATATTTACGCAAATGTCATTGTTGTGACCATTTCACGGGTTTCTCAGAATGTATTATCTCTGTTTCTCAGAATGTATTATCTCTGTTTCTCAGAATGTATTATCTCTGTTTCTCAGAATGTATTATCTCTGTTTCTCAGAATGTATTATCTCTGTTTCTCAGTATGTATTATCTCTGTTTCTCAGAATGTATTATCTCTGTTTCTCAGAATGTATTATCTCTGTTTCTCAGAATGTATTATCTCTGTTTCTCAGAATGTATTATCTCTTTCTCAGAATGTATTATCTCTGTTTCTCAGAATGTATTATCTCTGTTTCTCAGAATGTATTATCTCTGTTTCTCAGAATGTATTATCTCTGTTTCTCAGAATGTATTATCTTTGTTTCTCAGAATGTATTATCTCTGTTTCTCAGAATGTATTATCTCTGTTTCACAGAATGTATTATCTCTGTTTCTCAGAATGTATTATCTGTGTTTCTCAGAATGTATTATCTCTTTCTCAGAATGTATTATCTCTGTATCGAGATCATTCCGTAACATATTGTAGGATGATTTGATACAGTCGTTCGTTACGGAGATTCTCTGTCGTTCTCCAAGTAAATCTTGAGAAACTCGACAAAATCCGTTAAATAATCGATCTATAAGGAGATATTCTTTGTGTTTGATTTGTTCACCAAACGGAATGACAGTAACAATAGTAGTCAAAGTTAGCAAGCGTGTGTTTACGTTACGCGCGAAGGTCAGACGAACAGATTACTATTGATACAAGTCTGATTTGCTTTACTGCTGGCCTCTCGAAACAAGCGACAGAGACGTAAGTATTTTAACTGGAATTCGGCGATAACTATGTATGCGAGGCAATATTTCATAATTGGGTATATTCGCTTTTATTCCAGAGGACCAAATGAAAAATCGGAGCCTTTCAACGATTACCGATCATGGTCATGAAGATGTATTGTCCTGCTTTCCTCTTGCCCTCCAATGGGCAAGCGGCTACGAAATAAAAAGCTTAGTCGCTTTGCGGAAATGTCATGTAGTCAAGAGGTACCCCGGTCGTGATGGCTCAATTTATCTGCAATGCATCATGGCGCTACCTCTTACAGAATAATGTATATTTTATGTATCTCGTTTCATAATTGGGTATATTATTAATTTATTCCTTTAAAGTGGATTTAATGTTGGAAACCAAGATCATATTGGAGAAAATAACGTTAGCCTTATCAAATTTGTTGTTAAGTTTAGTATAGTAGTAGTACATCTTGAGAAGGACTCTTCGTTGTCTCAAAAGTCAATCTCAAAATCAAAAATATAGGTTCAAAGTAATCGTGATTTTTTTTTTACCTTTATGACTTTTATAGCAATAGACAAGAGAGAAATCGTTTTGCTGACTACCGAGGCCCGATAACGTCGTCACTAATTGTTATGCAGATGCTTTGCCCTTTTAAGGTAACATGACGTGAGGAAGAGGTTCTTGGTCGTGCCTGATTCAGCTGCGCTATAGCAAATGCACTAACTGTTATGAAAATAAATCGTGACTGGGGTCCAAAAATAATGTTTCTCTTCACACATGAACTATCGAATAAGAGTCCTATAGAGACTACGTAGACTTCTCGATTTTTTAAATTTATATGTGTTAGTACAATGAGGCTATAAAAGCCACGCAGTTTTATAAAAATAAGCTATAAATCAAATCAGTCACAAAAATATATATATAAACAATTTTAAATGTAAAGGATTGTCGACTGTTAGACAACGGATATTCAGTGTGATTTATGCGTGCTCCTACTATTGATGTTATGTTTAATGCAGTAGACACATGAACTTATAATTTGAAATTCTACTATGATGCTTTAATTAACAATAACAAATACCTAGTTAACATCTTGAAATGACAAATTCAAGTATTAATTACTTATAATTCGCATCTGAAAACGAGAAGTGAAAGTTTACTGTACCTTTCACAAAGAATGGCGCGGATTGAATCCGAAATTTGGTACAATTGAAGGTTGTGTGGAAAAGATATACAGAAAATTAATAACAACAACAATAGCAACACATCCAGCTCACTAATGGGGTAGGCAGAGTGAACGGAATGCCATACATCACGCTAGATTTTCTTTTTTTTTTTCGGAGGGACCTAATACTGGTTGACGGCGGTAGTCCCAGCCTCAACAGTTCGACTGACTACGAAGACTTTCTTGTCTTCAGGTTATCACGCTAGAATACTAATGTTTAATATAATGTGTATTCGTTTTTCATATTCTAATTAAATAAAAGTATACACACTTTCGAAGACGATCTCCGTGCAGTATCCGGTTCGGGATGAATGCGAGTGGCAGGAGATCAGTAGTCTTGGCGTTCATTGCAAGAGGCCTATGTCCAGCAGTGGACCGACAAGGGCTGATGATGATGAAACACGCTTCGGCGCGCTCACAATGTTCAAGCTCTCGTAATACACGTGCATATAGATAGACAATAAGATCTCCATGCTAGGCCTGAAAATCAGTCATAATCCAAGCTTAAATAAGCTCATACATTTTTGTGGGCTATACTGGCGTGTTAAATTAATTTGTTTATTTTTAGTAATGTCAAGCTTTCTTTTTAACTTTGATTGTATTATTTTTTGTATTTCTTTATTATTGTGCATGGTAGCATTACCAGCACTAATTTTCTTTTTAAACTTGACTTGCAATTACGAATAGCACAATTACAAAAGAACAGAAATAGAAGGAGAGAAAGAAATTAATTAAACGTAAGTGTCACTTCGTTGTACCTTGCTACCTATGCCTACATAAAGTTTGTATTTCAATACACAGTGAAACTGTATTCAAAATCGAATAGTTAGTCTTATGACCGATGTGTAGATTTTGAAAATGTGCAATTTAATTGATGAATGGCCATTCATATAATAAATATATATGAATAAGTCTGTACATTATAAAACTAGTCATTCATTTTCCTGGCATCATCTTTGCGGAGGTTCACAACCCACATTTTGGATTTCTTAAACTCCCACGGGTTCCCTGAAAATAATGAAATTTCGATTCCCACGAAGCCCGAGGTGATCTCGAAATAGTTCGCTGATGTAAATAGTTCGTTGAATTGACTGAATTGAGATTCATCAGGGATGGGACTTACTCACGTAGTTGAGTCAGCGAGGAAAGTGACCGGGATCTTGTGTTTTCGCTTTTTGGAGCAGTTCCAGCCAGTTTCCCAAAATAAACTCCGTTCTTACATCGCGATAGCGTCCGTGCGATTGTGAGTGTATTACGAAGCGCCACATTTGTTTGTAGTGCCGCATTGGATTTATGTCGAAAAAAAAATATTTACCCTCAAACATCGTAAGTAATTATATTACTATGCGTACGACCGTCGCTTTGTTGAGAACCGTGTACTAAATATTCGACTAGACTCCATATTGTATTTATACTTTCATTTCATTTTGTTATGAGAAG
>JAFELO010000358.1:1000476-1030059 GCA_017140195.1 Eumaeus atala | reverse complement strand
AGTGCCGGGGTATTCACAGTTCAACCTCCTTCGACCAGTCCACTCGAACCTAGACACATGGCTTGCACGTCTGTTCTAGGTACTGCTATGGTCGCGTCATTCCGATTCCGCTAGAATGATTGTTTGAAAATCTATTGTTTGTAGTTTAAAATATTGATATTTGTAGAATAAATAAGTACGACACACAATAAAGACCTAAATATTGTATGTTTCGTACTCTATACTATATATTGCATTTAGCACACTTACAAACAATTATTTATACAAAAGCGAAAAAAATCTGGCCGTCAGCCGTAGTACGTGGCAGGACTTAATCACGACTTCTACTATGCAACGAATAACAAACAAATAGAGCAAGCCTCGTGATCACATTGCTATTATCGGATCAGTGCTAACTTAAACATTTGGTGCGTACACTCGCAACAATAACGCTTTAATAGATTCAATTTGAAATACGGTGCAGCTGTTCTCATCATCACTTTTTACCCGTAGAACAGGGGCTCGAGAATTTGACTGCATGCGTTATTGAATGTGTGAACCGTAGTTCATCCATTGGATAGATTGTAAGCTCTTTCTATAGATGGCGTGGTTGTCTGAGATCAGTTATTGGCCTGATAATGTATTGTAAAATGATAACGCCATCAGCGTGCACGAAATAGTATGACTTCATAGTAACGTTCCGAATCATAATAATGTTCCGAAATGGTGGTGCACGTCAGTGAGAGAACGAAACGGGTCGAAATCTTTCAATCCATCGGGCAATGCAGTCACATATCAGTTGGATAATCGTTATCGCAAAAAGTTATATAACCCGTATACTGAATTACAGTCAACTGTTTTTTTTAGTTGAAAGGAAACGAGCATTCAGCAATTACCGACAGGCGTCAGTCAAATGGATTTTTTTAATAATTTCTATATGGATCGGTTGTTCCCTCTTCGCCCTTTAATGGACCACCGGTAACTCAGAAACCGCACGAAACGCGACAGCTTAGCTGTGTCTTTGTGGCGACGTTTCTGTGATGCGAGTGATAGGTGTCCCAGTCACGCTGACCCAGTTCGGTTGCTTTGCTCCATGACACTCTCGTAGTGTTGCTGAATCCGGAATATAAGGACGTTTCGGAAGGTTTTTGGTTATAAATGAAATATTTTTATATAGTTATGGGAGGCAGACGAGCCTTCTGTCGACCATCGACGCCCAGAGACATCGGCATTAATGTCATGGGCATTTGGTACTTTGTAAGTAAAAAACACCACTGTGTTGTCTAGTGATGTACATATTGAGCACATTTTTATGTATCTAATTGCTTAAGACATTTTTTAAGGCTTATGTCGCTGCTTGTACTTGTCACATCTGTTCAGGGAATACGAAAATTTTGGTCGTTTTGCTAGTCTCCACGGGTAATTTATGCAATAGCCGTCTGTGCATTTTGATGCACGTTTTAGAGATCCGCGCGTAAACTGTAAACTAAAATTGAAACATCCGTAAATTATATTATTTTGAAGCAAGCTTTTACCATCGCCTTCGATCAGAGAAACTTCGAAATATAAAATATATTACCACAAAATCAATCATTTTATAGGAATAAGAAGGTGCCTAGGTGTTATATTCTAAATTCTGCTATATTTAATAAAAATACTTGTCGTTTCTCCGTGAATAAGTAGTGAAAATCCTTGCTTTGCCTGTGGTAAATGCCCTGGAACTAGAAATCATCACAGCACGAGACGTGTACAGTTAAAATATGTGATATAGAATGTAATAAGTGCTTTAAATTACATTTTCTTATTGATGTTAATCCACTCGAAATATGCAGTATATTGTGTTTCATGATAGGGGCTTGTGATAGTCCATGTATAATTGTCGGAAGGATGGCTACCTGCCATTAAAAGGTGTTACAATAATCTCGATATCGAAACCCACTTGTACTATATGCGTGTGGCTTAGAAATTATGCTCTAAAATATCCAGAACGAAAAAAGCCTAATTATTCTCCCTCAAAGGAATGCAAACTAAAATCTTGTCAAAATCTACTGCAATGAAGCAACACATTATTATTAAATAAATAATAATGAAAATCTCAGAAACAGCAGTACTTTCAATTTAATTTTTAATTCGGGTCTATTGACACACGATTATTTTTGTGTTGAATAGTCCATTTAAAGAGGAAGCCTAGACTACGACTAATAGGAACGGGGTCACACGAGTGTAACTATTACATAATGAGGACTGTCGTGAAGTCATATTAACGCTATTACAACTCAGGTGTATTGTTTAATTGTAAGATTTATACTCTCGGTGATAATCAATTCAATTTAATCAAGTGATAAATATCTCTATTAGTTTAGTGTCCATCGTAAGTAATTTAGCCACATTCAGTTGTAAACGGTAAATCAATTGGTCTGTTCAGTAGCGGTGTGGGCTCCGAGTTCTCACGCCCACTGCTGTATAACGGCGCTTAAATATCTCCACTCGCTTTTCTTTACAAAGGGCCCAATAAATTATTGTCAAGCGTATATCTGCTTATATCAAACAGTTAGTAGACAATTATTTAAAACTAGCGATCCACCGCGGCTTTCCCCGAAAAGAACATGGATTGTCACCATAACAAATTATACACCAAAGGGTTTTGAAAAAAACAATCACATACAGACAGACAACTCTTGGTTATTTTGTTCTATAAAATATATAGATTTGTTTTAATATGGGGGCGGACCCACCAATCGGGGCCTTTTTAGTAGTCCAATTATCGAGGAAGGCTATAGACTATACACCATGACGCTACAACTAATAGGACCGGATTTACGCGGTTTCTTCCGCGTAAATCCGTCCGTTGTCATGATAATGTTTCTCTTACCCATACCTTCATAAACAAAAAATACATCACCAGCCCTGTCCTGAGAAGAACCGGTGAAACAGACTCGTCAATAAAAAAATAAATGTTTTTTTTTTCAACTAGTAAGAGGTAGTGCCATGCTGCATCCTCCTATGCAATGGAATTGAGAAGGCACGTCCGGAGAGGTACCCTCCGCTCACATAATACCGCCGTGGAGTGACATCTTCGGTGTCGCTTTTCGTTTTCGCCTATTAAAAAAAAAACAACTTATTGTTTTCTAATAGAAAAATTCCTATAGTATGAGGCTTATGCTTCTGGGAGATACCTTAAGTACTGTATATATAAATAAATATCTAATCTTATGTATAAAATTCTCGTGTCACTATGTTGGTTTCATATTTTCAATTTTTTTATATGCATATTGAGTAAGTCAGATAATCGGCTAATATCAATTTTTCATACCCCTAAGTGATAAGGGTTGTTCACCCAACTCTACAAAACAACATTTGACGGGTCAGCTAGTAATACATAAATCTACAAAAGGTTATTGGGAAATCTACAATCTAAAAAAAGTTGGGAGTCAGATTCATTGACCTTTTACGTGTTGACTATTAATATCACTCCACGGTGTGTTTCATCCCTCCTGTAGGGATTTGAGATAATATTTTTTTAAATAATAGCTAGAATATTTTATAGCAAAAATTTGAAACTTAGCGAAAATTGAGACCGTACCGAGAAATATCTACATATTATTTAATCTATACAATGGAACCTATGCAATTGTCTACAATTATACTTAGTCTGGCCATAAATACTGTTACAATTAAAAATAAGAAAATATTACATTTAAATTGAATTAAATGTTTGATGTGCATGAAATAAAAAAATACATTTAAATTAATTTGTTTATTAAGTTTTCATCATTCAGGTGTCAATACACTGTACAATATTTTGTGATATTAAAATGGAGTGGGGTGATAAAGAGGACATGGTATTAGTCCAGTGTTGGTTTACCGGGCTATTAATAGGTATAATGAGATTACCTCTTTTTGTGACAGTAAGATCTGGCCGTCCACGTAGTGTCTGTACGAAAAAGTTGGTCAAAGCAGTAAGGGAAAAAAATCAAAGAAATCCTGTCCGAAAGCGAAAGATTTTATCTCCGGAAATTAAGATAGCACCTAAAACCATGTCACGTATTTCAAAAGATGGCTTAGGACTTGCAGCTTATAAGAGATACATTTGTTAACTGATAATCTAAAGATGAATAGGGTGGTCAAATCAAGTACTGAAGCGGTACGCAAAAGGTGGCGCACAGAAAATTTCGTATACGGATGATTTTTTTTTTTACAATTGAGCAACATTTTAACAAACGAAATGACCGTATTTATGCACAAAGTTCTAAGGAAGCCTGCCAATTAGTTGACAGGGGCATTATCCGACTTCAGTGACGGTTTGGTGGTGCGTTAGCTATGAACGACGGACTGAGCCATATTTTTGCGAAAAAGGTATCAGCACATATCATAAAATATCAGCACAAGTGTATCAAGATACCATTGTTAAGATGGTCGCTAAGCTCTTAATAACATATTCAAAAACCAAGTATGACCCCTCCAGCAAGACTCGGCACCGGGTCATAAAGCTTGGTCGACGCAGTCTTACATTTGTGTACTAAACTGACACACTGTAAAAGTGATAAATGTTATTTTCAATTTAATTTTTTTTCTCTGTTACAATATTTCTGGCAAGACTATGTATATATTATGAACATATTTCAATAATAATTTGTCATCATTACATCTTAGTATCAAAACAATTTGAGACATGCAGCTGCGTGGAAGTACTCCTGCGCTCTTGAAGCTCCTGTAGGAGAAAAATATACTGTATGTTGCTTAGTTAATGACACTTCATGAAATATTCTTATTTAAGAGTTCGGCTTTTGTTGGCAGAGTTACCGTCGCTGGTTATGTCTGTATTTTATTGTATGATTTAAGGACAGCCTTCACCTAAATTTGGTCCTTGAAGGACGTTCTCCTCTTTCTGATTCCTCTTCGCTTTCCGCATTTGTCTTTCTTTACTTATACCCAATAGATATGAAAATAAAAATTGACAGTAAAAAATTGACAGACTTTAGTGCTATAGTTGTAAAAGAATTTAGAAAACATTCAACAAATCTACGAGTATTAAAATTCTTGTAGCAATAATCCCAGCTAATTTTATACAGGTGGAGTAGTTATATTGAATCATGCCAAGATTTCACATCGCGGTATGATTTAGCTCTGTATACAAGGTTAGCGGTTCTGCTAAGTGATAGCGCACGTACTCTTCGCCACATCATCACACTTCACTCATTATCAGTATCATCTCTGTGTCGACTGGACTTAAATGATAGCCAACTGTCACTGCAGAACCCCGAACGTACACTTTATAAAGTATAAGCCAAGTGACACTTTGTGTCAAATATGTGTCTTTATCCATTTGTTCTAACACACTTTTAATTGTCCTGTATCTCGACTCGGCTGGCACGGCCGGCGAAACCTATTACAATATATTAGTTTATTTCCAGAGTCCCATGGCTCCTAGGCAGGTTCGGAGGGTGCTCCAGAAATTATGCACATGAAAAGGTTATAGATCCCATTTTTTGAGATAGATTTATTAATGCTACTTAATACGTTTGTCACTAGTTTGGTGTGTAGTAAGTAGTTCGTCTACACAAATAACTCTCTCTTACAACATGGGAATATGATGCCTGCTTATATTCCATATCTTTTTTATTGTTTCAGTTAATTAGGGTTTGCGTTCGTTTTCGTACAGTTTGTTGTGGCGATACTTAAATCTGTTTCGTGCACATATTTTTTTTACACTTAGACATTCAGATACTTGTAAAAAGTGGGTAATTGGGAACAGCTCGTTTGCTACCCACCTTCTTCTTAACCTAGCATACAAAGCGAGGCGTGTATGTGTAGCAGAGGCCACTAATTTAGGTTGAAGACATGACATTTTTTTTACTAAAATTATCCCCAATTTTATTATATTTTTATTCGCCTGCAATATCTCAAAAATACTTATGCGTGGTTGTAATTATTATTCTCAGTTAAATAATATTTTGCAATCAGCGCTACGCCGTGTATCCGCCGTGGACATGCTCCGCGACGTAAACGCGAAGTACACAGACAAGATAGAGTATTGTAATAATCTCTACATTTTATTTTTATCGCCTCGTCTATTAGCTGACGGGTCAATGACGCGTGACGTCATAGCACAAATAAATGTTTATTCGTGTTGACGTTATTAGATAAATATGTGATGACGGGCCGCGCCTAAAAATAATATATGCTAAGCTCTGGCCATTGTGGCTAGCGCTGAAACTGGCGCATACCTGGCTAGAATATTGGGTTAAGTAAACCTCGAGAAGTGTTGAATTACAATACGAGACTCTACAGTTGCCATTGTTACTGCGAAGCTTCTGAAACGTCGGGCTAGTTAAGTGATTAAAAAACTGCTATAAAATCCGTAAAAGTACTTTTATAGTAATGAGTAACATTTGCGTAAACTTGAAACATCATTGGTATTAATAAATGTCCTTTCGTACGTTTTTAGAGAATGCAGATGGCAGGGAGATCGGGTGAAGAAGAGAACTGCACAATATTCTCGTGGACGTCTACAAGCATCTGACTGCTCGTAGGCCCGTTGAATGAGTCATCATAGTTACATGAACCAGTTCGTCCCCGTTATCTAGTAATTGAGATAGTAGTAATGCTCAGTTCCTTTTTGAAATGAATTGAAACTTTAACACTTTCCACTGGTATAGCTCCGTAAGGCTGTAACATCAGGCCCACAGCCGCTAGGATATACGAGGGGATATATATGTATAAGATATATCGGTATGTAGTAGGTCGGTACTTCATACTGTCATAGGTATTTGTGCACGGTTGTAGCAATTATGTTTTTGCTACGTAAACATTTTATAAAAAATGTACCTGTCATCTTTGACTGAACATTAAGCCTTAGCTTAATGTTCTCTGTGTTGAAGAAATGTCACACATTTTCCTTTTTAAGATGGGGAGGGAAGGATAGATATAGTTAGGATAGCTGACGCAATCTGCAATTCCCAAATCATAATTAAATGGTTTTTTACTTTCCGCCGGGAACCTACATATTCGTGTCACCATGCACGAATTATTATTTCATATAAAAGGGTGAGTTCATGATTTCCTGTCGACACCATTTCTCATATCTTGTGTTTCAAAAAGTATTGTTAATTTTAAAATGTCTTAATTCTTTTATGTGTGCATTTTGATAGTAGTATTTACATGATCTATATCTCTATTAATCTGATAGACCGTATCATTAATGTGTTAGTTTGAATAGTATATGCCACGTGTGAAAGTTGGTTGTTGAATTCTGTTTAATTGTTACCGAGTATATATATTGCCTGATTTTAGTTGGCTCATGAAGCCAAGAGAATGGGAGGGAATCCTATCGATTGTGTGTTCCTTTTCAGAGCTCTACTCCTTTTCATTTTTTCTATTCCCTTTTTTAAATTTGGATGTAATATTAAGTTAAGTTATTAGTATAATCTTAACTATTGAAGTTGAGGATTGAAGAACAATCCGTCTGGGAGAATTAAACCTGAACAATTATATATATAAAGGACCCTCCAAGTTTCAGCCGGGATTCTCGGACAGCTTCACACTCTCACTTTTTACTAATTAAACACTGTATTGATTCTATTGATTGCTTCTAGTAATATTTGAAGTTTGTTCTTAATTATTAATGTGGCAGGACCATGATGAAATAAATTATTAATGTGGCAGGACCATGACGAAATAAATTATTAATGTGGAAGGACCATGATGAAATAAATTATTAATGTGGAAGGACCATGATGAAATAAATTATTAATGTGGCAGGACCATGATGAAATAAATTATTAATGTGGAAGGACCATGATGAAATAAATTATTAATGTGGAAGGACCATGATGAAATAAATTATTAATGTGGAAGGACCATGATGAAATAAATTATTAATGTGGAAAGACCATGATGAAATAAATTATTAATGTGGAAGGACCATGATGAAATAAATTATTAATGTGGAAGGACCATGATGAAATAAATTATTAATGTGGAAGGACCATGATGAAATAAATTTATTTTAAAATCTAACTAAACCTCCTACAGTCTCTTTAACCCCCATGTGAACTCCTTTTATGGGTTTATATAATTAAACTTGTCACACGGCAGTGGTAAAACACATTTATCCTCTTAAAATATACCTATGTATACTTACTATCTAAATTAGTCTCCAAAGCTGTCTGTCTGTATATGATCGATTTTCTTAAAATCTATTGAATAGATTTTCATGCTGTTTCCACCGGTGAATAGAGCGATGCCACGCGATGCTTTTAGTGTATAATTTGTTAGTCGCTGTTATTCACCGGCGAAACTGGGGCGGATCGCTCGTTTTATATATTTTATTGTTCTCTTAAGAGTTAAAAACTTATTCAGTGCCTCTACACCAGTTCCCAAATCGGGTTCCATAATTTTTTTTAATGGCATAAGGGTGCAAACGAGTACTCGGGAGCCTTTTGATGACTACCGATGCCTGTGGACATTCGCAAGATTGTTACGCATATGCGTTGCCCTCCTATCTCCCCCCCCCCCAACGGGGAACCGTCTACTCACACACCCCACGAAAGGCTATAGTGACGCTGTCACTTTACGTATGTATGAAGTGAATGAGAGGAACTTCCCTGGACGTGCCGGCCCAATTCGGTTGCTTAGCCGCAAGTAGTGTCATACGCCATGCATATGCCTCCTCCTATGCAGCATAGCACTATCTCTTCCCAAAGTACAATGGTGCATACTATATGCAGATATCTGATGGTAACGGAACGTACAAAAGACGAACTTTGACTAGAGTGTAGAGTATAGGTGCCCTTACATCATATTCACCCTTAAATCTAAATAGGGTTAAAGAGTGAATATTTTTTCTCAGTGTCACGTATAGATGACAGGAACACCATACTATTAAAAATATTTAAGTACTTGCTTTCTTTCCTTATTTTGGGAGTGTGCAACAGTTTGTACATCATGTCCGTTCTACATCGCTCACACCAATATTCAAATCAGGGACAGTCGTGTCGTATCCCTTACCCATAATAGGACAGAAAGGAAAGGAATAAAATTCACGTGGACATCGATCATGTCTCCTACGATAATATTATATCTCTTCAGCCCACTGCTGGTCCTATAAGCATTTTGCAATAAACGAAGATATTTCTAATCTGATTCTGGTCGGAAGTGGACCGGTATTTTGTCTTCGCAAACGTTGCTTATCAAAACATTTAAGTCAGTTGCGTTTACTTATTGCGAAGAGACAAAAAATCTACAAAATAATATGTTTGCCATATATGGCTATAAAGATCCATAATAAATTTTCTTAAATATTTTACATCTGCAACCATATACCAGTTAAGATTTATCTATATATAAGTATATTTTTTGCAATAAAAAGCCGTGGACTTGGCTCAATCTTATTAATAAGAAGACAACACGTGAATCTTCGAGTGCAAATTTGTTGTTATTTAACGAAAAATAGTTCTAGGTAAATTTGGATGATATTAAAGATATATAATATTACAATATAGAAAGGTAAAAGCATCTAATACCGCGTTAACCGAAAATTGCACTAATTACCGACATATCAAACACTTTCGTATTTATTTTTAAAAGAACAAATTACGCGGAATAAAACTTTTGGCAAGTTCCGACTAGTTTCTATTCACTATCCAATAACGGGCTGGTTCTGACTTTAAGTGCCTACGGATAAATTCAAATTAAGTAGTTTATGTGACATGCGCAAGCATAACAGCGCTCTTCATACAAAATAGTGGCTATTCAAATAAGTGTTACTGTGTTTTACTGTATTAACACATGGCTACAACAGTACAATTACTTTAGAAATGAATGAGACTATTATTTATTTGTTTTTATGTTCTTCTAGTTTCATTTTACAACACTTACTGCGTTTTAAAGTATTACATAAATACACATTATCATTAATAGATAAAGCGGTATCACTTGCTTAAAGTGGTCATGCCCATCTTAATCCGAGCCAGCATCGGTAATGGATGATGAGGGATTTGCTCATTGTAATATACAATTAGGTGTCTTAATACCAAATGCTAAACTATGTTAGTGTGCGTTTATTATAAAACACAAATATTTAATTCCTCATGTAAAATCCACTAAAGTACCATCATTTTTTAACGAACTTTAGTATTCGAAATTTGAATTTGTACTGGGTGTCAAAAATGCCAAACATTTGTGCTTTATTTATATGATATTATTGTAGCAATTTTTTATTGTTATTGATAAATTTGTTTTTGATGAGGGGCGATATCATCTATTCACTATCATAACAGAAAAAGTATACAACGTTTTAGTTTCTGTGGGTCGAATTTACATTTAAAAAAGTTATATTGCATGCATAACCCCACCATATATCGGTAATGAAGTAAACAATTACATTAAAAAAAATAAAAAACGCACAAGGTCAGTAACTAAAACTTTATCGCCAAAACATTGCAATTTACAGCGGAATTAGGTGCTTTTACCTTATTATAATTATTGCTTACTTTTAATAATTATTTTTAGAAAAAAATAATGTTTAGTGTTTTAATAATCTTTGGATACTTCTTTGATGATATTAGACACTAATGTATGTGCTCTGGCAAATAATTCAAATACATATTGTAATGTAATCTGTAGACACCGCACTAGGCTGTTTTTTTCGAGTGTATTAATCGTGATATGACGTCAAATCATCAGGATCTACGTATGAGTCACAGTACAAATCATTCAGACACGACATCACTCACTCCTAGCCTGTCTATTTATATTTGATGACTACAATTTATATAATGAAGTGCCCACCAAACCGATTAATTTTCAAATTTTGAAGTACCAGCTTACGCCTGTTTAGCGATTACTGTTGCGTTTAGACAACCTCATAACCACAGAAAAAAATCCACTACGCTTCTTTACGTGGTTGGGCGTACCACTTCTTAAATATATTTAAAATATAGTCTCATAAAAAGCAATGTTTATAAAGAACGGTTTTGAAGTGTCTTTATTATCACTTATTTGAAATCGTTATTATAAGAGATTATTTTTGTACTGTAGCGGAATGAACATCATGCTGGAAAATAAGTAGTTCTCGATCGCATGATGCCGTGAATTAGTATGGTATGCTGTCGTCTTCCATTTGAATTTCCCTATGTGGCCACACTAACGCAAGCTCACTACAGACTCATCTAAATTTCAATCCAAACCTCGTCGGACGTGTGCTTTGTGATAAATATCAAACTGTTTTAAAAACAAAATGAGAGAAATCCACCGGATCCACGCTTGACTATTTCGTTATTCAACTGTCAGCCTTGTAAAATTAATATTTTTCAACGCCTACAGTAAATAATGTTTCCCGTACACCTCATAATAGATATTTACATTGAGTTGGACACGGGCGGACGGAAGGTCGAACAATTGTTATAGAAACAGAAAGGTGGATGATATTTTTATGACAAACAAGCAGTTGGCGTTTATAGATACGTGACTAGAATTCTAGATACCCGTCGCGATGTGGTGTTCCTCACGCACCTCCCTTAAACTGTGTCTGAACTTACAAACACCTTACGAAAATTACTGAAGCAGCATGGAATTACACCTTCCTATACAGCATGGCACTACCCCTAATCTAATTTACGGCTAGTGTTAAAAAAACGAAGGGTTTTGGAAAGCTGGAGAGGTTTCCTGAATGGTCCGAATAGTCGTAAAAAAAAATAATAATGCTCTGGGCAATTTGCTTGTATCGTTAATATCGTGGATCTCCCCCGTTCGTCTCCCCCCCCCCCCGACAAATTCCCCGGTTCTTATGATTGCATGTAAGTTCTTTAACGTTGCATTTTGTCTCCGTGTTCTTCGCCGTCCTAAGCTATCATTTTAAAGGATTTCACAAACGCCATCTTGTAAATATTCGCGGTACTTGTTCTGCAATCAACTGTACTATGTAAACATTCACATATTGGTGCCTAAAACTTCTAAGAGACGACGCTACACGGCAGACCAAAACTATAATCTGCACAACGTATGTGTGTGTCTGTGAGACAATGGTAAAAATCATGATGATGTTGATGTCAAAATATATAATGGCCAAGTTGGCAATCGTCTGTTCTGGGAATCACAAGAACACGACATGTAGAGTAGCGGCTGAGCTAAGTGTACATGTCTCGTGTTAATGTTTCTTTAAAATTAAATTGCATTTGTAAGAAAATGAAAGAGAAGAAAGCATGTTCAGATTCTTATCATGATTTTTAGCGTTTAATTTCCTGTTTGTATTAAAGTTTTATTGAGCTTTTAAAATTTATTAAGTGTAGTAACTTATTATTTACTAGCTGTAACCTGCGACTTCGTCCTCTTGGACTACAGACAAGGTTTTGTCTGTAGTCCAAGGGGACGAAGTGCAAAATTTATTACTTCTATAGTCTATCGATGGAGAAGCAATATTATTGTAAAGTTTCATTAAAATCTATTTAGCTTTTACGTGAAACAAACTTTCGCGTTTATAATGTTAGTTGAATTAAACCGAATACAGAAGTTTATATATATGAAACTAGCTGCCTCGTGGTGTAGTTAACACTACATTATGATCAATCACATATCGTGAGGTTCCAGGTCTGATCAAAAGCTGTCATTGGGGTATCTCATTTTCTAATAATAGTGAGCAGTAATAAAGACACTATCACCCCTGAGCCCTGGAGGGCACACTAAGCCTTTGGTCCTACTAAATTCTCTCCTGTTATGTCACAGTATCATCCCACCGGATAAGAGAGTGCCCTTGTTTCTGTACACACAATTGTGAACTAAAAACTTTATAATAATAGGTGTGTCTTACGCAACTGACTAATCTCAATGGGAGTGGCCGCCGTTTCTGAAATTCGGCTAGGAGAACATTTTTACTATATGAAACTATGTAATTAGATATGTAAATATAATAGTATCTAGTATGTGAGTCATTGCTAAACGTTCGCAGTTCAAACTGAGTTCAAAGCATCGAGATAGTAACGGTAAGCCGCCCACGACGAAGTGCCAGCTCTAAATATATTCATTAAAGCGTATATAATGAAACTGCTCCCCCGAAATACGTTTGTGCATGAAGATTGAATGAATTAAAATTATGTAACCCCATACGTAACAGTTGTAAAGTTACGAATCAAATATAATTGAAGGGAGGCTTTACAATATACGATACAGTCGATATTTTTATATTAAGCGCGGCCCCGGCGTCCTCCGCGGACAACGCTAAACGTTCCTCAGGAATCCTGCTATTCATTTCCGTCGATGAAAACCGCATAAAAATTCATTCAGCGGATTTTAAGAAAATCGGTCATATAAAGACAGACAGCTTTTGGGGACTTTGTTTTATAATGATTATAGATAATGGTACATTCGATTGGTGTCCAATCGATCTGGTGTGACAGAGAAATTTCCTTACATAATTTTGGCGTGTAGCGATGATTGTCGCAATAAGTTTATCTAAGAGTTTGATGTATGTGGGCTTCGGTGGTCACTTAGCATAAAGCGATCGGAGTAGTGTTATAAAGCGCAGAGTAAATGCGCGGAAATAATATTGAAGTGGTGGAAGTGACTACTGAATTCCGTTATTATAATCATTATATAGTGTGGAAATATATATTATAGCATATGATATTATTAAGTGTATTATTGTAAAATAATATATTTAACGCTACCTTCTGATGAGCATAATATCAAGTTTGAGTCGCAGGTAACAACATTATTATTAGTGAAAATAATGAGACTTTTAATTTTTCACTTGATAATAGACTTAAATATATCCAAACCACCAGCTAGAACTTTTAGACGTCTGGAAATTTTCATGGATTGTATAATAATCATTTAGAAACAATAATTTAGAATAATAGCGCATAAATAAATCTTTGTAACTATGTTGTAACTGAACATCTGTATTTTGTTCTTTTTCTCTATTATTAGTTTCCTTTAATTGTGTGTTGCTTGAAAGAAAACTTTAAACTATATTTTTTGCGCTGTAATAGTGTAAAACGTATAAAGAAGAAACTATTATAATGACGCAACAAAAGAAACGCTGTAAATATAAATTGAGATTAAAGCTATAGCGCAAGATTGATCGAACTGGGCCAGCATGTCTCTGTGGTTACTGCGCCGTGCGATATCGTATCGCGACGTGTTAAGAGCATCCTGTCACTTGACCTGTTGACTTCTCTTGACGCGTGTGGTCTGCGATGTGACATGTCGCAGCTTCCGAGGTGAGCTGACTATGTCAATAACATTTGGAAGTAATTGATCATACTATTGTTTTATGAAGATGGAGCACAATTTTACATGGAGAACGTTAATGGAAGGCCAGATGGATGACCTTGTATTAGTAGTTACATCGAGATGGCTCTACTCGGATATAAGGATATAATATTGCTCTCGATATTTATATACTAGCATCTCCCTGCGGTTCCACCCGCGAAACTCCGGTTTTATTAGTCATAGCGTCATGGTAATTAGCCTAGCGTTCCTCGATAAATGGACTATCCAACAAGGAGAGACTTTTTCAAATCGGGCCATAGTTCCTGCGGCCGAGACAAAGAAACAAACTAAATATGTTGTATAGACGAGTATTTTATTCTAGTAATCTTAGATCATTGAATGCTGAGCTAAGCTCGTAATACTCCCATAAAGTAAATAAAAAAAATACTCACATATGCGAATTGTTGCTTTGTAACGTCAATTTGTCAGAAAATTGTGCGGTAGCTCGACTTATATGAAAACTGAATTCGTCACTTCAAATAAATGCCTGCTTTTATGAAAAATAATCTGTTGACCCTGGAGAAATCCCTAGAACTTTTAGAATTTTCCGAATGGTGTCCGTAATATATTTGTACCTATGTGTGATTTATGTGTCAGTGTGTTTGTGCGTGTCTGTAGATATGTATGAAAGTACATGTATTATACAACAAGACAGTTTACACAACTTGTATACATGGGATCCGCCTTCTCCAACACCCTTCTTAAAAGTTTGTAAATATCAACGCTCCATGCATCCTCATTTCTTTACAACGGCCCGTCTGGCTGTGCCACCGGACGACGAGGATGAGGTCATACGCTTGACGGTCACAGAAGAAGTAAAATATCAAATAAAGTACCTTTACACAAAGAGTCCACCGAGCCCGAAAGAATAACAAACAAGGCGCTGAAACAGCTGCCTCCCGTTATTATACACCTTCTAATCTGCATTTTAAGGCCCATCTTGCGTATTGCACCTTCCCAGACATTTGGAAGGAGGTGGTGGTCCCAGGCATAGTGAAAGGCGTACACAAACCGGGAAAAAAAGTACTCACCTTCAAACTATACTCTCGGATCGATTCTTTCTCTCGCCCTCTTCGACCTGTACACTAGCGACATACCGCGACATCCCAGCGTCCAGCTGGTGATGTTTGCGGACGATACAGCACTGTACATTAGGAACTTCCCCAAAAAGTGAGCTAAATTGGTCCAAAAGGGTGTCACAGAACTCGGTGAATTGTTCTTAAAACGGAGAATAGAGGTTAACGGGAAAAAGAGTATATCTCTCCTCCAAAAACTCCCCCGCAAAGAGGAGAAAACATGCCTCTCATGCTGCTCTATGAGAGGCATGTTTTCTCCTTCTCATGTAGCGAGATACCTAGAGCGGGGACGATAAAATACATAGGCGTCACTCACGATAGGTCTGTGTGTTTTAAGAATCACATAGACAACGTTCAGGAAAAGGCACGATATGTCCTTTTTAAACTCTATCCCCTCATAAATAAATAGAGCAAAATGGCATATATACATAAGCTCACATTGTATATTATATGCATTCGACTGATAATATCGCATCGATCATGCGCATCGATATACGCATGGCTACTGGATCTCAAAATAATCACTATAGGGCGCACCCGAAAACCGGTACATCTCTTCCAATCTTTGGGAAAAGAGGGGGTCTGTTCCCCTATCGCCTCCCTAAACCATAAGACACAAAAGCCTTCGTTAGTCTCGTTAGTCCTATGAAATGTTATGGGTGCATTACAGTTCGCCGGACTGCCGAAGACTTGTGTCGCCAACCAGTATTAGGACCTCCGGAAAGAAAATAAAAGAAATAACAATAATTCCTTAACAAACCACAAGCGTGTCCACACTGAATAAAACTCCTTTATCACAGTTTCATCAATTGTCTAGAGACAAAAAACTAATGGAATAATTCGCGAGGAACGTAATTCGGGAGCTGTTTAGGCTCATTACACACTTGAAATTCACATCAATATGAGTTTATTTTACGAATTGAAATAAAGAACAACTTATAAACTACATATACAACAAAAAAGACGAAATTCCTCTTTATATAGCACATAAAGAGCCTATACCTTTAGTATAATAATGTACCTCGAACCGAATTTCAGCTACGACGGCCGGATACATCCGGTGCATATAGTCGCAATTGCGCATAGTCCTACATGTGTCTGCGTAGAGTGCAGACTCTAGTGCCTTCTCTATTTCCCCATTCTCCTATTCCGATGTACGGCAGTGTACCGATACGATCGGAGAGAAAACAGGCGCGGGGCTAACTTAGCGTGCTTTCTAAACCTTCGGGTACACTGCCAAGTTTGTGACCCTGAACTGTTATTTTTCATCGGCCTTCGGATCCTATTCATCGGAGGGGAGGAGGAAAGGAGTGTCTCTGCATGACAATAATGCGGATGTTTACTGGCGTCAGTAGGCCTCAAAAGACTATGATTACTCGTTTAGCCCCAATATGTAATAAAAAATAAGTTAATAATAATTTGACATTTGTGGTTAATGCGAGTTTTCAACAATATTGAAAAGGACCATACAACCTTCATTTATGCATGTATTAGTTCTAAGTTTGTTAAGTTTTGGGAAGAGGAGGAGGTAGTGCCATGCATAGTGCATGACACTACATCCTCCTGTGTAATGGAATTGGGCCGGCACGACCAGGGAGGTACCTCTCGCTCACATAATACCGCTGTAAGGTGACATCTTCAGTGTCGCGTTTCGTGTGGTTTGTGACTAGCCTGTGGCCCACTGGTGGAGGGGGGGAAGGAGGGCAACGCATCGGCACAATGATTATGTGACTGTTCTCGGGTGCCGGAAGACGTAAAAGGGCTCCGATGGCTCGTTTACCCCCCTACTCTATATAAAAAAAATAGTTACAAGTTGCTACTAAATTGAACTCCAAAATATTATCACTGGTAATACAAAATACTATGAATTATAATTTACAGTGCAGTATTTAATGCAAACGGAAAACAAACTGAGATACATGAAGAAACACAGAATCATGAACATTTCGTTACGCCACCGACGTGGCCTTGATGGAGCTATAATATTTTATGATACTGTCAGTAATCATTGTTACAAAGAACGCGATGCCGTCGGTTTCGTCTTTTGTTCATTTTTATGGTTATGGGAAACGCGAGCAACTGCAGTAATTCCAGACGAGACTTATCATACCTACCTACTCACTATCACAGAATCAGCAGAGAAGAAATTATAAATAAGTCCAATGCACAGAATTATAGCTCATGCTGTGTATCATATTACACCATTGACTATATATAATATCTAATATAATGCCAATGAACCTTCAAAAATTCATAAACAACTTAAATATCGATTTTTTATATTGAAGTACTTTTTTTATGTAGATGCAGATATTTATATATTTTAAGAGAGAACAATATTTTATAACGTACCAAATTCAAACGTAAATAAAAGTAAATAGGGATAATATTCATGACGTAACGATATAGCAGTTCTCTAGACCAAAGGAATATGAACAGAATAAAGACAAAACACAACACCAGACCACTACATAATAACGTGCTAAAAGTAGCCCTTTTACAATTGCATCACAAATTGTGAACATATGTTTTAGATAACGTCCAGTGCTCGTATTTAGGTGAGCGCATGTCCTTAATAACCGACTGCCGAATGTCGACGGAAACAGACGGTGGGTCGTTGCCCCGTACTGCCTACGTGAAATGCCGGAGAGCAGCAGCTATCATGTTTCTTCTTTATTCAATTTCCCCGAGACGGCACGAGATCGACGCGTCCGTTCGGCGAGACTATCGTCACGTGACCAAAACTCTAAGCTATAGAATTTTACGAGTTTATACATTTTTGTTCGGATCGGGATGCGATTACACCCTCACGTCAACTAGTGACTGGTATATCACTTTTCAGGTGTGTGTGCGTGTGTGCGTGTGTGCGTGCGTGCGTGCGTGCGTGCGTGCTTGCGTGTGTACGAGAATTAAAAAAAGACTAGCAGCGCCCGACGATTTCTCCCGCGTAACATTGTAAAATATCATTTTATAAACTTCGCACCTTATTTCTCCCCCTTAGGGGTTGGAATTCTAAACAATATTCTTCTTGGTCACTTATATCATGAAAAGAACTTCTGTGCGAAATTTCATGTTACTAGGGGTACAGTAGTTTCGCCTGTGGTCTGCCAGTCAGCCTCTCAGTAACGGAAAATATATTTATATGCATGACAATAGTGCGAAAGACTATGGGTAGCGGTAGTCGAAGGGCGCCGAATGTCTCCCCGGTCCCGTACGTGTCGCTCGGTCCCGTACAATACAGCAACCTCTAAAAACAACAAGACATTCTGGAGAGTTGAAAATGTATCAGTTACTTCTAAAGTCAAGAGGACAAGAAACAAATTTGTTCTACGAGATTTAGCTATAGGAAGGGACAGCTGCCTACCGCCTAAATTATAAAAAAATACTAATTGAAATAATACTTGCATGTTGTTAAAGATTCACAAAATTTTCACAATTTGGCTAATTTGTAAACTGTCACGGATGTAAGCTCACACGCGTTATTGCAATTGCTTGGGTTCAGGCGCTTTCCTTAAATATTCATAGCCCTTACGATACAAGATGTATTCGGGTGGTTCAAAAATCACCCGCAGATACTCGACAAAGTAAAAGTAGTCGGCATTTGGATATTTACACTTAACATTATTAGATATTCTTTTCATTTTGACAAAACTTCAAGCGGCTTCAACTTAAATTTCGAAACTGCAAGTGTGGTAAATTTCAGTAACCTTGTTGCAATGATTGCCTTGTTCGAAAATGAACAACTAAATACAAACTTTTACTCTCAGCGATGCCCACTATCTGAGCAATCGACCAATTCGTTTGTGCTTCAACGTCTTTTTACAAGGCCCCGACTTGTCCCATTGTACCTGTTAGTGAAATAACTTTCATGATCGGATCAATATGTTTTTGACTGCTCTATACGGGAATGTCCAGCGCTGCTTCATCGTTTACTGTGGGACACGTCGGGTGACGCTCTTGGTGAGATTGTGATCGATGGACGAAGGATGCATCCCGATAGTTATTTCAGATTAGCTAAAGTATCCATTATTATCTTGGCTTAGGGGTTCGGGTCCCTTTACTTACTTACTTTACCTTTCCCCTCTATAACTAGGGGGTAGCTCACGCATGGTAGCTAACGTCGGCATCGCATTAACGTGAGGGCTGGAATATCTCGTTGAGCTATTATGATTGGAGGGAACGTCCTTACCTTGCACCAGGGGCGGGTGGTACGAATCGCGCGCGTTCGTGAAACCGATTAGTACTGGCGAAGATTACCCCCTACATAGAAACAATGCTGGAAACTTTGCCTCTTTTCATGCACAATACTTTACTATGTTTCATAGGAAACTATTAACATGCATAGTCATGAACGAGCACGTTGAATGATAAAATATGTGATATATTTGAAACAAGCACAAGTCTTGAGTGTTGACGTTGAATAATGAAGTGAACCTTGTAAATGTAACAATATCCCTTTGTTAGCCGGGCCGGGGGCGCCGAGCTGGCGTTTACGCACATATCTTAAATGCTTACACTACTTGTTTAATACTACTGTACGAACTTGGCTCTGTCCGCGTGTATTTGCCGTTATTGCCCAGCATATTTGGAGTGAGGAGTACTTTAGTCGTGTTGGAAAGTTTATGAGATGAGAAAAAAAATGGTCATTTGAGGGGGGGGGGTGATAGGCGCGTAACGCATCTGCGTAACAATCATGCGAATAACCATGGGCGTCAGCAGTCATCAAAAGACTCCTATTGCTCGTTTGCCCCTTAGGTTCCTGTACCACGGAACCTATATTGCAATCCTAACATATTCTGCAGCGATCTGGTGTAGACGCTCTCACTTCTATGTTGTACTTCACTAAGTACAACATACAATAATGTACTCATTATTACGAGATTGTTACACAAAGTCCAGCTTTGATTTTTTTGAAGAATGCCTACAGGTCATACAGCAGTGAGGCGCTACCAGTATTGGCCAAAGAAAAGCGCCATCACGGACGATGTCATCTCCACTTGGCAGTCACGCTGGGCCACATGTACCGACGGGACGGACCTGTATTGCTTCTTTCCAGAAGTTACAACACGACTGGCATTTCAATGGGTGCAACCTGAGTACGTTATTTCGCAGATACTAACAGGGTACGGGTGCTTTAGAGGTCGCCTGCACAGGATGGCTTTATGTGACCTGCCATCATGTCCTTGCGGTTACGAAGCTGAAACCAAGGACCATATACAGTGGGAATGTGACTTGTACAAACACGAGGGAAATATCATGTTGGACGGCATCCAACGGACGACAGTGGGCCCAGTCTATCACCAGGATTTTCTCGCAACGAAACAGAGTTTTAGGCAATTGAGGACATTTGCGCATACCTGGCACGCGAAGAGGAAGGATACTTACCACCACCACGTCGATGCATCGAGACAATCAGGACTGACGAGGCCGATGGCAACTTCTGTCTTTGTGGTGTCAGGCCCAGAAAGGGTAGAGTGAAATAACGAGAGAGCACTTAAATAATGTGTAGGGAGTCAAGAATTACACGTGGGGGAATAGAGCCGGTGAGCAAGCCCCCGTGCAGCGTGATTCGTTCCGTATAGCGAGAGATGGGTATGAGCATGGGTGAAGGTGGGTAGGTGCTCGTTTGCCCCCTTATGCTATAAAAAGACGCGTATAATGAAAGGGATAATATCAATTTTATCCTGTCTTTCACTCGACACCGTTAAAGGTCCAAAGGGGCAGGCAGGCCCCTTTGATATTTTTATGGTAATTAGTAAAATTAGCGTATGCTTAAGAATTAGCTAAAGCAACTGTTATTGTCTCGTCCGAGCGGGCCGGGTCCCCTCGCACCACTCTCTGGGGCTAGTCCACGCGTGGCAGGTGAAGTTGGTGTTCCATTATCGCGGGGGCTGGATGAGATCGTTGAGCTATCATGACTGAGTGTACCGTCCCCCCCAAGCCCAACACAGCTTCATCGACTTGCTATGAGCGTTCGTCGGTTGTGGCCTATCATGTGAGCAATACCTATGTTACTTCCATGATACCGACGCCGAGCAGTATGCTGTCGCGATTCATGCAACCAATTCTTTTTATTTCTGTTTCCATTTTTATTAGAATGTATGACGTATAAACCGCAAGGTTCAGCTAGTCAAAATTTTAATCATAGAATGAGAGTCAATAGGTGTACACTACTAGAGGGTTCCGCCAAGAATCTCCATAATGCGCAGGGTTCTATCTCGTTATATATTTCGGATTGACATTCGAGAACATTTCGCCCTGTGGATTTTCTTGGTCGAAAAGGTAACGTGTACCATCCAACGCCGCTTCAAGGAAATTTTCTATGTTGAATAAATAAAGTATTTGCAGCACATATCAGATTTTCATTTACGTAACATTAATTGGCCTTTAATAAGCACCGCGGATAACATCATCATGTATTTTCCACGTTATATAACAATAGACAAAATTCCGAATTTTATTTAAACAATAGTTATCTTTGCTTAAAGCAATCCAGACACGGATAAATATTTATTAAAAATCACTGCCCTGGACTCATGTGACGCTAAATGTATTATTGTATAGCCCATAGATTATTTTTTTCAATCTGTTTATGATATATGTTTTTTATCTGTAAGGTAATAGATTATACCATAATCTGTTATAGTAACTAGTTAAATATGTCCACCCAAGTGTGCAATAATTCATTGAAACTGTTACGTCTGATTCTGAGTAATTTTTCACTGTTATCTACATAAATTATTACTGACATCATCATCAACATCACCGTTTACTTGTTGTTTTACAGATGTATGTTATGTAAGGCATGTTACATCACCCCTTTTTTTTTTGTTGACTCGGCGAAACACATTTGCTCGCCTTCACTGGCCCTCGGTGGGGCCCAGTGATGTGTCGGGCTCGCGGCAAATCGTCATGGCACCGCGACGGCTAGTCAGCCCCGTAAGAGACCGACGCCACATCCCCAGATGGTGTTGTTCCGCACCACAGGACAACCCCACCAACTTCGGGGCAGCGCAATGGGGTACAAAAAGCGGCTCTTCCTCCTACTCTTTAGTCCCTTCTTCTTATAAGAGGGGTACAAAGAGCACCCGCCTCCGCGGTTCCATTGGCTTCACCCAAGGTGTCAGGGTTCACCCCAGGAGACTGAGCCCTACCGCCACGATTTGTCTTGAACCGTGGTGGGGATGTTACATCACCCTCCTATACTGGTGACTGCTACCCTTTTCTCTTACTCAACAAAAAAAAATACATGGATGTCTAAAATAAACGACTCTCGTTGGTAAAGCACTACTGTGTGCTCGTTGATGCTAAGACAAGGACGTTCGTTTCTTTCTGTAATGAAGCCTTAACTACTTGGTCACAGTAGTAAGTTTACCAGCGAGTGATGTTATTTTTTTCCTGTAATCAAGACTTGAATAGTATTACAGTAAATATACAATCTCATTATCTTTCGCACGCCCCCATTATTCACAAAACAAACGCAGCCGCAGGCCCGTCTATCATCAAACTTGACTAATATATGAATCAGCTGTTGTATGTTCTAGTTTTATTAAGGGTTTCCGTTTTGTTTCAGGTGAGTAAAACAATCTGATGTCAGATGCAGCGCAACGGTGAGTGAGCGTTTCTGCTTAAATGCAACGTGAGTCAAGAGGGGAAATTGAAAAGAATAAACATTAACCAATGTTTTGGAAGGATAAAAAGACTGTGGGAGTTCTGTGTGTCATTTTTATTTAAAGCCATTCATAGTTTAGACTTTATGGACACATATGGAATAGGCTATGTCAGAGTTTAATGGTTGGAAATCTGGAGAAGTATTGTAGTATATGGGGGAGCAAGAGTTTCGATATAGATATCTAATAGTAGCCAAAAGGTACATTGGACCGGCAAAATTGGTATCCTAATTTTCAGTTGACTGGTCACGTCCTATTCACCATCTCAAAGTTGTAAGAATGTTTAATACAGCAAAAATAAAAAAATCGGAAAAGTGGTTCAGGCATTCGCATTATAATCGCAATTATAATTATTATTTATGTTACCTTATTTGTTCTACATTTTTTACAGAAAAACCGCATTAACATTACAAGTGTAAATTTCTTTACTGTCACACTTTTAAACATTATTAAAATTTTAAAACATAACTTTTTTCATAATCGCAGCGAAGACAAATCAAACGGGGAAATACCTTAGCTATAATTAGCACCATCAAGTGATAATATAATTGTGAGGCATTTAAACATAGGTAATAATTTACATGCCATACATTCCTGCCTTATCAGTCGAGTTCGCTTATCGTGGAATCATACGATAGAACATTATTCAATTGACATGCCGGCTCTGGAACAAGAAAGGCAAGTGGTTAAGGAAAAACAAACACTGAATCACCATAACATTCCTAATCAGTCCATTCGTTTCATTCATACTGAGTCGAATTGTTGCCAAGTAACTTGAGTCACTTGGAAATTTTAATAATCTGAATATAAATTACGGTACATTTGATTTCATGGATCAATTTTTCTGTGGTTTCTGCCCAGTCGATTAGATTTAGTATTAAGCAGTGACAGCATCTAAACCACCGTTGTGTCTTTGGTTCTTCATAAGCAGAGGTGCCACAAGGCACCTACAAACCAAAAAGCAAGAGAGAACGCTACCTGCAGCTAAGAAAATATTATGCAATCGATTTAAAAAGATCAATGACTTATGTGCCTAGTTGAGGTAAACAGCATACACATATATATAACGTAGCACAAATGTTCTATAAAACTTTGTAATTAGGGGAATTTGTTAACGTATACTCACGAGCATCACCGTTTGAGGGTTTTGTGTGTCTCGCAGTTTCCAAATGACACTGAATACCCACTAAACGATCAACAGTGGTCTCGGTAACTTGAAGACAGAATCTGGGAACGCGTTACCATGCATCTGGATTGGCACGTAATGTAAAATACCTCATGAAATAATGCATATTTAAACTGACAAAATGACGAAGATAACATCGTGAATGTCGGCGTACACTATTATGCAATATAAGAAATCAAATCATGCCCGAACGCAATTGCCGTATGATTATTGTGTTCCATGTGTCATACGTTCGGAACAGAGGTCAGACGCCGAGTGGAAGCGGACAATGAATGAGGCACAATATAACCATATTATTCTAATTTATCTGAAGGCACGTGGGTGGGCACTAAACTTAAATAAATAACTTTATGCCGACTCTATTGGGATGTCCTGTGCTTATGATTGCTTCGCCGATTTCGTTGGCATCCAACGTTATCGTGCTCATATTGTTGCAATGTTCATAATATAATGTAGTAAAAGCGCCTGTATAATGTTTTTTAGACACATCTCTAAGCCATAGTAAGAAAATTATCTTTTTCATAATGCGCCTCAGAAATCTGGACACAATTTATATGACGATTAACGTATTGTCAATGTCAAATGTCAATAATATATAACAAACGAAATACCACTCACTGATAAATCATGAAATCTTGAAAACAATAACAACTAAAAGCTTGAAATTTGGCAGGTAGTCATTAAGATTGACAACCAGACAAGAACTAAAAAAGCACTTACGAGTGGACCTCCAAAGAGTGCATTTTGGGGGTCAATTAATTTATTCAATTATCCTGGACTATAGTCACCATTTCAGTTTAGTCGATTGCTAGTGTTTCATTTTCTGCTAGACTCGTTTAGTGAGGGACTAATGTCTGGACCGACCTTAAATAAAAACTGCGTGTCCGACACGCAACTGAAGTTTACTCCTTTGGAACGATCACGATACTAAATTGAAAGGGAACGTAAGCGACTAAATACGTTTTTATATCATTCTATTACGTCTATCACCGGTCATTAACATCTACATAATTACTATGCGAATGTGGTGCCCTCCTTTCCCCTCCCCCCAATGGGCCATCGTTTACTCACAAACTGCACGAAAGGCGACACCGCCACCATCACCTTATGCCGGTATCATGTAAACGAGATGTAGCCCTTGTGTCGGCCCAATTCCGCTGCAGTGCAGCGTGTTCTATCCCTTACTATACCAGTGTAACGTAGTAGGCGCTACACTTCCTTTTAACTTTAACCCCACCAACTTTGGGACAGTGTAACGGGGGTGACGTTCCCATCCTCGCCCTTCATCCCGTGCGCAAGAGCGATCCTCCACCCGCTTTTTAGGCACCTCTTCTTATAAGAGGGCTGTAAAGAGCATCTCCCTATGTTCAATTGTCTTCGCCTTGGTTCACCCCAAGCTCCTGAGCCCCACCGCCACAACAAGGCTTGAACCATGGTGGGGCTCGATACGACATCCTGACGTAATATACTATCAGTTAAAAAATTGTAATGATAATGATATTTGGTCAATGGTTCAATTCAGCTTTTCATTTTTCAACATTTTCTATGCAACACTACGACATTACCTATTTATGCAAATCTGATATCCTTGTAAATTTTGTAGTTTTATCACGAAAATCGAATGTGCTCTGGCGGTAGTTCAAAGTTTAATATATATTCAAAACACGACAGATCCTTTATTTCTCGCAACCCGTCTCCTTTACCACCTACGACTTTATCTCAGTTCGTAGACATCTTGTGACGTCCTACTTTCCACGCGACGAGAATAAAATATTAACACATATTCAACTAGCATCACCCTGCAGTTCCACCCGCGTAACTCCGATCGTATTAGTCATAGCTTATGTATGGCCTTCCTCGTTAAATGGACTATTCAACACAAAAGTAATTTTTCGATTCAGGCCAGTACTTCTTGAGATGCGCGTTTTCAAACAAACAAACACATAAACTCTACAGCTTTACATTCTTAGTGTAGACTTTCCCCAAATTAAAATCTTATTACTTTCATACGCTTTCAATGTTCCTTTAGGAGGACCAACGAGCAAACTGCCACGCGTGAGCTTGGGCTACGGGACCCGGTCCCCTCGACCAAGAAAATGATAGTTACTTTAACTAATCTTAAATAACTATCTATATGTAGGAGGCTACACATCTCAGGGAAAGGCGGGGCGTCTGGCCCCCCTAGCGACCACAGTATCACCTAGACCATCGCCCGACGTGTCTTATAGCAACCGGGGAAGCTGCACTGGGCACTTCCGTCAGCACTTAGTTACTTCGTAGCTCTAGCTATGAAGTAACTCCATCGCGCGTTGTATTCACATGTCAATCAGAGAATCGGAGTCGCTTTAAATTATATCGTCCGTAAACCGTCTTACAGATAAACAGGCTTTACAGTTTAAAGGGGCCAAAGAGCAGTCAGTGCATTTTGTTTACAAGCAACGTCCAAAGACATCTGCATAACTGTTCTGCAGACTTCTCCGCTCACACATGACACTACCTCTTAGAAAGTTTGATTGGTTTTTCTGTGTGATAAATAACATCTAGTCGTCATATTTGCTAAGAGTTATTTCCGGTTCGCTGGGAATACATGCTGAATTAGCTTATTTTTTAGTTCAGACACGTGGTATTTTCGCAAGAAATGCTTAAGGAAAAGAGGCACATCCAAATGAAAGTTATCAATTTTCCCAACTACCGGATTACTTTTTGTTATCATATGACTGGACATTTGTAAGCCTTTCGTTATCCTTAAAAAAATCCACGCGATGATACAATACTGTGTGGTAACAAGAATTTGTGTCCAAGTTGAAAAGAAATTTCGTCATACTTCCGATGAGTTCCTCCTGTTATCGCGCTAAGGCGAACCCGTATCTGCTGATTGCGCAGGAATGTGATAAGCACTTTCCAAGTCAAACAAAAAATGTCCGTTTGATTATTCGCTACAATCACTGTTATCTGGCCACGGGCGTGTCAGACAGACTAATCCGGACTCAATTTTTTTGGGCATTTCGTCATTTCTTTTTAGCTAGTCTTTAATTGTTCACTAAACTAAACCTTTTTTTTGTTGACGCGGGGAAGCGCATTTACGCGCCTTCACCAGCCCTGGGTGGGGTCCAGTGGTGTGTGGGACTCGCGGCACTTGTTAGGGCCGAATAAAATAAAAACCACCGTGAGAGCCATCAGTGCCGCCCTTGGTGAGTTGCCCCGGAACAACAATCATCAAGGCACTTCGACGGATAGTGCATCTGTGGAGGTAAAGTTACTACTACCTCCACAGATGGGGTTGCCCAGCACTACAGGACAACTCCACCGACTTTGGGACAGTGCAATGGGGTGAGGTTCCTATCCTCACCCCTTGCCCCGTGCGCAAAAGCGACATCTCCTGTTGCTCTTAGGTCTCCTCTTCTTATAAGAGGGGTACCGAGAGCGATTCCTCCTCCTGATCTTTAAGCCCCCCTTTTCATATAAGAAGGGTGCGACCCCCCTCGCTTTAATTGGCTTTGCCTGGGTTCACCCCATGCTACTAAGCCCCACCGCCACGACAAGGTGTTTAAATGTTTTTGTCATTCATTTTTAGTTGTATTGGTTTTTATATTAATACAGGTTATTACATTATACAGGGAAATGAGAAGAAAATGTAACCTTTTCGTGACTACCAAACATATCCGCACATTTTTAAAAATAAAATATGGGGGCAAACGGGAAATTGAAATCTTTTTACGACTACCGACGCCCATGAACATCCACATAATTACTATGATAATGCGTTGTCCTCCTCCCCCCCTACCCCTCAAGGGCCTCCTTGCCTTCTACTCTCCATTGAGTCACCGGGAACACAAAACTGTACTGTACTAGTACTGCTGTTGCTTTGCGGTTGTAGGCATCCTGATACTGTTTCCCATATACTTAACATTTACCACTCTACCTTTTCTAACATCTCTTTTCGCCATCTACGTGTACCAGTATAGTGAATGTCACAAGATAATTAAGAGACAATGTACCAACGCAAGAGAACTAAGTGAAGGGACAAAGAGATAATTAAGAGACAATGTACCGACGCAAGAGAACTAAGTGAAGGGACAAAGAGATAAAATAATAAATGTAGTAGAGTTTGAATTTCGTAATTATGTTATGAACACAAAATGATGAGCAAAATATATTTGTCATAGAAGTACAAATAAAAATATTCGACTACTGTTTGTTTCTACAGTGAACATGGATACTTTCAAGTGTGGAAGAGCCACTGGCTATGGTCACGTAAATGTTTAAATAAAATTGGGATTCATGAACCCTATCAGTGACAGATTATAGCGATCCTACACTTTGGCCTTCTTGTTTCAAATATAAAGAAAAAATTGATCCGCAGGTCATATTTCATGATAGTGAATCGCTTGGCCCGTAAGTGATAGGCATTGTTGCTATAGCATGTTATACACAAAAACCTGCCTCATGAAACGCTCTATCTACGGGTGAAAATCGCATGAAAATCCAGTAAGTATATATTGTGAAAACTTATCATGTACAGACAAACCGCTTTTGGGGACTGTATTTTATTATAAGCATAGATAAGCAAATGGACAGGTAGATCGTGTTCACAGTTTGACCTCAGCACCGAGGCGTGGTCCCGTAATATGGGCGCCATATGTCGAAGACATCGATTTATTATTTAATATGTTGACAGAATTAGGTCCCACAAATTACATTGTCTCAGTAATGCCTTTTATGGATCATTCAAGATTTATGTCAATTATATCCTTTCTAATTTAATCATTATCAAATGATTTATCATGTTAAATGTTACAGAGTTACAGGTTGTGTTATAGTCACGTACATACTGAGCGTATATCATTATTCCATTAAAGAATTTTTGATCTTATCAAAACCATAGACGTAATAATGAAAGAGTGAAGTTTATTGCAAAAAATAGGCGTGATTATTGACTGGTTCGATAAAAGAGTGGATTTTAACGAAATACTTAAAGACTAAGGAAATATTTAGTTTAAAATAATAAATAATAGTGTCATCCTAGCCGAATTTTAGCTAGAGCCGTCATATCTATTGGGAAGAGCCATCTGCATGGGACATATTATTTAGTGCACAAGCGTTTGCGCTGACACATGTGTGCTGTCTATTCCTTCATTGTCCTATTCCGATGGAACGGCATTCCGACACGACCGGAGGGAACTTAGGCGTATCACCGACGGTCTGTTAGTGCTTCCCGTGGCACGGGGTTGTAACACAGCTTCCTAACTCCGGACAGTTACTAGAATTTGAAAAATCCTAAAAGCACTTTTTGTATGGTTAGACCCGGGATTCGAACCCGGTAACTCACACCTGTGTACTGCATATAAAAGTGTAACCTGACCTGACCGCTTAAAGTACATTTGTGTGCGTAGTTTGACTC
>JAFELO010000358.1:939601-1000258 GCA_017140195.1 Eumaeus atala | reverse complement strand
TTATATAGCTACTTAGTTTAGAGACACTGAAAAATTTAATTAGTTGCCTGATTTGAAAATTAAGTTTCAGACTTAACGTATTACGTCGAGTTGAATAATTAAAAAAAATTGTTTTTACAATTAATCCTGGAGAAAGTGATTTGCTTTTTATAATTTTGAGCGCCACCTTAAGATACGGTAATACCGTGGGTGGCAGCTGATTTCACGAAGAAATATTTCCTACGAAGTTACGTTCAAACCGCAGAGAACTTCATACCATAATTGTGATGGTGGAACTTTGAATTTTGACACAATTTCCGATGGTAAAATTTTACTGTAGATTAATTGTAAATTTCATTTAAAAAAATCATTTAGTATAACGAAATAATATGTTGAACATCGTATACGTTTTGTATATTTCGTTTGATATGATTAAGTCTTAGTGTTTATAAAATAAGCTATTGTTAATTTAGTTTTGATAACAAAATAGATATAATATTTAAATATGAACGCAACATAGTCCCAAAATATTATTATAAACCAACTGGGGCGAGGTATGTTATTGTGTCCGCATTGTTAGACATGTTAGTGAAC
Source organism: Eumaeus atala (assembly GCA_017140195.1). Classification (NCBI taxonomy): domain Eukaryota; kingdom Metazoa; phylum Arthropoda; class Insecta; order Lepidoptera; family Lycaenidae; genus Eumaeus; species Eumaeus atala. Next base: position 999,685 of record JAFELO010000358.1, on the reverse strand, counting down.
AATCGAGAAGAAGTCTACAAGTATGCAGAACATCTAAACAGTACAAGTACATAGTTCTCGGGTACAGCTTTCCGTCACGTGTTTTGCGCAGAGAGATCAAGCTGATCTATTTCGATGGCTCAGGACGGTGCAATACACACTGATTTAGATTTTTTTCTGAATAAGCGAGTGGATGGCTTCGAGAAAAGGATGGTACGGCCGTACCACTCTTCTGCTGGACGTAGCGGGTGCACTGCCGTGCCCGCCGATTTAAATTAAAAAAAACCTACTATATTGAGAGTTATTTATACTTCGCAGCATTGATCTGAGACAATCTACTAATAACATAAATGCGAAAATTTGTAAGTATGGACTTTTGTTACACTTTCACATAAATGCTACTGAATGGATTTTAATGAAACTTTACACTATAGCTTGTTTATCGTGGATATATAAAAGTAACTTTTAATTTGCGTGGTAAGCTATCCGGGTTCTACAACAAAAAATGGTTTCAGTAAAATAATAATAATAATAATAATATCTCTGTTCACCACCAGAATTAACAATATTTGTATATAACAATTGTTGGGCGTCTTAACGAAACGAAGTTAAAGTTAGCTTGATAGTACTCTCGCTTGAAATATAAATATGGTTAGCGATCCGCCCAGCTTCGTCCGTTAATGACAGAGGTCACCTAAAGAAGTCACATATAGACAGGTTTTACCACGGGAATGAAGGGAAATCGAGGAATCGGAGCATTTTGACGATTACTGACGCTCATAGACGTCCCATCCAATGGGCCATCGGATACTGACCGCACGAAACGAGACAGCATATCTGTGTTATGTGAGCGCCGTTGGTCGTGGAGGTCCGATACAGCACAGCAATTAAAATCGATAAAACGTGTAAATAATTATGATTTGTGCAATCGTTTACATCACAGCTTATACAACACTAGCAGTCCGTCCCGAATTCGCACGGATAGTTCACGAAATATAGAAGAAACTCATAGATTAAAAAAAAAAACATGATAATGTAGCGATATGAGGATTTACTATGATATTTTTTTCACAACTTATTTCAGCTTCGCAGGCATTAGGCGTCTCCATGACGAGTCTAATTTACTACAGAACAACGTCTGTCAGGACAGTTGAGTTCTCAAGAATTTCAGCAGTTGCGATGTAAACATTTAATTTGATATTTCTTTTACGCACTTGGTTGATATAATCGTAGTTTGCAAGCTGATCTGTAAGGTCTTAGAAAATGTTATATGGACTGCGTTCACCACTAATAATGTGGGATTCTAATGGTAAAAGAATTTTTCATATCGGTCCAGAAGTTTCGGAGCCTATTCAAGGCGAACAAACAATCAAGTGGTTCCTTTTTATAATATTAGGACAGACATAGACAAATGTATTAACATTTAACTATATGACAGGGATTCTAAATTAAACGACGAAGCTTAGAGTTAGTAATAGTTACAGTTTATATATTTCTTCTGTTCCAGAATTATCTATGCTATTAAGCATTATTGCCATGGATAATGCTGAAGTAGATAGTTATTGAGCAATTCATCTTCTTCCTGTGCGCCGTGAGAAGTGGCGATAAAAAGTAAAAATAACTGTGTATTTAGGTCACTGCGATGCAGAACAAAGCAAGTAAGATCATTAAGGCACAATAGTCCAGCGGACTATTGTGTGTTAGTGATTTTTAAAGATACTTGGAAATTTGATCCCTTTTTTAGCCGTATAAGATAAAGAAAAGTGGCCGATAATTGTTTGTAGTTTGTTAATATTGTTAAAACATTTAAGGTATGGCATTCTTTTGTATACTTAATTACTTGCATTTTTTTAATTATCTGTTAAGTGTATTTAGCTACAACATGTTCCTAATCTGTTATTTGTTGTTCGAGTATTGTTTTCATTTAGGAAGTTTTTTTGCGTTGCCCTCCTTCCTTCCTCTCCCCCAATGGGCCACCGGCTACTTACGAAGCACACGAAACGCGACACTGAAGACGTCACTTTACGGCGGTATTATGTGAGCGAGTAGTACTTCCCAGGTCGTACCGGCCCAGTTCTGTTGTATAGGAAGATGTAGTGTCATGCGCTATGCATGGCACTACCACTTAGTATACTATAATTATATTTTTAAATATGGACTGTACAATTTATTATTATTATTTACTTTACAATTATAACAATAGCTAATGAATGTCGTTTTGGAATTCTACTGTACGAGCGAATTGAAGTTATAAAAAAAGTACTATTTTGCGAGTTATTTCTATTTTTGTGGATTGATCTGAAAAGTCTTTTTGATATATGAGACTTTTTTGAACTAGAAGAGCACCGCAGTTTCACCTGAGTAACGCCGGTCCATCGAGCCGTGCTTTCATAACATGTGCTGACTGCTAGTAGTTAAATAATAATAAACGTTTTTGTTTTTCGTTTCGAGGAACAATCGATGTGGACACTCCTACGCTAAGTAGCAGGTTCTGTAATAGAGTTGTTATTAGGGATGTGCCAAGAATGGGTGCAGCGAAACCGTACACCATACACGTTTGTTGACATTTTGAACACGTGCGTTGTCTCTAAGTCTCTTATCTCTTTAAAGGGTGCACACGAGTGCAGTAAGATTTGTCTTATTTTTCGGACCTGAACTTATACTGCGGAAGCGAACAGATGCCCGATACAGGGCTACTATGAGTGTTCGTCGGGCGACGAGACTGGGCTTGCGATCGAAAACGTGTCCGACCCTCAACTCTCCCGCAGATGTGAGAGAGGGTGGCGGGTCGGACGGGTGGGGGGAGATGTATCCCGAGATTTTTTATAGAATAGGGGGGCATACGAGCAACCGGAACCTTTTTACGACTACCGACGCCCATGAACATCCACATAATTGGCGGTATTATGTGAGCGAGGAATACCACCCCTGCCGTGCCGGCCCAATTCCGTTGTATGGGACGCTGCAGTGTCATGCACTTTGCATGGCACCACCTCCTCCTACGCGGCATGACACTACATCTGCCTCTGTTATTGTCATGGCCAGGGAGACCACGTGGCAGGTAGTTACAATAGCCTACGCTGTGCATGTTCGTCAATCAATCCCATCTAATTACTAAATGGTGTTACCAAAATTGGCAAAGCTAATAGCTTATGTACTATAATGACACAAAAGCTATAGAAGTGATAACTTTTGCACGAGTCACAGGCGGTGAAGTGACATCTTCGGTGTCGCGTTTCGTGCGGGTTTCGAGTAGCCGATGGCGCAGCGGGGAAGAGGACAGGAGGGCAACGCATGGGCATAGTAGTTGTGCAGATGTTCGTGGGGGTCGATAGTCGTAAGAAGGCTTCGAATCCTCGTTTGTCTGCCATACACATAAAAAACCCACCTGTTATCAACAAGAAGAATTTAGACCTTCACTATATCAGATGATCGGAACATACCGATACAAGAGACCATATAACATAGTTCACGCTTTGCTAACAATTTTTTTTAATCTTAAAAGCCTTAGTGGAGTTACTGGAATCTTCAAAGCGTGATTTCGCGCGAAAGAGCAACATTGCGAATGACTATGAGCGTCAGAAGTCTTCAAAAGGCTTCGACTGTTGTTTTGTCTCCTTATAATAATAAAAAAAAAATGATTTTAGTAACATTCGCATTAACAATATTAGCAGTATATTATGACATATGATTACAATGAAACGTAATTTAATTAATATAATTATTAAATTCAAGTAACACTGTCCACTCTAACTAAGCCGTCTTTGAAGCTATTCAACATTATTGTCCTAGAAGTACTAAATCAACTCTAAATTCCTCTTGTCGATTTAGTTAACATGATTTAACAACACCGCAATTACATAATGACGGACAGTGGAAGACACATTACTATAAATTACATCGTCATCATCAGGCCGACACCATCTGTCTCTATCTCTTTCTCTCTTTAGCCGACGTTAGTCCACAGCTGGACGTAGGCGTGGCGTGCCAGTGACGCGCCACTGAGCCTGATCTTCGACTCTATTTATCCAGTTGTATCCCACAGATTCTGTCTGTCTCATCGAATGCCAAAGAAGGTAAACATTCATATGCATGCGAGAAGAAATATTCATGATGTACACTGTGCTGTGCGGCGTGATGTTCCTATTGGAGGCGTCGCTCGTCGAATTAATTGTGAAAAGTTCTTTGCTATACCAAAAATGTCGAAATAACTTTTTAATATAAATATAGAGATTATCAGCATAATTACTATGCTAACGCGTAGCCCTTCCCTTCTCCTCCCCTCCACAGGGCCACCGTTCACTCACAACCCCCACGAAACGCGACATCTTTAAGACTATGTAAAAAATTATGGATATTCCTAGGGACCGTACGGACGGCAAGATATTTAACTTAAATATTAATGATCTTACACATATTTTTTGCACAGCAGTGGAATCCGTGGTGACTGTCAGCCATATATATCCACACAAGTATCTACTCGTGTGGATATATATGTAAACGCGAGCAGAGACGATGCATGCCATTCTCCATCGCTTATATTACCTATAAGTATTACCGCGACGCAGCCATAGAGATAATGTAGTTACAGCAGAGATGCCACAGACAATTTTATGACGGCGTCTGGCCGTGTTGGCGAATAGAGAAAGAGTACCAAATTCGACTATCTAATGTCGCATGCACATTGCGCTACGAGCAGTGAATGGAAAAAGAGAGACAGAGAGTGTAATATCACACATATTACACTCTCTGTCTGTCCTTCTCTTTGGACTTAAACATCCGCGCTTTAGACATCACTAAGTCAAATTGCAATCTCTAAGACAAAAATTGACAGAGACAGACTCAGCCGTTCAACAAAATGATCCTAGTCCTTTTTTTATAGAAAAGGGGGGCAAACGAGATATGGGTGCCTTTTTACGACTACCGACCGCTCATGAAAATCCATTTATTTACTATTCCGATGCGTTGCCCTCATGCCCCCCCCCCTCCACAATGGGCCACCGGCCACTCAGAAACCGCACAAACTGCTACACCGAAGTTGTCACTTTACAGCGGTATTATGTGAGCGAGAGGTACCTCTCCGGTCGTCCGGCCCAATTGTGTTGCATAAGAGCATGGCACTCCCTCTTCCTAAAAGTCATCCTACGTGGGTTCCGTTTTTCCTATTAAGCAACGAAACCCTATAAAGCACGTTTATGATATTTTGTATGTTTATTTGTATGCTCGTCACCCAATAGCTACTGACTAAAATTAGCTCCTTTTGTTTATTTTTTAATGGAGTTTTAAGTTTATCTATCTCGTGTAACAACGCTACTAGAAAGGTATTAGAATACAAGATACAAATCAATTTTTGGCGCATTTTTTTCTTATGGAACGGTTCATTGTCCTGGTAGGGATCGGTGAAAATTTGTTTATATTTCACTCTTTTAGTGCGGTACCATAAGAATATCGAATTGAGATTATGATGTCAACATATTTTAGTTCTAACAATCACCCTCTGTAGAAGGACTTGATTTTTTGATATTCAATGAATATGGAAGACATCCGGTCATAATGCTCTCCATGAGCCATTCACGTCAGCGCCATGCTAGTTTAGCTAACGAGCGTAAGCAGCCCACGATGACGTACTCAGGGGATGTGCACCCCGTGGACTCTCTGGCTATGATAAGAATAAGTACAAAATTATCTATTATAAATATTCTCATATCGGGATACATATCTCCTATCTGCGGCAGGTGGGAGGTGGGTCCCACCTTCGATAAATTCTCATCGCGCGATGACCACTTTTACACAGTCCAATACTTCGCTTCCAGGCCATAAACTCAGGTCCAAAAAAGAGGAATATATGAATACATAACCAAACTTCATTTCTACATCTTCCCACGCCTCTAGAAGTGGCCACGCTACGTATCTAATTACTTGCAGTCAGCGGTACGCATTACATTTTGTTTTTACTTATTTTCTCAGATTTATACTGCGCCATATCGCCGCATGCGCGGTTTCATCTCGAAACTAAATCAAACACGTGTCACCTGAATATGATATTCTCGATAGAGACGACGAATTTTTTAACGGCGTTCTAAGTTAACTAGCCGCGCCCTATAGTTTCGCTCGCTTAAAATAAGTATGCGGGAATCATTAATTTTTATTTCAAGAATAAAATTATACTTCTTTTTCCAGATTGTAATCTAACTAATTTATTTATTTTTTATGCTGAACTAGGAAGGGATGCAAACGAGAAATCGGATCCTTTTGACGGCCACCGACGCCCATGAACATCGACATTAATTGTCATGCAGACGTGTTGCCCTCCTATCCTCCACACCGGCTATGGGCCACATTGAATCTTTAAAGTTCGTTCTGTAGTTGCTAAACGTACCTTCATACAACGTTTCACGTTTATAATTTTATGGATGTATACGACAACTTCAGCTGTCCAGCTATCACGATTCATACAGTCGGTCGGACGACCAGACGGACAGACGAATAGCGGAGTGTAACTTCTTTTTTTTCCGGACCTGGACGTATCCTGTGGAAGCGAAGAGCAGCCCAATACAGTTTCATCGAATTGCTATGAGTGCTCGTCGGGCGGAGCGACTGGGTTTGGGGTCGAAAGTGGAACCGACCCCCTCCCTCCTGCGGATGGGTGAGATGCATCCCGGTATGGGAGTGTTTGAAGCAGTAAGTTTAACTATTATTATTATGACCATGGAGACCGAGAGTCCCTCCTCCCCCGACCCCGACCGACCGCTAGGTAGAATGGCCTCCGCGCTTACGTGAACATTGGCAAATGAAGATGATTATCGCTGGGCGCCCTTACCCGCCTACACCCTCGGACAGGTGAAAGAACACGCGCGCGGTAGTCTGGTAATGCCTAACAAATCGCGATTCATATTGGAATTAGTCCCTATTCCGAAGGTGTCGTTCGGAATGTTCGTAGTCGAACCTGTGCGCTGTTGTCGGACTTGTCAGTAACTTCTTGCACTCATATGTGACAAAAGTATTATGTGAAAATCACTATGTTCTGTAGGTGTACATTTATGTAAAGTAGCCATAAGGCATTGCAATCTTTTTTGTATTAAAGATGTAAAACAAACATACAAACGTTATACCGTTTTATACAAGTTCATTGACTTGGATGCTATTGTTTACAGCTTGAAAGGATCGTGTTACTTTGATAACTCTTTTTGGACTTTGCACGTAGCTGAGGCGTGATTTTATAGAAAACAATTCTAGCATCTACCTGTGACAACCGTCTTGCTGTTAGGTACGTTTATATATCAAAAGTAAGTATTGCCTTCGTACGCGAGAAAAATGGCGCCCGGCTGGCGCACTGGAAACAAAGCGGGAAGCTATGTCATAGGAGTCGCTCCTGGCGCCGTGGTGATCCCTTCCGAAATAATAATGATTATTTTATTGGATCCTCGTCGGTGAGTCCTGTTGCGCACAGATCTGGCTCACCGGGCTATCTGTAGTCTCCGCAGTGTTTTAGTATGTTGTATCTCAATTTTACACACAGAGAGACCGACACAATGTTCTGCTCGACACAGGGCCGGTTATGCGGCACGTAAGCCCAGCATCCCTGGGGAACTAAAAATAAAAATCAAATAAAGGTTTTAACTATTTTCAGCGGTTAGTGCCTATGCCTATTATAACGATTCATCGATTCATTGCATGCATTTGGCTAGAAAAAAATGGATTGACGTATTATAAGCAATATCTATTACGTATCATGCGTGAAAGTTGAACCGATTGAGCTTGTGTGCATATAATGTTTCTAGAAAACAATGTCCTGGGTCTACGTGATGAGACCTGATTGTGTTGGTAAGAAAGTCCTATCGCCACAACAGTTGAGCACTGTCCCAAAATTGGCGGGGTTTTCCTATCCCTAGCCGCCGAGGTGGCCTGATGATTTGGGGTTCCGGCCTCACTAATGGCAGCACTGATAGCACTCATTTTTTTTTGATAAGCAAGTCCATACTTACGAAGGTTGAATTTTTGGGCTTAGAAGCGCTTATTCGTGAACTTTGTGTACTTATTCTGTGCACATTTGAATTCAGAATCTTCTACATATACAAAAGAGAATGGCCACACACCCATGGACTCACTCACTCGCCCATCACTAAAGTGCTAGGATTTTCAAATTTGTACTCAAGACGATATTTTTTGAAATTCGACTACTGAGAGTGTGCTTTATAACAGAAAAGTTCTAATACTTTAATTTTACTTACAGTCATGGTGTCCTTAGTTATGGGCACTAGTTATGGGCACTAGTTATGGGCACTAGTTATGGGCACTAGTTGTCTATATACACATGCAATATATCAGCTCGTCCTCTATATACCTATGCTCTGGCTATGAATTCTCTATAAGCGTCGGCTTGCCATCGGGTAACCAGACAACTCTATGCTGTGTACAGTCGCTGATACCTCCGGGCCACTCCGTCGCGGCGTCCGGAGGCTGTCGCAGAGGTTTTTATTCGATAGTGGCACGTCCGTGACGCTGAGACCAACACTCCATACCGGCTCACCCAGGGTCGGTTGGATGGTGCATTGAAACAATTTTCCCTGCGTTAAGAAAAAAAGACAACTGTCTACTATGTAATAAAAGTTTTGGCAACCTGTACAATTAAAACTCTTCTGTTACAGAATTACTGATAGCCTTACTGACTGACTGACAAACAGCTGAAACCTTGAAACTTTAAACTTATTGCACTGGTTGCTTTCATGATGTAAGTGAGCATTAGGAAAGGATTTTAGATGTTCAATCTCTAAGGGGCAAAATAGGGGAATAAAGTTGTGATATATTACCATCTTATGCGGAACAAGTTCAGGTATTTTTTTTCTAATTTCAATACTTGACATATTAGTATTTAAATTACCCATGTAAAAATAAGACTTTGCAGTTCTATATTTTTCCCCGAGAGTAATTAAAGAAACATCAGATTTATCATAAACAGATTATAATCTTCATCATTATTATTATTAGTATTTATCAGTACAATCAGCAAGAAAGTGATGCAATTTATACTATGGAAACCTTTCGACCGTCCTTTGGAGATGTATACTTTTTTTCTTATACCAATTATGCCTTATACTCAATAAACATTCATTGTTGCTAAGTAAATGAAATACAACCCATAAAATATATATTATAAAATTTTAAAAAACATCTCTTTAATATACATAGTAACCAATTTTAAAATTTTCTTTTTATTTTATTCCGGATGTGCGCGAACTTAAAAAAGTGACAAACACACAATCTTGCAAAGGGACATTTGTGTACTACTTAAAATTGCTTAATTGATCACAGAAGCCGCGCATCCGCAGAAAAATATCGGTCGTGCAAAGGATTTTGCGCTGAATGTGCGCGAATCCAACACGAAATCACTTTGTGGCCAGTTGGCGACAGACACCAGTGAACTATTATTTGGTGCACACGTATTGATGATTTCGAGCACCAAAGTGTATACGTATCGGTTTTAAAGTGTAATATGAAATTGAAGAGAACTGTGACATGTTGTATACGTAAAAATACTTTGCTGTCTTATTCAACGAAAACTATGGCTAAGGTAAATAGCATCTGAACTATTTGTGTTTTCACCATCATGATCATAGTTGTCATCACTATTAGTGATATCATTATCATTATCACGATGACAATCATCATTTTCAAGGTATTTATCATCTTCAGCCACGTTTTATTTCTACACATCATCAAGATTATTTAATATAGCAATTCTTAATTGATTTTTATAAAATTGATAACCTTTTCATGTTCTTACTTCCAAAATCGCCAGGATTTGTTTAGGTTTTGTCACCTGAAAGTAATGAGATCTAACTTTTGTGAGTAGGGATAACAGAAATTCAGCAACAGTAACCAATAACAATCCGATTTAAGCAACACGCAAGACGTACTTGTGTAGTGAATACATAAATTAATGTATATTTTGTCATATCATTAATATTATATGATATGATATAAATACATGCGAATCTGTTGCTTGGGCTTGACAGTAGGCTAGGCTGACAAATATTTTCTGAGCATAGTCAAAGATACACAAATTATAACAAAGATGAAGAGTACTGATAGCCTTATCAATTGTGATTGAGTGTTATAATTAAATTATCCGTATCGCTAATCTAATGACATCTATAAAACTGCCATATCAGCTTTAGCAACCAATGTAAAAATGCCCCAATTGACGCAATTATCTACTCGGGCTTGTAAATTATAATAAACTAGCGAACTCAGCTTCGTCTGTATGTAAATTATGCACTACAAACTTAACTAGACCTGTACATCTTTGTACTTATCTGGTGGGTTTTAACGCGATACTTAAAAAACTTTTTACAAGGTACTGGCTAACCTCGGCTAACTAGTCGGCTCGTGACCACGGCTGGTGTAACCCGGTCGAAACGTCGAGCAACGTATTTACAAAAACTTTGCCGCTACCTTGTAATATGTATTTTAAGTATCGCGTTAAAACCCGCCAGGTAACAACAAAATGTGTAAAAAGCGTGAAGGTCTCAAACAATTATCAGAGCTGTACTGATACTAAGATCTGCCAAGTCTGGAAAACTAATATCTCTGCAGAAAAGTAGCTTGCGAGTAGTAGCGGCCGAGTTTCATGGCCTTAATGGTTAGACGTGAATAAAAGAGAGAAATACGAGTAATGATGATGATTGTACAAGTGTGGCGATTCAAACGATTGCTGTATTGCAGCCAAATCGGGCCGACACAACCGAATGAGTACCTTCCCTATAGGGGTAATATCCCCTCTGAAAAACATTTTGTGCATTGTGTGATCGTACCGACTCTGGGTGACTTTACGAGGGTGAATAATAAAGGCATCGCACCTTTATTTTCCCTAATGTATCTACGGTCATTAGTATTCAATAATTATGAGACAGACAGATATAGTAATGCCTACTTTGCATAATTGCCTTTGACATCTTCCCTCACAAAATACAGATGATAGAGACGATTCTACCGACATGCACCTATAAAGAGATTTGTTTAAATTTCCAACGTCACATTCCAGTCTTAGTTTACATAAAAAATTGCAAGTGTGTGAAAATTACATTTAGTACAACTCTCGCATAAACAATATTATTGTTTATGCAACATTTAGAAGTCATCACATGCATCTGCGGCTCACGATCAAAGCACGCATGTGCACATGTGGCAATGGTTCTTTGCATTTTATGACCTGATTCGCAATATGCATATTATCGCACGAGACGTCTACCTAAAGTGAAATATTTTATAATTTTACCGTAGACAAGTCCAACGCACAACGATTGCATAAACTAACGCTTAGAGATATTGTGGCATCATATGTTGCACATCTGAACTGAAATACCTAGCGTTACCCAAAGGCAGCGGCTTTGGGTAGTTGTAGCAATATGTTCTTATGGTCGGGCGCATGAATCTTCTTCGAAATCATCATTTAATTTTTTTTTCTTGTTTGAGTATTTCATGGGATCTTTTCATATTTGCGTAAGATCTTAATAGAGAAAGTTCTAGTCACCACTAGTTCAAAGTCAAATCCAAGTGGAGATAAAAAACATATTGAGGGACCATATAGATTAAAAGACCAAATTTGTATTATCAGAGCGGAGTGTTATTTAATGCAGAAGCTAGAATTCTGAGATTGTTTTCACCTTAAAACGGTAACATTCATTCTCAAGTGAACTTTATTGATGATCGGAAGATAAAACAACACACTTATTTTTGTTAAATTCAATGATAGTTTTAATTTAATTGTATTTGTATAAAAGGCAAAACCCATATCTGAAATAAATCTATTTTCGTTCCAATAAATTTTTTGTTAGATAATTATGGTTCAAGAAATGGTAATGATGCCTATAATGATGATGAAATTAAATGTTCAAGCTTAAGATCAAGACCAACATTCATCAAACAACAAACTCCCATAGAAATTAGCTATGACTTTATTTAGGTGACTAATGTGAATAAGCAAGTTAAAATAAAACGAAGTGGTGAAATGCGTCAAGTCGCCAGGCGCCGGTCTGTGGTCTGCCGGCGAGCCGGCGGGACGGGTGCAGCTTTCTATTCCTAACTACTAATGTGACGAATAAGTTCACGGATCATCAGACTTTTAGCTGTGATTAAGACACTGATCTTTAAATATGTGGATGTCTCATACTGTAGTTTGCCATTGACGACTTGAACAATCATCAGACACTCGGTCGTCTACCATGATTAATATTCCGACAATTTATTATTTGTAACATCCAGATATATGCTTTTAAACTTGGCGTATGTGCAATGATGTTCAGTTTAGTTGTGGCCTCTATAACGAAAGAGAATAGTCACTCCGAGTCTTGCCTCTAAATAACATATATGTTACTGAAACTCTACAATATGCATCAGCAATCCACAATATAGACATCAGTGCTTTATGCATTAAACTACTCAAAAGCAAAAAAGACCGGTGACATCTAATAAACATACCCATTGCTAGACAGAATATTTCAATTGAAAAGTAATCTTTAGAGGTTATCAAATCATAGTTGGTTCCAATATATAACACTAGGTAAGATGCACGCACCATGGTTCAAGCCTCTTGGCGATGGGGCTTAGTAGACTGGAGCGAACCCAGACGAAGCCAATTGAACCGTGGGGATCTCTGTTCCCCCCCAACCCCCCCTTATAGGAAGATCGGGCTAAAAGATCAGGAGGAGGAATCGCTCTCGGTACCCAACAGGAGGAGGCGCTTCTCGAATCGAAGATGGAAACCTCACCCCATTGCACTCTCACAAAGTCGGTGGGGTTGTCTTGTGGCCAATCTCATTTGTGAAGGTGGAGTGGGTCCCTTAGAGGGCTGACTAGCCGTCGAGGTGCCCTGATGATTGTTGTTCCGGGAACCTCACCAAGGGCAGCACTGATGGCACTCGCGGTGATTTTTGTAGGTAATCGGCACTATCATGTGCCGCGAGTCCCACACACCACTGGACCCCCACCCAGGGCCAGTGAAGGCGCGTAAATGCGTTTCCCCCCGTCTACAAAAAAGAAGCAGATGCACGCTATACGTGGCTGTGTACCTCTACCGCGGTAACGAAATTTACTATCCCAACTTTTGAAAAATGTCTTTTATTTATATTTCACTCGAGTCAGTTGCTCTGGGGTAAAAGAAAATATCGTGAGCATGCCTGTTAAGATAACAAAGACTGAATGAAAGAATATTTTCGGAGTATGAAGTTCCCCAACGCAACATCTAGCGTATAGGTTTAGCCAATTTTTAAGTTTAGAATATTATACCAATAATGTTTCAAAATTAATCAATGGCTAGCAACGCCCTTTTAATCGACCGAATCAGAAGGAGGTTAATGTTTTTCGAACGTATCTGTATGTATGTGTATATCCACGTACCCTGTTGCGGCTTGAAGGATTTTAATGTAGTGACGGTTTAAAAACCCAAATGACACACATTATAATATTATTGTTAAATCAGTAGACACAAAATTGACTGAACGCTTTTAGCGTGCAGTTAAAAGAACATTTCGTGGTATTTGGAATACAGTACCAGATATGAAATACCTTACCCATATTAACTGATTGTTCATATTGTCATAAAACGCTTAATTACGTATTTATTGTATAGGCAGTGCCATGCTGCATTGTAGCTGAACCTATCACTCACATGATTCCGACGTCAGCTGAAAGCTATGCTGTCGCATTTCCTGTAGTTGTCCTAGGCCCAATTGTTGTAAAAGGAAGACAACGTATCTGCGTGACAACAATGTCTACGGGCATCAGTATTCAGCAAAAGGCTCTCTCGGGCTGGAATAGTATGGATCCAGTAGTATACATTATCGTTCAAATAAAGGTTTATTGTGAATTTTCTTTGCCCGACGAGTAATGTGTCATTCAACGAAATTTAGTGGCTCACTTTCCAATTATGTCATCTTAAATTCTTGACAGAAAGATATGACATTATTAATAAATGTACAAAACCGATTTGAACTAGTTTATCATGCTCCTTCACTGGAAACTAATATTTAATCAATCTTTCTTTATACAAGTTTCTTGTTTAATTAATACCTAAAGGTCTCATGTCGACAGAATAAGTCGCAACCGGACATAAAAACATTTCATTTATAGTAAATTTCAAAAACGAATTAACAACCTATAGTCCCACGTCTGCGGCTGCGCTTAATTAACTTATTGGTGCATGTTGTAATAAAAAAAACAAGCTGTGATGTAAACAAGCTGTGATGTAAATTATCTAAAGTAGTTTTTAATGATCAACATCGTTGTAAATAATAACCAATTAATATTGTTTTGAAAACACTATTAGATAAAGCGAAAACAAAGTGTCATTTAAACGTAATCAACGACGGTTATGGTAATAAAAAGAAAAATCAAAAAACAGTTAAGTCCTTATGAATCACAAGACTTGCTTTACCTTTTTTGTACTACCACCCACTCGGTGCACACAAAGGAAGACACCAAAAATATACAACGAAAACGTGTGCACAATTAATTTCGTTTGAATTACAAAGCATTCAGATAAAGACTGTGCTATATATAACACAATAGAGGTAATAATCAACTTAAGTAGTACAATAGCAGTGTTGTTTAGTTGTGACATTTGTACTATAACTACGAGTAATATATTTTATATAGCTGAGCATCTTCTCCCGGTTTCACCAGCATAACTCTGGTCCTAGTAGTTGTGGCGTCATTGTATATAGCCTTCCTCAATAAATAGACTAATTCAACACAAAAAAGACTTTTCAATTCGGGCCGGTAGTTCCTGAGATTAGCGCGTTAAACAAACAAATAAAAAACTCTTTATGTTAATAGATGTAAGTTATAATAACAGTAAGTCGAGACACTCTTTTGGACATTACTTCTGTGTTCCTCTTCTTGTATTTCGACTCGACGATGGCTATATCGTTTTATCTTTATAAGCTCTAACTTATGTCCCCAATTAAGAAACTTACTCGCAGTTGCGACCTCCAGGTTAGATGTTGATCCCCATGATTAATTATTATATTATTTGCCCTCAATGATCAAGCGGAGGCTTTTGCTCCTTTTCGATCAGTTCAAATATATTTAGACGGAATAAACTTACAAATATTTACTTATGAATTGCCTGAAACCAGTAACGGCTTATACACGGGAGGAATGCGACAGGTTTTATTTAGTGTCATTTGCTTTGCTACTATTTTGTGTATTAAACTCACATATATTGCTATAGGCCGAGGATTATAGCAACCTAGGGCACGTGGAATTCGGTTTATAGCAGAGCCTCTGTAAGTAGCATTTGCTACCTTTGCTTCTTCTCTTCTGTTAACTTCTACCCATTTGTGAATTCAGAAAAATTCACAACCCTACAGAGTGGTAGTAGAAATGTAACTTTAAATTTCAAATAGAAATGTAACTTTAAACTTTAAATAGAAATGTATCTGTAAACTTTAAATTAGACCAAACGACAGATGCGTTCGGCATATTAATTATGCGGATGTTTATGTTTGTCAGTACTCATTAAAAGGCCAACTTACCGTTTGTCTCTCTGCATGTTACTTATTACAATAATAATTTTACGGACTTTATCGCAGTGTATTTAATTATTTAACTAGCACGACGTATCAGAAGCTTTATATTCCACCCGTGACCATTGTTGCTGTAAAGCTTCTGAAACGTCGTGCAAGATTTTTATACCAGGCTTTAATGTGGAGTCATTTGATTTCCATCCAGTTACTGTTACTGTGAGGAAAGCAAGTGACGTCAGCAATTTATGGAAACGGAAGTACTGATACGCATTACAAACAAATCCACTGATAAGTGATTTAATTGATTATACTAATACAATTAATAATTATCATTTATTGTTTTATCAGCAGGTAGATACAATAGAATAAGTAAACTTTAATAATTTCCAATATCCTATATGATATTATTTTTGACCAAAAACAAAGCGAATTAAACATGTTCTCTACATAAAACTTTACATTTGTACGTAGTTACTATAGACATAGTCATGCTATCAAGTATCATGTTGTCACTCTTACTCCAGTAAGTTAAATATAGTGAACGAAAGAGACGGGTGGTAGAGCGGAGGGACGCGCCGGTGAATTGTTAAAAGCAACAGTTGAGCCGACCGAAATTCAGTATGGAAAGAGAATTGTGTTGAGCACGATGTGTCAAGAACTCTACATCAACACGCGTCGATAGTAAAATGTGACAGTTGAGTTATGTGTCGTTGTATTAATTTCATATTTATTTGTACACACGTTGTATGAGTTATATCGCGCGATACAGACGTAGTGACGGCGGTGACGTGGATACCGAGCGTCCAAGGATAAACGTAGCGTCGAAATACAACCAAAATATACTTTCCTCGTGATTTCTAGACAGTATAAATCTTATTATCAAGTTAGTTTCATACTACACGTGATTAGCGAAAATTCTCGAAGCGTTTCATTTACGTGGTCAAAATCAAACTAGTGTTTACTCGTGGCGGATTAAGTGCTCTCAACCAAATTATGGTGGTAACTAAAGTTGATAACATGGCATATTCCGCTTATACTGGAAAACCGAAAATTTTCTTCCCAAAGAAGGTAAGAATAAGTTATTTTACAAAATATATTACATTTAGTTAAATATTTTTTAATTATGTATGGGTAATTGTAATTTACATTAAATATAAAAACCGGTTTGTCATGTAAAAATAATAAATCTATTTACTATAGTCGGCTTATACCGTAGAAGGTAAAAATAATGATATGAGGTAACCTCGAACAAACCAAATGCCTCTGTAACAGGTCCATTAACTATATATTTATTAATACTGTTCCGAACGTTTTCTGAATTCTATCTATCCATATATTTGGTTATCGGAGGTAGGATTTTGACATAATATTTTATTTGAAAAAGTTATATCATATATCATACTCCAGTAGCCAAAAGCATGGAAATAGAATATAGAAAAGGTACTACTTGACGTAATTATTGTAGTTTTCAAATTCATATGAAGGCTGAGAAATTTAAAAAAAATGTCTTATCTAATAGGGTCGTCACCTGTTTGTTTAATGCGGTGGTGTGCACAATGACAAAAATTAGATGACTCTACATAAATAAGTAAAATAGAGAATTATTTCTAGATCTAGATTATTACCAAAAGACAAGATCGAGACAATGTAGACATAATTGTTTCTGTTGTATACTACACATAAGCACACCATTATCATTTCGGGAAAGTATTATCAAAACACGTATAATAAATATATAATAAATAATTAACATGACATATAGTAAAACAATTACTGTTACTTACTAATAAAAAAAAGCAAAAACTACAATCCAGGAACTAAAATATACTAAAAATATAATGCGTTTCGAACATAATGAAACTTATACCTACCACGGACGTTTTCAGCTGTAAATATATGCCATACACGTCTGGGTTTTGTGTTTACTTCATGATTCAGTACCATCATAGAGCCGTTCCACTTTGTCGACCTAGTTCAAATGTATTCGCACCTCTAACCTTGGTATAATTCTGAGAAAAATCAACAGGTTATTCTGCGGCTTCAGCTAAGTATATGCTAATTAAAAATAGTTAGACGAGAATACGGCGAGCTTCGCTTAAGGTATTTTGTCTTATTTGGTCCAAAAAATGAGATTCATAAAAATTATAGAAACTAGATAAAAAATGTAGAGTCCTTAAAAATCTAATTTATTTTATTCCTCAATTTTTTGCAGGAACCGATTTTTTTTTTTCAAGAAAATACGATGAAATTAGTTATTACATATGTTATATCAAACATTCAATAAATCTGAAGTAAAAGCATCAATCATCTTGAAAAATCAACTTGTAATATTTTATTATGAAATTATAAATGCATAATCAACATTGAATCGTATTTTGATGATGACCTTATCAATATATTTTCATAAGCGATATGCCAAAAAACATAATTAATCCAAAAAATATGCTCCACATAAAAAATATATATACAAGGATTCAACAATTTTCAAGTCCTTCGAATTTTCACATCTTTTCGCCCGATCTCAAATTTCCGCATGAACTCTCTAATAAGGAAAATTGAAATAAGTGAGGGTTTAAACTCTCATCCGGATGTGGATTGATGCGAGTAGCAGAAGATCGGTAGTCCTGGCGTTCTTTGAAAGAGGCCTATGTTCAGCAGTGGATCGATAAGGGCTGATAATAATGAATGATAAAACAGTGAAAATATTTATTCAATATGTTACTACATATACAACAAAATTCACGAACTGTTATAGTAGAGTTTGAATCGACTTTGATAAACGTAAACAACCATTAATTGTGTGCGTGGTATAAGTTATTTATGTGCAAGACCCTTGCATATAATTTAATATACAAGGTCCCCTATTTGACCTACATACAGGTCGATAAAATGCATAACAAACCTAAACACTTCTCCATAAAGTTGATTTTTATCTCACCATAGGTTAAAGGGTAGAACGGATCCTTCATCTCGCAAAAATATATATCACACAAATTTGAGCTGTTTAACGTTGTGCCAGAGCTGGTTTTCCCTAAAAATGACAACGTTTGATATGGCCGCATCCAGATAAGAAATCGCTGCGTACACTGCGAACTATGTGCGGGTGTAATATAAAATAATTTAAGAAAAAGTTGTAATGTTGAATATTTACAACGAAATGTTCGAATTAGGTCTGTGTCCTAGTGAAACACGCTCTCCTATATAATTTCACCAAGAAGTTATGGAGTTGCGAAGGTTTTCAGAAAAGTCTAACTGTTTAATATTGTAACTGTCTGCTGCAAGCGTATGTGAACAGATTTATATATAGCTGGTGGTGGTGAGAAGTTTTGAATTTGAAGATTTATGTTCTATACAAATAAACTCTTCTAGGACCCTTTCTGGGCCCAACTATTCTGAGATAATTGTGGAGACAAAATTCAATAGAATATTTATAGCACTTGTTTAAAACACTGCGGTATTAATTAATTAGTGGCACAGTTAATGAAAAGTAGAGTCGGGAAAAGAATAATTTTCGAGTCATATTTCGTTTATAAGTTTTTTATAAATAAAATTATATTCTATATAATAATAGCAATATTATTTACTATTGAGACAACATTGTCTACGTTTCTTACGTTTTAATGTAGAAATAGCCGAAATAGGCAAGGAAAACTTAAAATATCACTACGCCCATAAAGGTTTCAGACAATCCACACTCTGAAATATCATTAATATTTTTTTTCCTTAAAGTAATCATGCTCCCTCATCTTGTTGTCACAATAAATATTTCATATTAAAATGAAATTTATTGTTCTGGTTAATTAAGGGTTTTTGTTGGCCAAATTCCTCGCCGACTCTAAATCCGAAGCGGACTCTGCAGCCTGGCAGCTGTCGCGGAGGTTAACGAAGACGCACGTCGCTAAATCATATCCTTAATGTGAGTCAGGGTTATGCGAAATATAAAGCCTTAAAATAACTTAAGGTCGTATATATTATACGTATCCATGTCCTATGTATTTAAATATAGATTCTATTTTACCGTTGTCAATCTAAAGTGTGACCAGCATTAGATTTGATATTTGAAACAAGTTTGCCGTTGTTCTTACACATACGTATCACGTCTAAAAATACAGTGTTTTCCTTTGCGCAATTTCGGGGCTATATAGGAAATTCTTAATCGTGCTGACTTAATTTGAGGCACCGAACCTTGAAAAATTTGCTCAGCTCCGTCACGTAGCTCCAGTCTACTTAAGCGACGTCAGTGCGATGAACGCTGCACTACTGTTTCACATGATTTTACTCCTCGTATTAATTAGCCTCGAATTGGTTTTCGTGGAATAAACTCCATTCATAAATAACAAAATATCAATTTGAAAATGGTAGGGTGTCGACTCTATTCGTCCCCGACTGGCAGGTTAATGAACTGCATGTTATGAGGTTACAGTGAGCCTGCAATGGGGAGTCTGTAGACCCTGTTTAATTTTAGTGTGTACTTTATAGTTTTTTTAGCTGCCAATAAAACAAAGTTCTATGGCCTATTCCGAAAATAACAAATTTTACACATAAACTTACAAGTTATTTTTCTCACTATAACATATTCTCACAATAAACGCATGTCTTGTGTCTAGATGCTAAATAAGGGTGTGCATAAGGCGCGACTGGCGACTGCCGCCAGTCTTAAGAGCGGCGTTCTTAAGAGCAATCGCAACATCAAATAAGGTAACTTCTGCTCACGGTTATGGACACTGATAAGTATTGGGAAGCGCTGTAAAATATTCTAACATTAAACATCCAAGTTAATAATTCCGTCGTTTAATTGTTACGATTGTTGTCTTATATTGCTCAAGTTCCGTATTAAAATTATTATTAAATTGAGGCTAAGATTACAGTTCTGTTACCATCAATATTTTTGTGAAAAGTTAACGACTCGCATTAGTCGCATCTATAATAGGAAATGTAAAAGTAGATAGATACTGAGTATAATAAACAATTTAAATTAATAAATAAAGATAAGATAATAAACAATTAAATAAATAAATAAATAAAATATCATATGCCGGCACACAACGCTGGTCATACCAAAATAATATTTGTGCATTAATAAATTCTATTAAATAGCTAAACTTTTCTGTATATAATCCTCAGCAAGTTCTATGAAAAATTTACGAGTCGTATGTGTCTATGATTACTCTCGATTGTAAACACTAAAAGTGACAAATAAAATCAGATTATGATTAAAATATCTAATACGACAGCTTCAAATATATTTTAATTTACCTAGTTTTACTCGTGTTATCAAGGTGTGTCTAACGAGATGGCTTATCCGTGAAGCCAATCAAACTTCATACGGTAGCAGGGAACATCTATACACTTACGCTCGAAGAACATTACCCCTCTTCTGATCATATTGGCTAAAAAGAACTGTTACTGTATCGCGTAAGTATGGCTGTAATGGCTCCTGTAATTGGGAGTTCCGGCGATGAGTGCGGTGAGCTGTGCATTCCAGGCGCGCCCATGCGCGGTCGGGTTATGTGGTCCCGCAAAAAGTTGGGAATGTGGTACTGTATGACACTGACACCTTCCTGTTCAAACACTATATTGTTTTAGGGAATGCGATCTTTGGATCATGTATGCAAAATTATTGTCCAACCCGGAATATATATATAGGTTCTGGATTGGAGACCGCATTTAAGAAAACGAAGTGTTGGTCGGTCCGGGATGGATGCCAGTAGCAGGAGATAGGTCGTCTTGGCGTTCATTGAAAGAGGTATAGACCTCTTACATAGGTCCAGCCGTGGACCGATAATGGCCGATAACCTCAAAAATATAATTATGTAACAATTTAAAGATAATTCGTTTAATTTTTTAATTACTTCTTTGTTACATAATTTTAAATGTAGATCAACAGATATTGATGAAACCTACACTGTTCCCTAAATTGAAATTAGTGTAAGTAGTTAAAATAAGAATGATCAAAATCCAATCAATATGTTCAGAGACATGCATACATATATCTATAATTCTCTTTATATGTTTGAAAGCGCTAACCGATTGTCAAATGTGAATATTTTAAAATTTCGATACGTATTGAATAAATAACGGTCACGGGTGTACTGTCATAATTGAATAAACCAGTAGAATGTCCGTTAAAATAGTTTTAATGAGTAACATTCGCGTAAAGAGATCATTAAAAGTTCGTTTTGTGTGGGTTTAACCAGAAACTATTAAACTGCTTTTATTTCTTATCGTTTAATAAATAATAGACAAACAGTCCCGTTGTAAAGTATTTTATAACAAATGTCATTAATCCGATTGAGTACATTAAAGAAGACTTTCCTTGGAGGAAGTGGCGGTGGGAGCCAAAAATAGCGTTTCCGCCGAATGTAAGTCTAAGTAGGAAGTGGACTAACGCTCGGCAGTCAGCCCTTCCGGCCGCCTACTGGCGCGTCGCTTATCCACTCTTATATCACACTTATGTTGCACTGGCCGGCTGGCCCACGCGCCGTCTTAAGCTGAATTAAATTGCCCGCACTAAAACCAAATTATTGACCGTCGGTTATTCAAGTCGTTTTAACTCCCACTCGGGCTATACTCCTCCCAATCACGACTGTTTCCAAGTATCATTAGTCTAGCCTTCTCTGTTATCTGACGTGCGATTTCCTGAGTAATCTCTGAGATAACTGACGTCTATGTTTATCATGAGATGTCTTTGTATACTAGAAATATTGTGCAACATATAATACAATACAATTATACTATGTACTCAAACGTCTAAGTTATAAAATATAACGCAAGGTTTAAGGCAATAGTCGTAAAATTACGTGGATATGTTTTATTCGATTGATGGGATTGTTGTGAATTCAACAACAACACGTCTTCACGCCAGTTTTTAATGGGTTAGGCAGAGGGAACATAGTGACACATCACGTTTATTACATGTCTGCACTGTCTCCCAACCCACCTCCATATTACTTGTGAATTTAATATGCTTATATGTATTATTTTATAACATAGGTATCATAACTAATACGCAAATTACATTGAACTATACATGTGTCGTGGAATATTATAGGTTTAATAAAACCAGTTGTTTAATAATGGAATGTTGCAATCTAATCCGAAATCAATAATTTCTACAATATATGGGCATTATAAGCACTACTGACCAGGTGTTGGTTCAACATTTAGTCATATCAAAACCATTATCGGATACCGAACCCACGCCGTATGAATATAGACAATTGTCGATGTCTCGTTTGTTTTATGATTTACCAAAACACATAATAAATTTATTGCTAAAGGCTAACAACAATGGCGCTGAACTTTATATTTTTATGTATGCCGATATATTTTGTATGTGTGTTAAACGCTTGGAGAACGTAAAACTTAACGATAACTTAAGAGAATGAGAATTTAAGGAGTGTTGCCATTTGCCAACCTATTAGTGCATTTATGTCCGTTTGTCCACATATATCTCTAATACTATTTATCTAATATATTTCGATTCTTTTTCTTTTGTTTACAAGTAAACGTAACTTTAACATAGGAAACAATGAAGAATTCATCAAAATCGGTTCAGTGGTTTGTTAACTAAAAAGTATGAAATAATAAAAAAACGACTCTAAAAAACAATCCAAAATTGACAAATAATTGTCAAAATGTTAAAGTGCGCCGAACCCAGAAACAAAATTATTCCATAATTCCGATCATTGTTGATTTTTGAAGTCGGTTTAATTTTCTAAATTACTTTTTTATTCGTCAATATAGCCTACCAGGTTTTCCTTACGTATGAATAACACATACATGTTTCTGACCATTTTATGCTCACAAATATGGATCATAAAAGGATTTATTTTATCGCGCATTCATTAGCTCATTTCAGAAGACCTGTTAAGTTATTCTTAGCAGCAACTTTAATAAGCACATGTTAAGAAAACTGCGTGTCACGTCACGCAACCGGAGTTTGGCTTAATAACGAACATGATTCCTATATGAAAGCTTCGCTGGAGACGTTGAGCTCTCAAACGTTACTCTTCGCATTACTGTTTCACACGTTTTTACTTATCACGTTTCTTTTAAACCTCGAGCCTTAGCCTCTTTCATATCGGGCAAACGCACCGACAGCTTTAATTTCACTTGTACTTTTACATTAATTATGTACATGTTACATTATTACAAATTGGCGCATTAATTCGAACTAGTGATCGCCCAGAGATCAAAACTCGATGATAATTATAAAATTTCGTTCGACTTGGAATGATTTGACTAAAACTAATTTTTATTATGTTGAGTGTCACGAACTGTGTAGTACAGAAGTTTTATCAATGTGTTCATAGTAAATTAGCGTAGCTTAAGTAATATTTTATTTAATTAACATAAAAAATCTAATGCATATTATATAAAAGTATTATCGTTCTACACTTCTCCTGCACAGAAACTATAAGTGTGCCAAATTTCATAATCCTCCGTCCGCGGAATTCTTGTAAAAAAACCTGAAGTTTTTCCTTCAAGTATTAATATAATACGATATGACCTATCATGTGATCACGCGCAATTATTGTTTACTCTTAATCGTCCCATAATACAAAAAGAAAGGTAAACGAACTGTGAGTCAACCTTTCATGTGGCGCGATGATTCATATCCTTAGGACGCAGTTTCGCTTTTTACAGGTAACAATCGTTGATAATAATTATTACCAATACAAAATCGCTTGGCATCTGAATTCCAATAATACTATTTTGTAGACAAACCACATATTAACTAATTGTTACTAATTTTATTTAATTTTCATATGCGTTATATTATGATCTACACTATTTAAATAAACATCACGTTATAAAGACGCAGGTCTCGACGTCTTTGCTTTTATTCAAAAGCATGATGAGCAGTAGATGAGTGGAAATGATTATTACTTATGATGATTTATGGATTTGGGTAGGAACTTTAAATTCTCATAAATCATAGATTATTTTTATCTGCAAGTTACGCCAATATTTAATAAAATAAATGCCGAATGTTAACAAAGAATAAAGTACAACAAATAAAATACAAACACATGATAAAATTTTTTTTGATTGATTTGATTGCATAATTATATTATAAATGAAGTAATAGTTTAATGACATCTAATTTATAAAAAAAATCATTAAAGAACAGTTTAATTACAATGTCTGCGTAAAATTACTTTATCTAATTACATCACATTTACATAAGCAAACGGCTAACAAACATTGAACAAAATTGCACAGATTTCTTTATAGTTAGTGAAGTATTTTACTAACCACATTAGTCCTTGCTCTTTTATCAATTTGCACTAATAATTCTATGTAATTAAATACATAGAATTATTAGTCCTTGTTTTCATTGGATCCTCGATACAAACGCTCATAAGTGTATGTATTACAAGTTACTATTGCCCGAATGATAATTTTGTCATGATAGTAAACATAAATAAATCCATTTTGTGCAGGAACGGGTCACTTCTGTAGGCGCCCGCGGGTATAAGTGACTATCCTGTACACCCGTCACACCGAAACATCCATCGCATCCCACCCAGCGCCCATAGGTCGCGGTATCAACCCCACCTTCAGGCCATATGGCCTCCGCACCTAGGTGCGCAACAACCCATTGCTATCAGTGAGTTGCTCCACTAACGAGGGGATAGGTGCCCCACGCGAATGGACCCGGGTCATGAGGTTCCCCTCGAAACCCGCAATCCTCGCAGGCCCCCCTACGACAGCGAAGAAGACTCACGCATACGCATAACGCCCAGCACCGGTGGCAGAGCGTAAATGTATTTTCACGCAAAACAAAAAAAAATAGAAATGGTCGGTGGTCAAAGAAAAAGCTCATTATTTGGCAATGCACTGAGATTGGAGATGCAGATGAAAGTCTAATTTTTTCGCAACGGTGTGACGCAAGGTCGATTTATGGGAGCAAAATTTGGCGGCATTCGTTTTCCTTCAAGGGAAATGAAACCGCGGTACATGACTATGTAGTTTATAATATACTGGCGGTCCTAGGGGCCGGGGGCTTCGCACGAGAATAGTCCGGGTCCGATCGCTACCTTTGCAAATTATAACCGAAAACTTGCCTCGGTAGTCTTTCTATTAATTAGTGAAAACCGCATAAAAAAATTTTGAGAAAATTGTACACATCAGACAGTCATTATTCAGGACAATTAACACATACACTGCTACACATTTTATTACTACATAACTACTTAAGTTCCAAAACACAATTACACAGCACATCTAAAGGGTATACCTAGAAACTATAGTACAAAAATATATATAAGACGGAAATAACACAAAAATAAAAAGAGTAAAAATAGAACAAATATAAATAAAAAATTTGGCAAGCTATAAATTTAAATCTAAGGAAGATGCACGACAGTGTAAGGAAAAAAATCCGGAAAAGGTACCCACTAAGTTTAATAGTTGTGGTATCCCCAAAATAAGAGCTACCACAACCCTGATCTTATGTGAACCCAATGTTATAACTATTGATATAGATAGGTTGTAATCCCTATGCTTTTATCCACTCATCGTTGTATGCGTACGTTGTAAAGAAATACAATTACACAATGAACAGACGAATGCAACTGTAGATTCTAACACTATCTAATTCTCTTATTCTTGTTTCAGGTACGTTCAGAGGAATCTCTGAATTCGCCGGATAGGCCAACCAAAATTTCACGATGGGTATGTTTAGTTTCTTATAGGTGGTGGGTATTTAACAGTCTTCTTCTGTAATTGGTTCATTTGAAAAACCCTAAAATTGTTTTTTTTTTTTTTTTCAAAATATTGATGGAAATGATGGACCGTTTAGCTAGTGGTAGTGTAGTTATGTAGTTCGCTAGGCCTGGCAAAAGTTCGTAAAATGTGTACATCGGCATATACAGGTTGTTATTGTGTTTATTAATTAGACATTAACTAAGTGTCCGATCGAAAACGAAAAAGAAACAAAAAAAATTATAAAAAATATCATAATATTTGCCTCCAAACTTGTTAGAGAGTTTCCGTTTCCGGGGACTTTATTTTGACTGAAACCGTTGACGAAATTCGGTTTCGTTCGGAAACTAATTTATTATTAAACAATATGTGACTGTTGTAGTGTTAATACTGTGTTGTATCCGAATAGGCCGGAACCACTAAGGAAGTACCTCTCATACACCTACGTGAAGTGACGCTATGTTCATCGTGCTACTGTTCGATTTAGTCGGTTGGCCATATTTAGAAGAAATTCATGGTTGAACAATTTTCCATGTCTTCGAATATCTATGTCATCTTATAATCATGTAAGCTGACTGCTCGTTGGCCGCAGAAGAGGTAGACCCCGTTAATCCTGTAAGTGTCTACTGACGTCAATCAACATTCACACGATCTATGATTACGCAGATGCGTTGCGATCCCGAAGTATTGGCATTGGTGCTAACCCACCCCAAAAAGGCTACTCACAAACCGCACAAAACGCGATAGCATAGCCATAACCTCCTCGGTTGTCCCTAGGAAACAGTACACATACGAGCTTGACTGATTTAATATAAAATATATTTCAAACTGCAGCCAGTAACAGATGGTAGCAATTTCGGTGACAATTGAAATAAACTTGAAACAAATATATTTTGCGGGGAAATCCAATTTGCGTTATTTGCATAATGAGTGCTCTGTACGGACGAACAATGGAGTCTGGTCGCGCCGCGGCGAGGCTAAACGTAATTTACATGCGAAATTCAGGTGGCGCATTGTACGCGTTCATTTCACTATCAGCTGAACCATCGACTCATAGACTGAGACATAGAATAAATCAAATACATTTATTTTCTTCTCAATTGGGAAGGACTCTCATTTATTTTAGTCTAACACCAGAGTCATAGACAGTACCTCAAAATCATAAAATCTGTCGTGCTAAGTTTGTGAACGTTGGGTTCACAAACTTGACACCCGTTGCCTAATTGGCAAGGCGATCCGAATGTATATCATAAACATATTTTACGTAATAATAGTGTAAATACATGTATAATAGTCATTAGATGTTTCTGAAATGTATTCTTTATGTAAAAATAGTATAAATACATGTATAATAGTCATTAGATGTTTCTGAAATGTATTCTTTATCATCATGTTAGTGTTTGGAGGTACTAACATCTAATTACATATTACATTAGTACATATTCCTATATCTGCTGCCTTTTTATTAAAAAAAAATTCAATTAATTGTCTCACAGATAAACTGTTACCTATTTTATTTTATTAGTGATCTCACTTAGATTATTCAGTCTATCCCATTACTCTAGCACCTGCTTAGAATAATGGGATAGACCATACACATGTTATTTAATTTAAATTCGCCGATAAGTACCATTTCGTAGCTTCAGAAGCTTTGATGTTACTTGTATTGACAAACCTTATGATTCTATTTAAAAGAATATTCTTAAACACTTAGACAAACACACACCTCTGTCTCCATTAAATTAGGACATTTATGGAGATGAAAACATGAAAACAAAGAAGTTGATCGTGTTATTTCCTTATCCCTTGCAATTAAGTTTGAAGTTTACTAAAGTACATATTAAAATTAAAAAATAGATATTTATTTAGATGGTTATGATGATACTGAAATTATATATATTTCCTGTACATGAGACGTCAATTTATTATTTTGAATATAACATCACGTTTCATGTCAAATAAAAGATAAAATATCAAACTTCTATTTTATTAATCTTCGTATGATGTATTCCTAGATGAATTTAAATGTTTATGCATCATTATGATCAGGTTGTAATATTGCATTTAATATGAAATCAATATTGCCTATCTCAGCTTGTGCTAAGATAAGATAACATTTAATTGCAAACATTTCCTAACATTACAATCAAACTACTTTTATGGATTTTATCGCGGTTTATTATATTATTTATGTAGCCCGACGTTTCAGAAGCTTTATAGCGACCATGGTCACGGGTGAACTGAGATGTTCATCTCAGTCATCTCAGTCCACCCATGACCATGGTTGCTGTAAAGCTTCTGAAACGTCGGGCGACATAAATAATATAATAAACCGCGATAAAATCCGTAAAAGTAGTTTTATTGTAATGACTAACATTCGCGTAACCTTAAGACATGTCTTAACTTACTTTCGATTATTAACTCTATGATATAACGTCACTTTTTAATAATATCTATCGCCTTTACTTTTCGCTGTTTCATTAACCAGATCTTCGAAAATATATCTTCTGCATATCATTTGTACGCAGACGACCTTGAACTTTATCGTTTCACTACCGTTACTGATATTCTTGGAGCTATTAATGAAGTCAACTGTGATCTGCAGAGATTAAAGCATTGGGCTGACACATATGATCTCCTTGACAACCCTAAAAAAATCAAAAGCATTGCTTACTGGTAGTAGACAATTGCGCAGTAAAATTGTTATTGGTTCTCTTAACAAAATTTTATATAGTGACAATGTTATACATTTTAATGACAGTGCAAGGAACTTCGGTCTGTGTATTGACTGCGATTTGTCTTGGTCCGTTCACATTAGAGAAATTAGTAAGCGGATACACTACTCTTTGCACTCACTAAAGAGATTATAAAATTTTCTACCGCTAGATACTAAAATCTTACTACGCGCTCCCTTTTACTTCTTCTTCTCGTCTATGCGGATTCCTGTTATTTAGACATAACGGAAGAGCTTATGAATGAGCTAGAAGGTCTTCAGAATTTGTGCCTACGATATGTATTCGGATAGATCGTGTTTCCGAATTCCGCAGCTAACTCAATTGACTTCCAATCAGCCTAGTCGTAACTTACACAATCTTACTATTTTATTTAAAATCGTTAAAACACTTTCCCTTCCTTATCTATCAGAAAGATTTCTTTACACTTCTCCGAGCGACAGACCGATAAGAGCATGCACAGTAAAAAAAGAACTATGCGTACCTTCCTATTCCAGTACATTTTATAGAAACTCGTTTACTGTGCGTGCAGCACAGTTGAGGAATGCTCTTCCGTAACATATACAGCAGAGCCCCTCGGCGGACACTTGTCCAGACTGAAGAAGCATTACCTAACTTAGTTATAGATACGTCCTTATTTGTACTTGTATATTTATTATTAATATTTATATAGGTTTATTATGCCTATTTATTATAAATAAGTAAATCCGTAAAAGTAGTTTTATTGTAAACTAACATTCGCGTAAAGTTAAGGCATCAATATAAAAAGATATATCCGTAATCTATATATTTTTTATCTATTCTTTATGTACATACATACAATTTATTAAATCCAATTTTAAAATCTAGGAATGGTACATAGGTGTGCTTATCTCTATTAGAGATCTCTTCCCGCAAAACCATTAGTTTATAAAGAGAATTAGAATGGGACATAGAAGGCATCAAACAAAAAAAAAACAGCCCTCGTCAATGTTATTATAAATATACACATACATTATATACATTATACTTACTTATAATAAATAGGCATAATAAACCTAAATAAATATATATTATATTTATATATAGTATAAATAGCCTCACGGATCATCCTTGGAAGGAATCGGTGTTCATTGTGAGGATTTGCGCTGTATCAAATTTAACGTAAATGCAGGGGCCAACTTTAGCATGATCAAAGACCAAACATTGTAACATGTCGGTGTTTCAACTCGCGTTAAAGAACATATAGCGATATGAAATTGATTAAAACACATCCAAATTCCAATAGAGAAGATGGATGGGTTCTTCCCTGTGCTTTGGACACAATGGTGAACATAATCAAATCAAAAAGTAAACAAAACACCTCAAGACAGCAACATATAATAAATACTGTTTGCGTAAATCGGAACAACTAAAATTATAATTCTTCGGGTACTTTTAAAAACTTGGTACATCAGGACATCTGTCATCTCAGTCCACCCGTGACCATGGTTGCTGTAAAGCTTCTGAAACGTCGGGCTAGATAAATAAGTAAATAAACCACGATAAAATCCGTAAAAGTAGTTTTATTGTATATCTTTTTAGACACACATCGTCTGCTATTTACAACCTCAATCAGCTAGTACTCGTTTGTAGGTAACATAATTTATTTTTATTTTAAGTTAAGTCTTTATTTCAAATAAAGAGAATGGCAGATGGAAGATTGACATAACAGATATACAATGCGAATATTAAAGGATGTAGTTAGGGGGGCAAACGTCAGATTGATCAGGTGCTGTCCGAAGGTGGAGTTAAGAGCCATCGCTGATGCTGTGTTTGTATAAAGAGATTTATGAATGTAGTGGCGGGAAGACAGGTATGTATGGATCGTTATATGTGTCGCTCGGTTCGCTCTGCCTACCCTTTTTTTTTTATTTACGCGCCTACACCGGCCCTGGGTGGGGTCCAGTGGTGTGTGGGACTCGCGGAACATGATAGTGCCGAATACCCACAAAAACCATCGCGAGTGCCATCAGTGCCGCCCTTGGTGAGGTGCCCCGTTACAACAATCATCAGGACACCTCGACGGCTAGTCAGCCCCCTAAGGGACCAACTTCACCTCCACAGATGGGGTCGCCCAGCACTTCAGGACAACCCCACCGTCTTTGGGACAATGCAATGGAGTGAGGTTTTCATCCTCGCCCCTTGCGCAAAAGCGCCACCTCCCGTTGCTCTTAGGTCCCCTCTTCTTATAAGAGGGGTATCAAGAGCGATTCCTCCTGCTGATCTTTAATCCCCCTTTTCCTTTAAGAGGGGTGCAAAGGTCCTTGGTTCAATTGGCTTCGCCTGGGTTCACCCCAGGATACGAAGCCCCACCGCCACGACAAGGCCTGAACCATGGTTACCCTGTTATAAACTGACGTGAAGTTGCATTGTTTTACACTTAATTCGAATTTAAGAAATTGCTAACTAATTGTATAGAACCTATAAAATTACCGTATACCTTCCATAATCCCTGATCCAACCAACAGTCTACTCCAAACAGACTTAGTAATTCTTCTTTGTTTTCTACTCAATATTATGAAACATCTAAATTACAACATACAATATCCGCTGAGTTAATACTCGTTTTCCTGTTATCATTGCATCAGGTTTATCATGTGTTAGTGAGTAGTCCTTAAGTCATCGTTCACGTCTCACGGGATTACGTGAGTGATAACCTCCCTGTCTTTTTGAGATTAGTGACGTAGTATGCAAAATGCAGGACTGGTTCCATTATGCTTTGAAAAAAAAAGAATATTCTTAAAGTAATTGCCAATTCTCCAGGATCAAGACTCATCGTCAAGAATTGATAATATTTATCGATTTATTCTTGCTATCTAGGGGCGATAATATATATTTATTTCAATTTAAATTTTAATAGCGATCCACCGTGTGCCCGTGAATAAATTGAAACCATAGTAAATTGTGTACCTTTCTCGTGAATCGACCTATCCATTTGTGAATTCCGCATAATGATCCGTTTAGTTGATTTTGAGAAAATCGATTGCAGACAGCTTTTGAGGATCTTGTTTCATAATATATATTGATGTATGTTATCAAAATCAAATATGTAAATAAAATTGATTAGAACAACCAAACCAGCTTTGCGGAAGTGAGGGGGGGGGGTTCGTTCAGCCTATCGACCTTTTTCAGACCTGAACTTATGTTAAGATCAGGCCCGTCCTAAGTTCAGTTCCGATCTAAGATCAAAGTAAAGTTTGTTGGTGCACTCAATACTATAAAACCTAACCGAGTCAAATAGACAATTTTAGTCAATTTATATTCAACATGAATAAGTGTTTACCGTTTCATGTAAACGGTTAGAAATAATAGATCCTGTTTGTAACGACATGTCTTGTTTCGAGATTTATATCTCGGTAATCTGATGGCCGGTTGATTTTCTCCTGTAAAAACTATTATTTATTCAAAAGCGATGACAAATACTCCCACGTAAAATGTAAAATAGGGATTTATTGGAACGTTCATATTATTTGTCATCATTGTGTGATATTTATAAATTATATAGTATAAAGGACGTAGCGGATCTTGTGATATTCCGACATTTATTTTAATTCTTCATTATACAGTATATAATTAAATCCACTCCGGAACACACTGCATGGAATGAAATAGCTTTTATGTCTATTTATCTAGTAGCTTGTGTATTAGGACCATCAAAAAACTGGTTGTCCATTTAAAATAGTAAAACAACCAATAGTATAAACATAACCACTTTTAGTATTGGTCTACACAGCAACAATGGTCACGCAATGTCCATTTGAGGCGGCAGAACTCAATTATTAATTTTAAAGAATTATTCATAACTTTTTGTTATTGCAAATAAATATCTAGTTTTGTGACTTGAAATTGTACGCGTCCTTGCAGTGAACTATTTAGATATATGTACCTTGTGCTTGTAATTGTGAACCGTTCTCCCCCCTTCCACCAAGGGCGGGTGGTACGACTTGCACGCGGTCGACGTTAATAGTATCAGTCAAATCGCTTGTGCTCCTTGAGTGACGTCAGAAATTGATGTCTTAAGTTTACGAGAATGTTACTCATTACAATAAAATACTTTTACGGGTTTTGTCACGGTTTATTTAATCACTTAACTATCCCTAGAGCTAGCTATTTCTGAAGCTTTACAGCAACCATGGTCTGAGGTGGACTCTTGTCAGTCCTCTGTTATTGTGGATGTCTGTGGACGTCGGCCATCACTTACCTTCTATGGACCCATATGCTCGTTTATTATATTTACTCTCACTACAACTTTGTTGTGATGCATGTGTGGTGCAAAAAACAGTCGGAGAAACATGCTTATATTTTTGAATAAGTGTGTGTATGTTTGTATGGATATACATGTTTGTCGTTTTCTATACTTAAAAAAAATACAAATTGTCTTGAGAACCATGTAATTTTAACTGACTGACTGAAAGGCGGAGGGTTCCGTGCGTTGCTCTAAATAAATAAATAAGTGACTTCATACGACTAAATATGGATTTATTCAAAAACTTAACGAAAAAGCAGCCAAATGTGAGTCATGGATTAGATATTTAACTGGTCCTTAGGAATGCCATTATAGCAAAACAACTTGAGGCGTAAAAAACAATCATATTTTTTGCACACATATTGTACACAATGTTAAATTAAAAAACACTTGTATTTACATATGATATAACGAATTGTGATGGTTAGGATGAACAGATATAAGGGTTTCTTTCACAGGTTGCAACCAATGTACTATTTTGCTATCTTATGCGAACACTCATGGTTTTACTTACATTCGTCAGAGAGGGTGGTGAAAGGACCCGGTCCCAAGGAGCCCCCTCCTTTCCAGCATCGACCACAACCTCTCCTAGACCGGCGCCCGACGTGTCTTATAGTCACCGATGAAGGTGCACTGGACACTTCCGTCAGCATAGATCAGTAAAAAAAAGGAAAACTTAGAACATTTTTGATCTTAAAACGCCTCTTACAGCTCTTATATCTTAAATGTTAATTATAATAAATGGTGGAAGTCAGTAGTTTGGCTACACTTATCAGCGATTTTAGACATAATGACACAGTTGTAACAAATAATCTACGCATTATACAATTACACAATTGATGTGTGAAAAAAGTTCTTACCACGAATTTAATTAGACTGACCTGTTTAGTCTTAGCACCGGAAAATATCACTAGCTCTGTCACGTGATTGGTTTCTCTTGTAAAATCTACTACAAGGGAACGGTTAATTGTTTCGGTATAGTATTTCTCTTTGCGTTAAAGTGCCACAATAAGCTAATGGTTGTACTACGTAGCAAAATGGTGCTAACATAAAAAAACTGAGATTCAACAGTTTTTTTATGTTAGCACCATTTTGCTATCGTACGTGTCCGTCAATAAGTGATACGAGAAGTCTTCTTTATCAGATTCTGGTCTCGTCGTATCTGATTGTCGTCTCCTCGGATGAGATTAAGTTCACTGTCGATCTGTTTTTGCGCCACCGCACTGGCCAAATCTCTACGAGATTATGTTGTTATATTTACAAATTCTCTTCGAATACTAATAGAACTCTCCATCAGTCGATATATTAGATTTTACAGTTTTCTTTTATATTCCTAGAATGGGGCGACCGAGGAAGTACCACTCGCTAACAGAACACGGCTGTAAAGTGACATCTGTGCTGCCACGTTTCGTGTCATTTGTGAGTAGTAATAAGAATAATGCGGTATGCATATGGGAGCCAGTAGTCGTCAAAAGGCTTGCATCAAACGATAAATCTAAATTTCTCTTTTGATATATTATAAAAAATAAGTGATTTTTTTTATCGTCTCAAATTTTGAGATAAATACTAATGTAGCCACTTTTCTACGATACTTAAATATTTACAACGCAGGAAATCGATAAATAATACTTCTACATCACGTCCACAGCAGATCACTAATATAAATAATTTTATAATTTCCCAAATCCTTTTCCTATTTATCGAGAACTAGCTGCAGCGTGAAACTGTCTTCACAACAACATGAGGAAAATGCTTGGAGAAACATGTGCGATATAACAGCTGGTACATATTGAATATTAAATCCGTGAAAGTAGTACAAAGGTGGAACAGGATGCGTGAGTCACTGCGCACGCGCAGGTAACATCTATGGTATACTTGCGCCTGATAACCGACACGTGAGCCAGCCATGAATCATCCGCATAATCGGCCTTTCAATACAATTGTATTACGCAAACATTTTTTAATATTGCATATAACATATCTGATATCAGCTGTTCGTTATGATGACCGGTAAATTAAGTATGACATTACAGGCTCTATGCTACGCTAATTTACAAAATCTAATTAGTGCCAAAAAATCAAATATATATTCTTTAAAGTTTCTAATCGTTTCCTAAGACAAGTAAGAACTTTTAAGCCAGTTACTATCAAAACAACACTAATCATACTAGTTAATATCAATACAACAGACAGGTCCACATTTTTTAAATCTTTATTTAAAGAAAAAATATAATTTTAAGATTAACATCACCATCAGCCTTACATCTATTAAAAAAATTATAAACTTAACTCTCTATTCCATATATATAACGAATGGATAACAAAACTTAAAAGTCTGTCCCTATATTCTAATTTAAAATTAGATATATATTATATATTAAAATTAGATAAAATTAGATATATATAAAGATCAGCTTTATTACATTTCGTGTCCACCAAAAATTCTTGTAGGAGAAATTCGTTTCTGTCACACTTTATAAGAAGATTACATAAGTCTTCATGTCTTGTACAGTTAGAGTTGGTCATTTCACCCATTAGGAAAAGAAATTTATTCAGTGGAATGTGATTGGAACGAATGCGATAACAGAGTGTTAATCGATCGATCTCTTTTGCTGATTTTCCTATCCGAGAACCAGGGTACTTTTGGTGGTTTGTTAACAAAGGTCCTATACCAAATACCTTTAGCACATGAAATCAGGTGAAGCAAGCCGCTTTTAGAGTCAGTTACAATAAGGATGTGCTGGTAAGTTGTGCTTCTTATATAAGCCAGTGCTTCAAAAATGCCTATTAGTTCAATGCTCAGAATCGGAAGGTTATCATTATCTATACGAAAATGAGACTTTATTTTAGACATATAATCATAAAAGGCGCATCCACAGTAACCTAAAGTAAACTAGACGTAGTTACTAGAAGTAATGTAAAGTAACTTAATAGTAGCAAGAAATTTTTCGCTAGCTATCTTAGGTTCTCATGACGTTATTTTATTTTTTTAGATTTAACAGCAGGTATCTCAAAACAAATGCATAGGAAGTTCATATTTAGACCAAATATCACGCTGCGCAATTTTTTTAGAGCCACATTAGATCA
Source organism: Eumaeus atala (assembly GCA_017140195.1). Taxonomy (NCBI): domain Eukaryota; kingdom Metazoa; phylum Arthropoda; class Insecta; order Lepidoptera; family Lycaenidae; genus Eumaeus; species Eumaeus atala. The sequence continues at coordinate 963,380 of JAFELO010000358.1, read as the reverse complement.
CAGAAAAATAATATTTTTTGTTGAATTATGATTTTTGTATTTTTTCTTGAATTTGGAAAATATTGGTATTAATAAACAAAATTATTATATTCTATGCATTGATTGAAAAATATCAAGATACTCAGTCAGCCTCTCAAGATCAAAATAGAAAACGTGCAATGTGTCAGTTTCAAATCATACGTTAAAGAATAAACCGTGTTAACAAAAAAAAATATATTCACAATCTCTAAATTTCAGAATGACACTTCAGTATGAAATTGTGTATCTTGCATGTTTGTATATAATGTTTCTATGTCGTCTATGAACCCTTTATTTTTTTACTTTATTTACGACTAAAGAACACATTTCGGAAAATGTCATCACAGTAAGCATAAAGTAAGATTTAATGAAAAGTATATATTTGCGTTGGCTAGTAGAGGACTAGTGTGAATGGTTTTAGTTGCTACAACCAAAATCTACTTAATTTAAGAAAATTTCGTTTCAACCATTGTTTTCATGAATCTCCAATGATAGATGTGAACCTATTAACTCATTTTACTATTAAATAATCAGAACGATGACCGATAACAAAGAGCTATATCAAATAAATCAGACGTTTATCACGAATCTAGGATGGGTACCTGGATCTGGGGCTAAGGTCTAAGCCTCCGCAACTGTTGAGACGTTTTTTTGATGAAGACCGGTCGTTCATTTGCTGGCTGATCGACCAGTGGAGCGTTATATTACTAATAGATCTAGGGGCAGTCTAAAAGCGAGCGAAAGCGGCAATCGTTTTAGTCGGTTTGTTGGTGCCTAAAAGACATTTTCACACACACAAAAGAAAAGCAATGTTTATGATTGAAATTTCAGCAATGGATACACCACAAAGGTAATTAATCGCAACTTATCACATACAATTGCCTCTCGTACCTTCTTGATCTCATAACAATCTTATCATTCTTGTTATCATATCGCAGATGACTACGCGATCGTCACAGAGGTAGTAAACATTAAACCCAGAATTCTAGTGTTGAATGAATCGTATCGTTTAGTCATACCACAGTTAGTAATGTGACTCAACTCTTCACAACTCCATTGAAAATTGTTAAATTGTTTACATAATAAATGTTTTTTGATGATTGTCGACGGTTTTGTTGCAGCTACCTAAAATATATTTGATATATTAAAACGCAGATATTTAGTTCGAGGCAATTTCGTGCTGCGTTCAGCGAGTAGGGTGATGCTGCAAGCTCTACCCTCCCGGTCATTCAGCTAATCAATTGTGTCGAATTTCATGCGGTTTCTGAGTTTCCGGCGGTTTCAAATTAAAACTTTCTCTATATCAGCGTTCAAAGTTTAAGTACATAAACCTAGCCTCGTATTCCAGAGGAGATATTCTGGATTTTTTGAAGAACTCCTTTTAAGGAACTGTTCTTAGTCCAATTGTTTAAACGCAAGGTATCCCATCATAAGTGACTAATGGCGTACATGTCGGCTAAGATATATCACATCATAGCGGTGGCTGTAAAGAGGCACTTGGCTTTGGTGCTAAATATTTTAATCGCTGCATCCGCGGGTGTTGACGTATATAATCTAGCCGCCAAATCCGCACAACTACTACTAAATCAGTTCCTACCCAGAACCGATAGCCGTGATTTTGAAATATAATGTGAAGTTTTTAAATTTAGAAAAACCTTGTACCTAATCTAGGTATATAGAAAATATATATTGCTGTATATGAGTTTGTTTCATTTTATTGTAATGCCTACATGAATACCATGCATTTTATTATGCATTTTTTACGTTATGTATTATTACCGTATTTTGTGACGATTACTCACGGATGAATAAGATCCTGTTACTCACCAGTCTCTCCAGCTCAATGCTATAATCATAGATTCGCTAAATGAATGCAGGGTTTATTACTGGTACAACAAAATGTCACCTATATTGAAGTCCAAATTAAATTGGAGTGAAACTGAGTCATGCAGAAGTGATCTGATGTCACCAAGTCCCTGCAGTAACAGCGCTGACCGAGATAAAAGAAATACCGTAACTAAGACTAATGTCAAGTCGCTACTGTTCGGTCGCAGAATGGCATAAAACGGAACCCTTATAACTTCGAAGGTGGACCGTCATAAAATAATATTGTATGGTTTTGAAAAATATTATTTATATTACAATTACTGAGGGCACGGCTCTATACACATAATTAAGGGATGGCTTTTTGGGTAGAGGTTACTTACAAACCTCACAAAACGCGACTGCACAAACGCACCTTACGGCGTTATCAAGTGAGCGAGAGGTACCTTCCGACCGTTAAAGTAGTGTTGTTGTAATGAAAATATTCGCGTAAACTTAGGACTTTCTAAGGAACCTAACATAGATTAAAAAAAGAAGTTCTGCCTTAGATTTAATAAGCGATTTTGAAATCCACAAACCCAATGAATTAATTATTATTACCGGAGTAATGATAAAACAGTGTTGAAACAAAATTTGGCTGTGTAAAGGCAGTCGCCATGTCAAAATTCACTGACTCGTGTAGTGTAATAATTATATAACAAATTAACAATTTAACCTTGACATTTCTATACACAAAATGAAAATCGCAATAAATTCAAAGAAACAAATGTTATACTTACATTTTAGTTACTGTGTTCTCAGAAACAATCGGATAGATTTTGAAGATAAATGACTAACAATTTCATAAATGTTACAATGCCATAAGAAAAGTCTGTTGAGAATACAAAGTATAAGTGCCCAATTATATTTTGTTTTCTAAACAGATATATACGTGTTTTTTTACAGGCTAGAACTCATGGTGTGGAAGTGAAGGGAAGCCCAGTACTTCATTGGATTGCTATGAGTGCCCGTCAGGCAGCGTGTCCAGGTTTGGGGTCGTAAGATGGGAGGGATCTGTAAGGCTGTCCTAGGGAATTTTGCTCAGACATCATTACCATCTCTGCATCGGAACGATGACTTGTTGGCCCATGCCGCAGAAGAGAAAGCCGATCTCCTGGGCTCTATATTTGCGTCCAACTCTACTTTGGACGACCGAGGAACTCCACCATCTACTATCCAGGGGATAAGTAAGTGGTGGATACTCAATGCCGGTTATTTTTTTCGGAAGAGTTATGTACGCAAAACGTTACTCTCCTTGGACATCCACAAGTCGAGTGGGCCCGATGGCATCGCGCCGATTGTGCTACGGATATGTGCTTTGGAGTTGACACTGGTGTTGACGCTTCTTTTCCGATATTCCTACTCTGTTGGCGTCGTCACAAGTTCTTGGAAGACGGCTTTGTTGCACCCGATCCCTAAAAAATGTGACCGCTCGAATCCATCAAACTTAAAACAAAATTATGGTAATCATAATTAACTGCCAACTCCTGCGTTATTTTGAGAAACACCAACTCATTAGCGACCGACAATACGGCTTCCGTCAGGGACGCTCGGCTGGCGACCTATTGACCTACTTAACACACCGGTAGGCGGAGGCAGTAGGGTCCAGGGGGGAGGCACTGGCACATAGCGAAGGCTTTTGATCGGGTCTGGTATAAAGCACTCCTTTCGAAGCTTCCATCTTACGAACTTCCTGGGAAACTATGCGACTATGACTAGTTTTTTGAAATATCGCAGCATCAAGGTCGTTGTCTACGGTGCATGCTCGGACCCTAAATCTGTCAATGCTGGTGTTCCATAAGGGTGTGTTCTGTCTCCCATGCTGTTTCTTCTGGACATTAATGATATGCCACAAACCAGCGGCATTCATTGTTTTGCGGATGAGAGTACTGGCGATGCACTATACACTGGCCGCACCAATATTTCCTGGGAAAATATCACCAAGTATCGGAACCAAATTGTGTCTGAAGTCGAGTCTTTATTGACGAAAGTCTCGGAATGGGGCCGACAAAATTTAGTCCAATTTAACCCCAAAAAGTTTGCCCACAACTTTGCGCGTGTACCGCTAAAAAAACCTCCTCTCCGTATCTCCTCGCTTTAAAGATACCCTTCTAATGTCCTCAGCTATAATTGGGATTCTTGGAGTCGACATATCGAGCAACGTTAAATTCTGCGGTCATTTGGAAGTGAATGCGAAACTATTCTCCAAGAAGCAGTACTTCACGCCACATCATCGGCTGTAATTATGCAAGGCGTAGGTCCGACCGCATATGGAGTACTGCTCTCACCTTTGGGCTGGTGCCCGTAACAATCGACTCGCCCCATTTGACCATATTCAACGTAATGCGATTCGAATCTTCGACGACCAGATTATTTCCGATGAACTCAACTTTGATATGGCACCAGCTGCCAACGTCGGTATTTCCGAACCGATACGATATGGGGTTCTTTCAAGAACTTATTCCCATCTTAAAGGACGGCAACGCGTCTGCATAACCTCAAAGTCAAACAATATTTAACGGTAACAGGAAAACCAAGTAACGTCGGGTGTCAGCGTGGGTGCCTGTGTGTTTGTGTGCCAGTGTGTCTCCGTGCCTACGTGTGCGTATGCCTCTGTAAACAGCGTGGGAGCACTTAGCACATAAACTATTAACTTAATCATCTCACACATTGACACAGAAAATCTATTTAAGTTTTCTTTGGCAGTTTTGCACTTATTTATCTCTGTCTTGTCCTTCATTTACTCTTTATTTATTACGTTCATTATATATTTCAATACTCATTAGTAGCAGACACGGTGTAAAAGTTAACGCTTTTTTATTTAGTAGCTAATTGTTTACTTAATCTATTTGACCTAAAATAGATTACGTACCTAATCTATTATAGATATGCAACCTATAGTACGATCATAGGTCTGAGTATGCTTTCGTTTGCATAGGAAGCAAACCAATTTGACTACATGCTTGATGGTCGCCGCCTAGCGACTCTAATATATTAAATACTATTGGTGCCCACGACTCCGTTCAATACTTCTTATTACAGCCTGTGTTGCGCAGGCATATTATCTGAACAACAAAAAAGTTTCATTCAAATCCGTCCATTAGTGCCGGAGACAAACATTTTTTTTGTACTCTACTACTGTTTATGTTGGATTCCGAAAAATACAGATACGCGACCACATTTTACCGGCATATAAATTTCAAGGATCTACGGATTGATAAGGCTTGGTCAGGCTCAATCATCTTTCTATCTAAATAGAGAGATGATTCATGCCGATCATAAAATGAGAGGAACCTTATCAGACTGATGACTAATGACTAAGTGATGATCGTATGTGTAGAGATCCAACAAAATAAAATGCTTATAATTAAAGTTTAATACTACAATTGAAATCATTTTCTTTCAAACTTTTTTACTAATGACTTAATATAGTAACACACGCCACAAGATAATGTGACAGACAGACGTATAGAGCTATAGCGGAGTGTTAATAATAGGGTTGCGGCTTTATTCCTTATTCCTTTTTTTTTTTTTTTTTTTTGTTGACGCGGGGAAACGCATTTACGCGCTTTCACTAGGTCCAGTGGTGTGTGGGGTTCGCGGCACATTATATAGTGCCGAATACCTACAAAAACCACCGCGAGTGCCACCAGTGCCGCCTTTGGTGAGGTGCCCCGGAATAGCAAATCATCAGGGCACCACGACGGCAAGTCAGCCCCCGAAAGAACCGACGCCTACCTCCACAGATGGGATTGTCCCGCATCACATGACAACCACACCGACTTTGGGACAGTGCAATGGGGTGAGGTCCCCATCATCGCCCCTTGCCCCGTGCGCAAAAGCGTCCCCTCTTCTTATGAGATCTAATTACCAATCCCATTTTTCTTTTCTTTGCTGCAATACGAATATTTATGCCAATGATATATGAGAAAGTTGTCGATCATACAAACATTACTGGCTTTACTGACACGCTATGATATAGATTTTTCGTAATTGGTGTGGAACACATTACAATTCAGAACGAAAGTCCCAGCAAACTAATTGCGAGTAATAACTAATTTAAAAAATGTTTTGGCTGGGTCATACGAATTATGTAATTACTTAGTAAATTAGTGTGTACATGTCGGACTGTCTTACCGGCTGGACGCGGCGCAACGGCAGCCGCTATGACATTGAGAGGTCATTGACTCATCTCAACGACGGAATTAAAACGTACTCTGAACACGGATTAATGAATGATACTTATCAATAGCTTCAACTAGACCAAGATTTTGGAATATCACGTGATACTGTCATCATATGATAACCTCTACCGTTCACAGTAAAATACAATTTTTTTTTACAATTAAGGGGCTTCAGGCTTCCACAAAATATAGTGGCACCTAAATATTGTGGAAGACTAGAGGCAAACGTTACGGTATGGTGGTCGTCATCTAACTAAAAGTGAGAGGAAATTCGCACACTCAGGTTTTAATTGAGGTGACAGAGCGCAAATTCAATGCATTTATAATATTGATATGCTTACTTCATCATCATTATCAGCCCTTATCGATCCACTGCGAGACGTGGGCCACCTTCAATGAACGCCAAGACGACCGATCTCCTGCCACTCGCATCCATCATGGACCGGCTACTGCATGGAGATCGTCTTCCCACCTGGGGAACGGTCAACCAACACTTCGTTTTCCTAAACGCGGCCTCCACTCATTACTAATAGAAATTTATGACACAATAATGTCATATCTATACTACATCACATCCTTATCCAAAGAACATCAAACTTACTATCAATTTTGCTATACCATCGAAATAATTCCCAACTTATTAGTAAATACATAATTAAAAATAGAACGAATTTACCATATCAATATTGATAATGCCGGCAATATTATGATATTTACATATCATCATTTGACTCGTCGATTTGTCAGGATATTGATAAGATTGGGTTTTTTTTCATTTCGCCGGCGTGACGGATATGTAGATCCGTAGGTGCCCTCGCCCCGCACAACTCGCCATTCTAATTAACCATTGTACAGCGATCGGCACTCAGCCGGTTAGTGTACAGTGTAGAGACTGTTGAGTATTGACTTAGACAGTCACGCCGCAACCGCACCGCAATCGACACGTGCTAACCCGTCGACAAACGCTCACGCGACGCGAATCGAGTGAACAGTAGTGAATAGTGATAAAAGTAAACAAATTCCCTCACATCGTGACGCTAAAACATGGACGTTGTCGAACCCCACATACGGTAAATCATTTTAACCGTCCCTATTTCACTGTTGTGAAGTTACGCAAGTTGGCGTATATATTATCGAGAATTATTAAGGAATATTTTATACATTTGAATGTTTTTGTTAGCACACTAGAAAACGTACATAAGAAATGCTCGTTTTGACGTAAAATTTATCAATACTTTAATTGGATACACTCAAGATGAAAGTGATTTATTCATTTTAGCATCCTATCATTGATTATTTTACTAGAGTAAGTTATGTCATGTCCCCTTTATCGTTTGAACTTCTATTTTAAAATACGCACATAGAAATAGCCTGTGGACAGCAAGTTTAAAATAACCTGGCAGATACACGGATAATTTCGAATGGAGACCTAGTGACGATGCATTGTGATATATTATAATGTGCTGTTAAAAAGCTATAGAAAACCCATAAAAAACGGGAGGTGTCATAAATGTAGAGTAGTCTCTACACTTGGAATTATCTTTATATGACACACTGGTGTTCAAACCGAAACATTATTTTTCCATTCCTCGTCAGTACACTATCAGTCTCTTTCGGTATTTATAGAAACGAAGTGTGCCAAGTGACCTTTAACAGATATACAGAAATGCGAATTTTGAGGTTTTATTTTTAAAGTTCTTTGAGAAAAAAAGGTATCTTGCACCAAACAAACAGAAGATATAAACCAATATTCAAGACTCAACTGTCTACTTATGTACAGTCTCCACTGCGTCTAAGTAGATATACTTTTTATACACATGATATATAAATATAGCTAACATACTAAATCTATACCTACCTATATGCGTTTCACTATTGCTTTAAAAAAGTACCAAGATACACAGTCTGAGACAATGACTGAAACAGATTGAAACGGTCTGTATAAAAGTGTGTATGCGCATATCAAATTATGCACCTTGTGTTTTTATAATTGTTGTAAAATTACAATTGTTTTAAATTGAAAAAAATATGTTTAAATTATGCACTTCGTTCATATAGAATCTATTTCGTAAAAACGACTTAAAATCAATGTATGTTTATGTACAACCAAGGACTCTATAGAATGATAGCTCAGTATGAAGTGAATCTTGTATTTTTGTAAATCAATTTTTGTACATCACATAACGCATATTTAGTGGGCCAGTGAATATGTTCCATGTAGAAACTGGTTTCTTAAAACGACTGACAGGATTAAACTTATAACTCCCACAAATAGATTAGTTCAACTAAACATGTCCCTCTATAAAAAAAAAACCAGAAGTGAAACAACTTTATGATAGATAGGATTATTTCCTTATTATGATTGATGACAAAATGTTTTAGAGGCTAAAAAAGATACAGTTGGACCTACGTCCAAGTGTATCTTTTTCGATGTATGTTGTATAGAAATAGATCGTTAATCATAAATCGATTCAGAAATAATAATATAAATATTATATCAAGAAAATGCGACATGGATGTGAAGGTAATATGCTTTACAATACTCTGTTCTCTCTGCTCTATAATAAAAGACGCCAGTAAAAATATACCTCGAAAAATCCATTTAGAATAACCGCACGTTAAAAATTTTGCCTTAATGTTGAAATTTTGATAATAGTGAATGTATCTTTTAATGTTATTTATTTGTGTTTTTGTTTTCTAATAGAGGAGTTTCTAATGGTGTAGAGAGAGAAACTTGTCATTGTTTATGAGCTAGTAAAAGTCTAATGTGGTCTATGAAATTGATGGTGTTAATATTTATAAAGGAATTTACATACCTGTTATAGCTACGTAGAATACAGATTCCAGTTCCATTCTATTATACTCTGAACAATGTTTTATGTTCACTGATGTATTGTCACGTAGTAGAGCGCAGGCTCAATGCAGTACTGACCTTCATCAATAATCTCTATAGGCATATCTTAATGGCTCTCGTGCATTTATGAGAGAACAAATATATTATGTGACTAAATTGTTGTCGTAACAAATTATATAAAACCTTCCTCGGGAGTTCCCTTATCTATGGGTGAGAACTTATGAAAATTCGTTCCGTAGATTTTGAAAAAAACGATCACATACTGACAGACCCTTTTGGGGGACTTTGTTTTATAAAATGTTCAGTTTTGTGGAATTTATTTGTACAATGTTTATACAAACTAATTATTAAAATTGGTCAGTTTCAATGGTATGTTGAAATTGTATTAGACTTACTTCTCAATTACACCACCTGTATAGAGGGTAAACGAGAATCGGTGTCTTTTTACGGCTACTAGCATAATTACTATGTCGATGGGTTGATATCCTTGCCTTCTTCCACACCTATGGGCCACTGGCTACTCGCAAACTGCACTAAATGCGACATTGAAGATGTCACTTTATGTCGGTATCATGTGAGCGTGAGGTACCTCCCCGGTCGTGCTGGCCTACCTCTTACACCTTTTGAAATGTGACTGTAGAATCTAGAGTTTGTCGCATTCGCGTTTACATGTTTAATGCAGCGCAATGAGCAAAAGCTGTTAACCGCATTATGTCATAACAACATTTAAACGTAAACATATATCTGACTCTACGTAATTTTCAAATTTTGGCACATTATTATTAGGCACATATATCCACTCCTACGACGAGATGAGTCTCAGTGGTTAGCGCTTCGGACTTCCACTCTGGTGTCGAGGTTCGAAACCCACCATGTGTCAATGAGTTTTACAAACCTATGTACAATCTCTGAGTGCTCTTCCGGTGAAGGAAAACACCGTGAGGAAACCCGGATTCGTGTTTCTGAATTCGACTAAATTTAGGATCGGGCCTGGCACCCGTTCTGGGTTGCAGAATTCAGACGACAATAGCACTATGTAAAAATGAGCGCCCTAGTGAAATCCCTTAGATTAGGTAGCAGGTTATCATTTCATCTAACATAGAAACGGGCCAAGGGTAGGACGAGGAGGAATTTACATCCCAAATGAAAGAGACAAGCAATTAATAATAGGTTAGAAAAAAATATGTACCTAAATATAATTAATTAAAAGAAAAGATAGTAATACACATAATTAAATATACAAAAAGGCCGCTATAGGTTAAATTTTTAAAAATATTGCAAATAATTAATACTTATGTAACCGCTGTTTTGATTACCGGACCCGATCTCATGTGTTATAGAACCGGGATATGGCTAAGGTGAAGGAAGGAGACACACGTCCAATACTAAACTCTTAATACACAAGGTGACCTATTTAATGCTAGTTTTACTTGAAGAAAACTAATTGACAATGATCCTTTTCTTTGTATTCAGATGTGTCTTAATTCCATAAAGGCCGTTTATTAAAAAAAAATGAGAAGCCTCCGCCTACAAAAGCCATGCGAGGCACTTTAGGCACAGTAGTGGTCAAAGATAGCGCGTTAAAATGATACAACGAAAGCTTATAAGAGATTCCATTCTTAATTGCAGCAGAACTGAACCGGCACGACAGGGAGGTACCACTCACTCAATTGATACCTCCACAAAGTGTCAGTTATGCTCCTGCGATTTGAATGATTTGTGAGTATCCAATTCAGTCACGTGACAACAATTATGCGGATGTCATGATGAAGTGTTTACTCTAAAAAACTGCTACTGTGCATGATGATGATGAAATAAGAAGAGCTTACGACGCCGAAACGATGAATGAAGAATTATAATAATAACTAAGTGACAATACTATATTGGGCTACTGAAGTTCTGGATTGGAGGCCGCGTTTAAGAAAACGAAGTGTTGGTTGGATCGTTCACCAGGTGGGATGACAATCTCCGTGCAGTATCCGGTCCAGGATGGATGCGAGTAGCCGGAGATGGGTCGTCCTTGCGTACATTAAAAGAGGCCTGGACGAGGCAATGGACAGATATTGAATGAATGAAAAAAAAAAAAACAATATTACAAAGTACTCACTTTTGAACTTGAAATAACCAGAAAAAGGCCTTACCGCCACTTTATATATGCGGTAAGATATTACCGATAATATTATTTAAATAATAATGAAGATATGAAAACCTCTTTCAAAGCTTCTTTTTATTAATTTACCGCCTCGCATTAAAAAATTGTTATTGAGAGATATTCATTAGACCTTCGGGCCAGATATAGTCGCTATCCTTAAAGTTTATTCTGAAATGATTGAAAATCATCTAGTATATGTTGGTCTTCCGAGTGAACAAAATTATGAGGAACCAGTTTAATATACTAGATCCTTTGATTGCACACGCCACTACGTGTATCGAAACGTGCTCTACATAATATAGTTCACTCCCACGCACGTACACCGCCGCTATAACTTAACAATCAACTATACAAATGGCGGGGAGTGGGGACTATGGTGCTTAGAATGATAGTTTTCAAGTTGCACGAAATTATAAATGGTCAAATAGTACGTGACCGTTTTATAAATGCTGAAAGTTTTGCACGTATTTCCTTTAAGGTAAGAACGATGGCTTTGGAATAGCTTGGAAAATCTCGAGGCTGAAAAAAGCCGACTCTCACAGACATCCGCATAAAGATTGTTTAAAAGCGTTGTCCTCTTTCACTCTATTTCCGCTAAAGGCTCGCCCACTTTTGAGGCGGTATTGTGTGTGCTTGAGGTACCTACTTCCCCTTAGCAACTACATTTTGCTACGGAAAAACGCGTGCTACGCCAATCAAACGGATACGCGTTTATAACGCCAAATCATTATGTTGCGACTATTGATTAACAAAAAATACTTAGATACTCATACAGCATTCCAGAACTGTCCGCATGAGTACTTCACTCATGTCAAGTTATGCAATGTAAACAATATAAAATCGTGTGCATTGTTGGCTTTACAACAAAATATGGGCTTGAATATGCACTCCCTTCATATAGAAAGTTGCTGTGTAAAAACTACTTTAAATCATGTGCGTAAGATTAGCTCTGCAAAATTGTATGTTTATGTAAAATCAAGGACTATTTAGAATGGCGGTTCAGCGTGAAATCTTGTATCTTGTATTTTTGTAAATCAATGGTTGCGACGCGTCGTGCGATCATACTAAGGAATTGACAATTTACTACCGTGAAACGCATAATAATCGCTGGAAAGCCTTTACTAAGAAGACGTCGTATCGTGCATGCGGGGAATGCATGACACTTTCTCATTTTTCGGTCTTACATTTTACTGCATATTTATCATACGTAGAAGTAACGTCTTTTAACACGAATCGAGCTTTCTATGTTTTCCAATTTAACTATAACTAGTGCCCGCGACCTTGTTCGCGCACTTCTTGTTACAACAGCCTATATGTTGTTCGGGCATATTTAGCCATACAATAATAAAAGTTTCACTACAAACTGCCCATTAGTTCTGGAGATTAGCGTGTGCAAACAGACAAACATACAAACAACCACTTTCTTTCTTCAAATTTTTTGTCTACTAGTCGTTCACTCATTTCATTATTAGATTTTTCTTTCAAAATTATTCAGTGTACACACTTTTCTACTATTTTGATTAATTACGGGGGGATTGTTATGATGTCTGCGTAGCTGAAATTCGACCAAAACATGTATCTATGGATATCATCCAAGTGCGCCCAATATATCCCATATTATAGTGCACAAGTATGACCGCAGACACAAATGCTCTCGGTACTTCTTTATTCTTCTATGCGAAATCAGGCATAAGACCCACGACCTAACTTGCTCTACGGCGCAGGGGTGTAGCACCATTAACTTATTAACTTCCGACTTTTAGTCCAACTCGCGGATATAATCTCTCGACTTGTTGTTGAATGATAATCCCCCACCACGAGGCAATAATGTTCTTACAAGACGTGTGACCGATGAACTGAATTTCCAACAACTATTGAAAGGTAATTTAACGTAAGCGCTTATCACCTAAGTCGCAGCGACATTAACATTTATAATTTATGCTCAAACGCGTTGCACGTAATGGCGTCTTAACGAATTTGGAAGCCACTATGCTGTTTAGGCAATATTTTGATAGGCATTTGATTATATTGCGTACTATTAAGGAGCTGACTTATCTTATTACTGACTGGTAGCCTATGTTACTGATATATAATTAAATACAGACGGCAACGGAAGCTTACCACATTTTTATATTTGCCAAGTTTCACATTTTGAAGGAGTCCCAAAAAAATTATCATTTCGATTCCCAACCCTAAACTAGGATTACCGAATTGTCCGTTATAAACTACGATTAGGTATTACTTTAGATAGGTTTTTAGATATTTGTCCATCATGGGAATGTTCTGCAATTTACATAGTGGAACTAAAGTACAAATGTTACGGCACAGTAATTTATTACTGTAGCACTTTATAGAGCAAATTATGTTGATTCGTAGAATAAGTTTGACTGAACACAAAAAAGTGTTTTGATGGCTGTTTGTGCTGCTTGTGACGTATAACCTGTAGGATACGTTTTTCATCGTTATTCCTACAACACGTGATGGATTGTGTAATATATCTGGAATTGTGACGTGCTTCTGTGAGTCACAACGGTTCACAATCGGACTTGACCCATTACCGGATCGTATCTTTTTTACTCTGATACGTATTACTCATCTCTCGATTGAGGATAGTTATCAATGGTATAATTACGTAACCTCGTGGCTCAAATTCCAATCCTTATCGGACGGGGATTACTAGAAAGATCTGATTATTTTAACGCGCTACCCAAGTGTCTTATTTTTTAGAGATTTGATGTTCGTTGAAATGTTATCGTCATTTCACTCATTATCTATGCAATTGAAGTAAACATAAAAATAAAACTTAAAATCGTAATAATTTTGAAGAAAACAGATCAGGAAGGTACGCGATTTCAAAAAGCGCGGCATTTGATTTTGACTTTTTCAATCTTTCTTTTGTCTGATTAATTTTTATTTAAAGGCTTGTATATTTTATTTTGTCATCTATATTTTTATATTATTTACAAAAACTCAAAATGACAAGTAAAGATTAGCAAATACTACTTTATGAAGTGTATTTTAAAAGTCAGATGTAAATTGCAGGCAAATCCTAACTTAAACCTGATTGATTTATGTAATTGATGATTTTACAACTAATAGACAAGATTGCCGTGTAATACTTATTCTGACAGTCGATCATTACGAGCTTTGTAATTGTTTATTGTTGTTGTATAGAACGTAACGCTTTAGGTATCTGCTCCATTGCAGTATGAATCATCAAGATAAGGTTTGCGTTTTCATCCTCTGTGTGTCGTCAGCTGGTACACGTCAGAGCTCGTCGTCCGCAGCCCCAGCGTGTTCTCCGTGGCGCTGCATTCAGCGTGTCACAGCCAATTAACATATGATCTCAATCCTTTACAAGCTTTGATTCATGAGCGCGGGCCAATTTGACGTCAGTTAAGTCTAGGATTGCTCTACGAGGAATACCTTTGATGAATTAATTGTTTATCATCATCAGCCCGCTATCCATCACTGTTTAGGGGCAATTTATATCGAATATCAATAAGGCGATGTCCTGTTAGCATTAATGTAGCCATTATATAATTTATCCACGGAGGTACATGGTGTCATGGTGTATTGAGTTCTACCGAATAGTAGTAGTAGCTTTATCCAGACTTAGGCCAGAAAAACGTGGCTTGTGTTATGGCGCCCTGCTAAATGGTGGTCTATCATTGACTACGGACACAACCGTGCTTACAATCGGCAACTCTCGGTATGAGAGGGAATCAGGGGCTATGCACAAGGGTTTATTCTTTTTTATAATATAGAAATGGAATAAAATAATTTAGATTGTTATGTGTTCGATGTAGCCGTAGGCTTGCCACCTATGACATCATGGACCTCAGTACCTTGGCCAATCGTGGGTGTGTTAGTATATCTACTTACGAGTTGTGGATGTACTAGCACATCTCTGCCTACCTCTTGGGCGATAAAAGGCGTGAAGGTACTTTTTTATAATATAAGGGGATAAACGAGCAATCGGACCCTCTCAACAACCATTAACATCGACATAGTTATGCCGATGCGTTGTCCTCACTTTCAGCTCCCCGTAACGGGCCACCGGCTACTCGCAAACTGTACGAAACGTGAGATCGTAGGTTTCACTTTACGGCGGTATCAAGTGAGCGAGAGAAATCTCCTCGTGCCGGCCCAATTCCGTTGCATAGAAGGATGTAGTCTCATGCACTGCGCATGGCACTACATCACCCTATGCAGTATGGCACTACCTCCTCCTATGCAGTATGGCACTACCTCCTCCTATGCAGTATGGCACTACCTCCTCCTATGCAGCATGGCAGTACCTCTTTCAAAAACTGCTCACCGGTAATCTTCCCCAGATATTGACTTCTTACAAATTGTTTATGTGCCCTCTCGTTAACCCGCTCCCCTCTTTCCGGTGCCTGATATCAGTGACAGAACTTATAGCTTAATGAATATTAGACTTCATAGGGGTGTGATTGTTGATATCAGTGACAGAAGTTATAGCTTAATGAATATTAAACTTCATAGGGATGTGATTGTCGATATCTTGAAATCTTTTAACCCGGCCATGTCACGATCTTATATATTGGCCCCCGTAATGCACGTTCAAGTATCAAGGGGATTATATCATTCCAAAGAATGTTTATTGATACATAATTATGTATCAATAAATGTATCATATATAATTATATATAATACAAATATATTTTGAAACAACAATTTCCACAGCGTGAATAGATTACGATGATCAAGAGTTATTGTTCGGCGTGTAGTGATTGACACGTTCTGATTGTGTTGGCGTGTCCAAACACATTCGACGGGACCGTAGGCGGCGCTATCAATATTCGTCACGTCTCACGCGGACACGTGATACGATGACTCACAGACCTGTGGTCCCTATAACCCCATTGAACTGTACCTGCAGTAGGTTGGTTCCTATAACCCTATTAAACTGTGACTGCAGTAGATTGATCCCTATAACCCTGCTAAACTGTGGCCGCAATAGATTGGTCCCAATAACCCTACTAAACTGCGGCTGCATTAGATTGGTCCCAATCACCCCACTAAACTGTGGCTATAGTAGATTGGTCCCAATAACCCTATTAAACAGTGCGGCAGTAGATCGGTCCCTATAGTCCTATTGAACTTTAACTGCAGTAGATTGTCCTTGCGCTGAATTCTTAATAGATTTCCCAGAAAAGCAATGAAATAATTGTTATGTGGAAGTGAAGGTTGTATCTATTATCAAGTGTGCACAATTTAAATATATGCAGCATGCTGTGTAAATCTATCTTTATTATATGAATTTTAATTAGGTCGTTTCATTGTAATGTAACAAATTAAAAAATCGTTTGTTGATGCATACTTTATCAAACAATCTTTTAACACTTGACAGCCAACCTGACATTCATTATACGACTACGAAAAGGTACACGCCTTCGTAGATCATACTGAAGTCTGTCTGTAGGAATAATTAATTAAGTTCAAAGGAGCAATCCTAGAACCATCTGTCATTTCTTCCAAATCGTGAATCAGGAAGGTATAAATCTGGCTTAAGAAATAGCCAAAAAAATGAATAAACTTAATCAGAGAATTATATTCATTTCGCGTTCCAATTTGCGCCGGTCTCATGTAAGCGAGATATACCTCCCCGGTCGTGCCGGCCAATACCGATGTACTGGACTTTTGGACGTTTGATAATTCTCATTAGTTTATTTTAAATTAAACGGCCCTCGGTCCAGACAGCATAATAACAATGTTATTAATTCTAATGCAGATACCAGAATTCAATTTGGATGGCAACTCGAGCCTGAAGCACAACGGCAGCGCCAAGGACCTGGCGTCCGTCATGGACAACATCAAGAAGAGCAGTCTCATCCGCCAGAACCAGTCGCTCAACACGCAGGTCACCAGCTCCTCCAAGCAACAGGTAAACCACTACTTTGTCAGTCTATACAGATATAGAGCAGAGAGAATACAGAGGCAGCATTTTAACTCTCATGTTCCGTGCCCTAGTACTTGAGCTATCCAAAATGGATTGCGAATGCGGACCACCACCCCAAACGATAGCGCATCTGTTGACCTGTTCTATATGCCTTGTTAGACTACACCAGGCCACAAAGGAGCCAAAGGTAATCCAGTCAACCAAACTAAGTTCTGGTCTGAATTTAAATAAGGAAAAGATTATCTACACAGTATGTAAAAGCGAAAGACCACTCCCTTATGAATCACGAAACCTCAGAAGCTATAACACCGTCAAACTTGAAATTTGGCAGGTAGGTTCTTTTTATGGTGAAATTGTCAGCTAAAAACTAAAACTTGGGGTGATCAAGGGAGAGTTTGGGAGTGTAGTGCGCGGGTGAAACCGCGAGGGCTTGCTAGTAATAAGATATAGCCTAACTAAAGAACTAAGTAATGGTTACAAATGAAATTGTCAGCGGTGATGATAAATACAAACATACAAACAACCCGACGATAAGCGACACTTGGAGCTAAAAATAACTCGTGGCAGGTGGAATGAGATAAAATAGACAATATTACCGTCAAAACAATATGTAACGCCGTCGGCTTTTCGAAGGATTCAATTGAAATCCCAAATGACTAAACAACAATCCGCATGACAGCGTACCACTGACGTCCCTTTTTTTAGCGTTCCGAGCTCAAAGGGTAAAAAAACGGAACCCTATTACGAAGACTCCGCTGTCCCTCCGTTTGACACCCTGGTGTCTCTCTCTTTCAGACTCTGGACAATATACAAGTAACGCAGAGAGAGAGCGAGAGAGAGAGCTAATAGTCCAGAACCCTTTCTGTAGGAGTCCGGGTCATACTTGGCCGGGTTAACCTTAAGTGCCGACGCTCATTGACTTCTGCATGGCTGATTATATACTATCGGTTTTTTCTACACCTCATTCCTTCCAATAAGCTACCAGGCGCAAGAAACGTGATAGCATAGACATCAATAATGCGGATGTTTACGGCCAGCTGCAGTCGTGAAATGTCTACCATTTTTGTCCAATATGTTATAAAAAATAAAGAAAGCAGTGACGAATTAAAACACGGTTTATTGTGATATTTAACTTTCCATTGCCTCGGCTTTTTTTGAATTGTTTTATTATATTAATATTGGTTTTGCGACAAATATTTACATCACTACCGTATGGACAAGATTGCGCATAAATGCTGAATGATTGAAAGTTGAGAGATCAAGGTGAACCAGAACATTCTCCGGGTCATCAGGCCTAGACCTTACAACAAAGCATGTTCTCTTTTATAGCATATGCCACACGAGCAGCAACTCCAGCCAATCCTCTCGGTATACCGAGCGCCTAAACCTCTCGGTATACGGAGCGATATATAATACATACGCGTACTTAGTCCAGAAATAATGTTACAATTCAAAAATTAAAAAATATTATATTTGGAATCTGTCACTTTTATACCGATTGTTCATTATGTTTCCTTGTTTTGGCGCCAAGACACTTGGTATTAGTCAAATGTTTGTGTACCGGTCTATTAATAGGTACAAAGGACCTACTCCGTGTGTGACAGAGAGAGACGTCCACGTTACGTAGTGTTCACACGAAAAAGTTGGTCAAAGCAGTAAGGGAAAGAGTTCGAATAAATCCTGTCCGAAATCAAAAGATTTTATGTCGAGAAGCGAAGATAGCACCTAGAACCATGTCGCGTGTTTTAAGAGGTGACTTAGGACTTGCAGCCTATAGGAGACGCGCTAGTCATTTCTTAACAGAGAAATAAATATGAATAGGATGGTAAAATCGATACAACTACTGAAGCGGTACGTAAAGGGAGGTCACAGAAAAATGTTATCTACAGACGAGATTTTTTTTACAATTGAACAACGTTTTTACAAACCGACCGTATTTATGCTCAAAGCTCTAAGGAAGCTTCCCAGTTAGTCGACAGAGTGCAACGTGTGCACCGAGCTCACCATTTTGAATTCGGTTACCGTAACTGCAGAACGTTACATCGAAGATGTCAGCAGGCCTCAAGTGATCCCATCTGCACAACGAGTGGGGCCTGGATTCATCCTGATGCAAGATAATGCCCGTGCACACACAGCTCGATCAACCCAAACTGTGGGACCAATTGAATATATATCCTCCAAATTATCATGGCGTTTAGAGCAAGCTGTACTCTTTAAGCTGTGATCCAGTCCGGAACGTTCGTTTTAACCAAGATTGGGTGGATCGACCTTTATAATATGGTCCCGAGCCTTGATGGACGGACCATACTTGGTTAATGAATATGGTGCTCATAAGGGGCTTAACTACCTTCTTCAGAGTTCATCAGAGTGGAAGGGTCTCATATTGAGGTATTACCATGGCCAGCTAACAGTCCGGATTTAAATCCGAGCGAGTAATTGAAACGAAAAGTTAATGAGCAAGGGGTCTACAACCAACAGCAGCTGATTGACGCTTTAAAAAAAGCTTGGGAGGAAATTCCAGATAAAAACGTGAGGAATTTAATCCAGAGTATGCATTCGAGGCTTCTGCAGTGTATTGCTAAGAGAGAAGGACATACTAGTTATTAAAAAGGAGAAACAAAAGTGACAAGAACAGTAGTGATTTCTTTTCCGACGATCATTATTTTAAGCTATTGTTAGCCTATGTTATAATCAATAACATTATTTGTAGTTAAAAAGTTAAACAAGCTAATGTCTTTGTTATTTTCATGATACATCAAAAAAATCTTAGAGGCCCTTATTTTGTTTTGAGTAATATATATATGTATAACTCCAGTGGTGAGCATGTACAGCCACAGATGTGTGGTCCCGGGTTCGAATCCCGGGCCGGACAGTACAAAAAGTGTTATTAGGATTTTCCAATTTCTTATAACCGACGTTAGGAAGTTAAGTCGTCGCTCCTGCGCCTGATACACTCCGGTCGTGTCAGAGTGAACTTGTGGCTGTGCAAAAACTTGAGCACTATAATTTGTCCTGCACAGATGACTTTTCTCAATAGAGATGGCCGCATTAGCCGACATTATTATTTGTATAGTGAATCGTGAAATTAACGAGGATATTTCCCCAATGTGCAAGTTTTTAACTCCCTATTAATTTTAAAGCGTGCTCCCTTGGTACATCACTCTCTGGGGACATCACAGTGACCTAAGGCATCGCCAGAGAGGGCAACTGAGCAGTTGGAATTAGGAACTTTTGGTATTCGAAGAAACTGTCTTGAATAATGTTTTTCATTTTTGTTTTTTATATTGGAACAAAAATAAAGTGCAGTACTTTAAAAGTTGTTTTCATTATGATCGTTAATAACTGTTCCAGTGAAAGAGGTTTATACAGACATAAGAATACCCTGTGCCGTCTCCTTTTACCCTTTAGGCAAGGAAACTGCAATAGCGAATTGAACATAGATACCGCTAAAACTGTAGAAATAGGTTTGTAAGGATACAAACAGAAAAATTATAGTGTTATAGGTATAACTCTGTAATAGTATTAATCTGTAATACTTATGAAAGTGTTACACGACAGAGTCCACGAGTACAAAGATTTGATGACTATCGATGGCAACTAAAATCAATAAGGTGTTGTCCAGTGCCCGTCCCGCCAGTAATTAACGTTACACGACGCCATATCCCTATACGCCGGTATTATGGAAGCGCGAAGTACCTCCCCGGCCGGCTGCATCCATGCCAAGTCTTACAACTTGCCCTGTTCATGTCCACGCTTCATAAATATTTACATTTGCCGCTTTCGTGGGAATGGAACTGGACGCAAATAGAACTCCGTCTATTTCGGATGCGGCCTCGTTTTGTTCATAAAATGACCAGTTTATTTTGAATTCGGCCGACGCTGGTTTCGAGCAAAATAAATAAAGAACGTTGAACATAAAAGAGGCGTTGTTGGAACGTCTTGTAACAATCGGTGGAGTCATTAAAATGCAGACATTTGTTACAGCGGTACCCTTGTTACAACGCAGATATCTCACAATATACATATATATCAATAAACTTGATCTGAAGTTATTGACAGTTTTATCAACAGTGAAGGAGCCTACGCTATATAGTCGTGTAGGCGTTTTCCCGTGACCGTTTGGATAAGTACGAGGATAGAACCGATATATAGCCCTGTAGAGAAAAGACGCGAAAATGGGAAGATCGGAGACTTAGTTCATCCTTCAATTAAAGTTTAAAAGTTACTGAAACAACCGAATAATTTTACGACTATCTATTACAAATGAAAGAATCACGTGTCTATTTGTTCTTCTGCTATATATCCAAATCCTAGTCCTTCTTAGCTGTATTAAAAAAATAGGCTTTCGATTTAGTTAAAAGCAAAATAATATTATGGAGGTTTGGACCACGAGTTTGATAATTTTCATTGAAATAGTGTTCAGTTATTAAAATCTATACTCGAATAGCGTGAATTGTTTATGCTAATGTACCTTGTGATCGGCAATATCCAGTACAGCTGCACTTCATTGGATTGTAAGCTAAATGTCGTACAAGCTCGTGCGAGATCTGAGAGGACCACATCATTTTAAATGAAAATGAAAAAAAAAATTGTCTCGCTTACACGACAGAAGATTTAAAAAAAAATGTCAAACATGGTGTATATTTATAAACTTAGACTTCTCTATCCACATATCTAATTTTATAACTTCTATTGTATAATCCGATTAAACTAGTTCACACGTAGTTTCATCATTTCACTGGCTTTCCTGTAATGATTTCCAATTATATGTCTATACAATTCAAAATGACGTAAGCGAAAAAATAGATTGAAATTTTATAATTTCTACAAATTGACTATTAATTAGTTGAATGGAATCAAATAATTGAATAATTTGATGTCAGTTATAGAGACTGTTAATAGTGTATAATAATAAATTTATTATTATACATTATTAATATATATTATATTTTGTAACGCGTTTGAGAAGAATGTCAATGCAAATAGCTGACATAACAGTATTCAATACAACTTATTTTCGAAGTTGACCATGTCGGCCGCTAGCAAATTGTACCAAACGCTTCTGGTCGAAGGGAGGACGATCCCCCATGACAACTCAACGAACTTTACCTGCCGTGCGTGAGCTGCCCCCGTCGTTAGAGGCAGGGGGCGAGGGAAGCCGATCCTCCCGCCCAAGATAATAATAGTTACTTTAGTTAATCTTAAATAATTATCGGGATTCATCCTTCCCATCTGTGGGAAAGGAGGAGGGGTCTGTCTCCCTATCGACCACAGTCTCACCTAGCGACGTGCCTTATAGTAGCCGGATGAAGCTGCACTGGACACTTCCATCGGCATAGAGCAGTCAAAAAAAACTTTTTTATATTACTTCCTACCTATCGTCAATTAAACCAGTTTATATTGCTAAGTATGCATGTATGTATATTCCGTAGCAGCAAGGAAAAGACATCCCATGTCTCAAATACTGAACCTATTACGTTCAAAACAATTTCGTTTAAAATTTGTTTGGATTGAATTCTATAACCCCAATTTTTATTACAATTTTCACCTCGGTAGTTCTAGTTGGAGGGGGGCAAGGACTTTTTATTACTCGCGTCTCATTCTTTTGCCATTTGGCTGCGGAACCCTAAAAATAAAAAATAAGACAAAAAAATGTTTTAGACACACAATGTTGTAGATGTGGTTTTTAAACCTACTCTACTACTCTACTCCCTCTCTCTCTCTCTCTCCCTCTCTTTCTCTCTCTCTCTCTTATTTATTTTAATAATAGATGCAACAATGCAACCTCTTTAATTAGTAATACTTTCGAATAGTAACTAACTTGAATGCGTGGCTTCTAAAAAGTTACATTGTGGGTGTTCAGGATAGGTGTAAATTATAAGAATCATTTGATGCTGTTGAAATCAGCGATGTAGCTCCGTATCGTGTATAATGTAAAGCTGAGTTTGTTTGTTTGTTTAAACACGCTGATCTGAGGAACTACCTGAATATTATTTTTGTGTTGAATATTCCATTTGTCGAGGCAAGCTATAAGCTATATTATAAGGACCGTGATGCTAATTTACAACATAACAAACATAATGATTTCAATCAAATACAAGCTGCAAGTATATACGTAATAAATTATTTCGTTGAAGATACCAAAGACATCGTGGCAACAATATATTTTATAAGTTTTAAGGTAGGATTCAAGTATTGACACTATGATCCCGTGTCTGTAGGCGGAATGCGACCGTGAGGCCATGAACCACTACGTTTATGACTGTAAACATGACGCGACGCAACGGAATCATTTAAACGTAGGATTAATTTTGAGCTATACAGGTTAAATCATTAGCAGCAGGCCAAGGACTACGAATTTTGAGCTATACAGGTTAAATCATTAGCAGCAGGCCAAGGACTACGAATTTTGAGCTATACAGGTTAAATCATTAGCAGCAGGCCAAGGACTACGAATTTCCGCCGCATTCAAATTCAATCAAAATCACTTGATCATCAGATCTCTCTGGGAAGTGCATTTTCCTTAATTTTCTACTGTTATAAAGTGAAAAAAATTACATGACATAAAGGGGCTCTCGTATTGGCTACATCACCCCTCTCCTCCTGTCCATAACAATAATAGTTAAATTAGTTGTAACAAACACTCTTATATTGGGATTCATCTCTCCCAACCACGGGAGATTACCTCTTTGGAACACCTATTCTCGTCGCCAGGCGAGCACTCAGCAGTGAAGCTGTACTGGGCTTTTCTTCGCTTCCACGGCATAAGTTTCGGTGCGGAG
>JAFELO010000358.1:906657-939496 GCA_017140195.1 Eumaeus atala | reverse complement strand
ATATAATCAACGTTAAATGCTGCCTTAAACTTTGCTGAAAATTTTGACAGAACAGCCAAGGAAGTACTGAAACTGTTTCGGAACTCGTAACAAAATTAAACAAAAAAGACAGCAAGAATGGGAAGTGCTTTCAATGGTTTGTAGGTTAAGATGAGTTTAAGTTTATCAATATTATGTAACATACACCTGTTTAGACACATTTAAAAAGTTTAGTCCCGTCATTTTAAATTGTAGGGCTGTAATAATGTATAATATTGTTTGTGAATGCGCCAAAACGACCGCCCGCATAAACTGATGTAGCATTGGCACTGAAGTCTGCACGCAAACAGTTCTTGTCTAGATAACGACTGCGTAGCACGGGGCGTTCGAGTGCCGAGACTACTCAACGCCCGTTTATTTGTGCTCAATATTTTCCTTATTCCTCCATAGCTCGAAGGTATAAAACATATGTTACCCAGAAATTGCAACGAGAATTAGAACAATTTAATTACATTTGTATGTTATATTTTCAGATGGTTTCGAGCACAACTTCGAGCAGCGCGGCCTCGAGCCAGCGCGTCCAGTCTTCATCACAGCGAGCCAGCTCCATGAAATCGGACCTCACAGAGTTGAAGAGCTCCATATCCGAAATGAAGACTCTCAGTAACACCACAGCTATGAACTTCGGACACAGGTACCGCCATATTTGTTAATGTGTTTATGTAATTACCCAGACATTGCTTTTTCTGTACGTATAAAAGACGCTAGCACACCTGACCGGCCTTGGCCAACTGCCAAATTTCCCCCGCAATTCGCCCCTCGCGCCGTTTGTATGTAGTTTAACACCGTGAAACAATAGAGACGGTTCGATTTTGTGGATTGACACAACTATTTAAAACAAGTCTCTCAACGATTGTATCGAATCTGAAATATATTTTTGTTGTTGTAGACTAAGAAGCTCGATGGAGAACATAGTCGATCAAGACGACATGAAAGAGAGGCATATCCCCGATATCCGAGACCTGAGTGATATGGGTGACATCGGAGACATGAGCGACATGAGTGACTTGGGCGGCGATGGTCCGCTGGTGACGTTCCCCGAATCGGACACACCACCGCCTGACAAACAGTGTCTACCCGCGAGTAACGCAGTTGTAGCTGGCGGTAACGCAGCCAATGAGTTGAAGTATAGTGCATCACGGATGACATCCGCGAGTTCGACTCGAGTGGTCACAGACGGATACAGTGCTTCGAAGTCAGCGGCCAACAGTACGAGGATGCGACTACTACAGCATGGAGACATGCAGTACGCTGAGCACAGTGCTGCGGGAGCTTCGCACAGGCTGCTGCAGGCTGAGGGGCTGACAGCCGAACAGAAAGCTGCCTATCATCAGGTTAGTAACAAAAAAGAAAAAAAGTGTTATATTATAATGATTACAAAAATACCTAGACACACAGTCGGCGTGCACATGTCAAATCATGCGCTTTGTAAAAACAACTTAACATCATGTGCGTAAGGTTGAGTTTGCAAAAATATATGTTTATATAGTACAATCACGGATGCTTCAGAATGACAGTTCAGTATGAAATCGTGCATCTTGGTATTTTTGTATTTCTCACATCAATGTCAGTTATTGACATTATTTCTACAACAGTGCTAAAGGCATTAACATCGTTGTCATGTAACTATTGCACGTCATAAGTTACAGGATACTGAGAAGCACGCTGTAAATATATTTGATTAATTCTTCCTTAATGATAAATATCTGGTTACATTTCCCATTGATTTTACTCGAATAATCTGATGATGATTTGAGGTAATACTTAACAGAGATCCACATTCCCATACATCCTATATAGGCAAAGACATATGCACTGAAAACATCACGGCAATTGATAATTAATGGCATGATATTAGTAATGAAGAAAAAAACCGGGTAAAATAATAGAGAATATGCGCGTCTATTAACACAATAGCGATAATTTTCAATTTTCCGACTGTGCGTTTATCGCATCTCCTATAGACAATAAATAACCTTACTATTTTATTTAAACATTAAATACTTTTAAACAGGCCATGGCCTTAGAAACACCATAAAAATAATATATACGCACCTCGCACGCCCATTCATCCATTAATTAATTTTATCATCGCCATCATTCCGGTAACGTTTGCCTACTATATACTTATGGACCAGTAAATGTCATGATTTCGTTTCTACTTTATTAATTGTTTAGTATCATTGCTCCATTGAAGCTAAACAAACCGACACGACAGTATACAATATTTTTCCTTACAAACACCGGTGTCTACATGTCCGTGTGTGCTATAATAACGCCTCCATCACAAATGAAGGGGACCATTTGGGCGCTGTTCCCACGGTGGCGCCACTTAGTACGGTCTTTTTAACACGTGTTATAGAAGCTCTCAAAACAGAGCCCAAGAGGATCCCTTTGCCAGCCACCCGGGAAGGCCAAGCTACTGATATCAAAATAGATTTATCCTCTATTTAATGAGGTCCCGGCAGTCTGAGTATTCCAAAAGATTGTTCTTAAATTTTTACCTTTTATTAAAAAAATGTAGAGATAGTTATTAAAAAGATTGTAGAGAATGTAAAACAGTAATTAATTTTAAAGTAAACTCCGTTGGCAGGAAGGAATTCAAATTATTTAAGATCGTGTACCATAAAAACATACAATATATTATAAGTAACAGGAAAGAAAGAGGTAGAACATTTTAAAATGCCCATACATAGTACACTAGTGTTGTAATACATACTGCTCCAAGGCGCGTAAACTCGTTTATTGCACAGCTTACTATCAGTCTGTGTTAAACTGTGACCTTTGATAAGAGTTGGAAAATCTCAAATGGTATCATCACTATCAGCCTCAACGTCCACAATTATCAATTGTGTACAGACATAATGCTTAAAGGCTTGTCTATGAGTCAGCTTAGATATTGCTATTGCCAACATGCGTGGGATCTATCACAATTGTCATTACGTTGCCATTGACTAATCGTTAATGTGTGCTTAATATTATGTTTAGTTGGTACTGTATATATCAATAAGAAGATCTTGTGATAAGTAATACCGATTGTAATAATATACTTTGTCAAACTCTTACAAAGGTAAAGCCTAGGTAAAAGTAGTGTCACTAATTTCATAAAAGCGTTGTAGACGAAAACGAAGTACATTTACTTACACAATATATGTAACTCGTTGATCAAAATTTCTATGGATCCACCGGGTAGGACTCCGTCTTCCGGTGCGGGGCCACTACTCGAGAACCTCTCTGCCTGCGAACACTAAAACGCAAAGAGATACCAGCACTATAATAATAGACACATGTCATTTTGATGCTCTATCCGAAAACTGTAATTATGACATAGAGACACATTTGTGCTTTTTTAAACAAAAAAATAATTTAACTTTAAATAATTCACGATATTCCTTGTTAAATCATGATAATTTATCTATATTTGCGAAAATAGCGCGGGGCTGTCTGAAATTTGGTACTTATAGTTTATGTTTAGGAGAAGTACAGAACACTAATATTTTTATAATATATATTTTATTAATTAAATTAAATAAAAATTTACCCGCACTACGGTATGCACATAATAACAGAACTTCTGTAACACAAAATTTGCGACAATGAGAAACTTGTCATGACGTATTCCATTTAGTTATATTATATGTATATTTATATTTATGACGATCTCCGTGCAGTAGCCGCTTCGGGATGGTTGCGAGTAGCAGGAGATCGGTCGTCTTGGCGTTCATTGAGAGAGACCTATGTCCAGCAGTGGACCGATAAGGGCTGATAATGATTATGTTGATATGTATATTTAAAAGTTAACAAACAGTCAAGCTGTATTCGTAGTTGAATGATTTTTTTTTTTATAATTATGATCTAATTTTGATCTCTGGGCGATCACTAGTTCTTATTTTTCGAAATATTTAAATCAGAAATCGCCTAAGTATGACTCATCCTATAAGATTACCTGCCAAATATGATTGTCTGGCAACAGAGATCGACACTTGCATCACTTTCCCAAGCGCATTCAAACTTTGTTAAACTACAACCGTTCTTATGTGTTTGTGCCCACGGACATTTATATAAAGTTGAATTATCTTTGTGCTAACTGAAATTGACATTAGACAAGAATTTCGTCATATCCGTCTGTCCATCCGTATGTCACAGATGTTTTACTCGGATATTCCATAATCTCCGGGTAAAACGTCATATATCTGAGGAATGAAAAAAAATCGATAAGTCATAGCCGTGTGAGGCATCATTAATTCGGTTTCTAAATAGCTTGGAGGTTTCAAAGAAATCTTTTTGATTATGCTAGTATATTGCTTTTTAAGTGGTAAAAAATATGTCTGTGTGTCGTCCCCCTCTAACTTTTGAACTACCGAGGGAAAAATAGTAAAAAAATTGGGAATATAGAATTGAATAAAAACATTTTAATTTAAATGCTAATGGTTTGAATGAAATTACTTTGTAATCTAAGAGGTATGATTTTTTTTGCTCATTTTATAGGAGACGTACAAAGAGCACCTCCTCCTCCTGCACTTTAGTCCCCTCTCCTCTTTAGCGACCTCGGTTCAATTGGCTTCGCCTGGGTTCAACCCTGGCTACTGAATCCCACCGCCATGACAAAGCTTTAACCATGGTGGGGAGCTACGAATACCCTAGGCTAGTCCGACTTGCTCTTGGACGGCTTTATTTAATGTAAATCTCCTCATAATTTGGTTTAAAACCAAAAGTAAGATGTACCAAGCTATACTTTAAGATCCTAATCACTTATGATAACAAATAAACTTGATACGAGGTTATTCTCAGTTTTATCATAAAAAAACGCAGGAAGTAATTGTAAATTGATCAGAATATATATCTCGTAATATAAGCCTGCTGAACAGTCTCATCTGCTGCTGGATAGACTAAGTTTCTTTGGGCTCAAGAGGATCATGGACACAAAATCCGGGGTGTTACGTAGTACCGCTCACACTGCCAATCTGTAACAAATAGAAGTAATTACTTGTGTTAATTTCCCTTTCACCCAAGCGGAATGCGTTAAATAGTACGCCATTGACATTTGCGTGCCATTATATATTATAAAACAATATCACCAATTGCTTCTGTCTGTGTGTGTGTGATAAATTTTCTAAAATCTACTGAATGGATCTTCAGACGGTTCTTCCTCGCCTTCCTCGGGAATCGTTTCATCATTTAGAGCGATTCCCGAGGAAGGTCTCTGGTCGAATTTGATAAGGTACATTATTATTATTAATAATAATAAGGCCTCTGTAATCTCTTTTAATATATCATTTTTCTTTTTGTTTCGGAGGTAACGGTCAAATAACTTATTAATTAATATTTTACATCATCAAACAAATGCATCGAGTTTCTTGCGAGAGTTTTTCAATTATGTTAGACAAACATCACGTCTTTTGGTTAGAACCACACGCGTACATCGCAATATCACAGTTTAAAAGAAACCCTAACATTTTAAAAACTTTAAAAAACCTACACTAAATTACTACTTTTAGGATTACTATTGTTTATACAAATAATTAAAATCAAATTTACTTGTTTATTGGTGGCAAAAAATCATACGATATCACATTTTTAGTGTTACACTTAATCGATCCTACGTATCTTTCAAAAATATAATTTTATGTTCAAATTGTTACTATTACAAACTCTATAGTACTAGATAGTATTACAAACCACATTATTAAATTTGGTATATAGAGAATCCTCAACGAGTTTTTTTTTTATTTAACTAAGTTTTCCTTTTCATTTATACATTTATGTAGTTTAGGCTGCTAGAGAAGAACCTTTATAAGTAATTACCTGTCATAGACCATCAGCATAATGTACGTATTGTGTCGCTTTGCAACTTTTGAGGATATTTTTCCGTAGGCATAGAGTAGAAGTACGTGCTTTTACAGTGAAATTATGTCGGAGGAGTTTTATAAATACGGCTGTATGTGGTGTCAACCATGTCACTTGTTGGCGTAATACCTCGACAGTGCAAATTTAATTAAAATACATGCCATTCAGGAGTTAATTAAATAAACACTATAAAGAGTTATTTACATATTTTCCTTTATGTCTTTTCTAAAATAATTAAATCAGAAAAATCAGTTTTTTTTTTTTGTAATTAGCTCTCCCCTAACTTTTTACCCGAAACATTGATTAATTTGGCAATGCGATAAAAACATATCGGTTATAATTTTATTATAACAAACACTATGTAAATAATAATAAATTTTAAAAATATAATAAGTTTAACATTTTCTCGTCACTTCGTACAGCGGGTACGCCGCACGCCTCGCCGTAAAGGCGCGGCGAAGGACACGACCTCGCGTGACGGTCCACGATCGATACTCCAGAGCGGCCTCCGCAGCGCATCGACGAAAATTTTCAGTAGAATGTCGTCCTTCGCCTCGCACACGTCTTAGTCCGATATGACCACTGAGACATGGCCGGTCGGCTCGTAGCTTGGACGGCTAGGATTTTACGCCGCGGAGGATCTCCGGGGGCGGTGAGAATAATTAATCGCGTCTGCTTATCGCCTCCGTTACCGCATCATTCTTGTCTCAGTTAGCGTTTGACCGTCGTGCGCGCGGGCACACGCGGAAGTTAATTATTGCGCACGCGCGTTTGCTTACACGAATAGACGCCTTATATTTAGACACGGAATGTCTAGTGGTGGGGGTTCGGCCCCGTGGCCGGTACACAGGGGGATCCTGACGCGTTTCCCGCCGAAAGCACTGTATCCCCCGGTGAGAGCACATTTCACCACACTATATGAAACTGACCTTCTAGTGACGTCTGTACACAAACTTTAAAATTATCACCCAAAGCCCACGGCTACGGCGATATTGGACTATATCCAATTGAAGCGATTCAGCATACAATCCGAGACGTGACGCGTGACTCACGAAAACTATCTGGCGTCAGACCAGCTAGTTTTCGTCCACATTTGATCGAATATTGACTTCCATCTCGTGTTTGTCCGTATAAAAAATGTCTTCGAAGCGACGCCTGAAACCGAATCTTCGGCTAATTATTCCTGTAACTATCAAATATTTGCAGAGCATATCGCGATATAAATATGTGCCAAAACAGTAGTGACTTCAGTGATAAAGTTGATTGCCTTGAGATATTATAAAATGTGTCTACAGTTTATAACAATTTAGTAAAAAGTGTATACTTTTATTCTAGGAGAAACGCTCTCTTCAAAGTGGCGAGGTGTCGGCACAAGACTCAAACAACATGGCTGCAACAAGCTCACGGATACAAACTGAGGCGTTTAGTGCTGAAAAGAATGCAATGGCTTCGTCACAAGCTAGACAAACAGTCACATCAAGTGGAATGTTTAGCCATAAAGAGCACTCTAGTATGGCCCACTCGAATATGACTATTTCGAGCAAAAATCTTACCACAAAATCGACTCTTTTGTCATCTCAAGTAAGTCAGGAATTACAATATTCATACATAATTAAGAAATTCTATAAACTCAATAACGAAGATAACAGAAATCCATACTGTACGTAAAATTACTTATTAATCCTGTTTACTTGGCAAGGTGTTAACAAGATATTGTTATACGTAGGTGGGTGACCCTGTCTATATAATAGCCTTTATGTTTCAGATGAGTCAACTTTTAAATGGAACTGCGAAACCTGGTGATGAAGATTTATCGAATTTAACATTCGAAGATTTAGATAAATTAGATGCGAGCTCGAATCAAAAAGATGTAGATTCT
The DNA here is from genome assembly GCA_017140195.1 of Eumaeus atala. NCBI lineage: Eukaryota > Metazoa > Arthropoda > Insecta > Lepidoptera > Lycaenidae > Eumaeus > Eumaeus atala. The sequence continues at coordinate 931,731 of JAFELO010000358.1, read as the reverse complement.
GCAATACAAAAATATTCCAACAGAATGAATGCATTTATAACTGCCGTAAAGAATAATCAAATTGACATGAAAGATGCTAGTGTCCATTTCAATAAACTCAACGATATGATAAAAAGAGCATGGGCGGTTCCTACGTATGGACATGAATTAGGATACTCATTATGTAATACTCTTAGAACATCGGGTGGTCTGGATATTCTAATGGCAAATTGCTTAGATTCGTACAATCAAAACTTACAATTTTCCTCCGCCAAATTACTCGAACAATGTCTTACGACAGAAAACAGGGAATATGTCGTGCATAACGGTCTTGAGAAAGTTGTAAATGTTGCTTGCGTATGTACTAGGAACACAAACTCCGCAGACCATGCAAGAATCGGTACAGGAATATTAGAACATCTGTTTAAACATAGCGAGGGCACCTGTAGTGACGTGATTAAATTGGGAGGTTTAGATGCGGTATTGTTCGAATGTAGAAAAAATGACGTAGAAACATTGCGACATTGTGCCGCTGCGCTTGCTAACGTTTCTCTCTATGGTGGTGCAGAGAATCAGGAAGCGATGATTAAGCGAAAAGTACCCATGTGGCTGTTTCCTCTCGCTTTTCATACTGACGATAACATAAAATATTACGCTTGTCTGGCTATCGCAGTTTTAGTCGCAAATAAAGAAATTGAAGCTGCAGTATTGAAGTCCGGTACTTTAGATTTGGTAGAACCGTTCGTCACTACTCATAATCCGTCCGAATTCGCTAGGTCAAACCTGGCCCATGCACATGGTCAAAGCAAAAACTGGCTTCAAAAATTAGTACCAGTACTGAGTTCAAAGAGAGAGGAAGCAAGAAATTTGGCAGCATTTCATTTCTGCATGGAAGCAGGAATAAAAAAGCAACAGGGAAACACAGAGATATTTAGAGAAATTGGAGCTATTGAATCTTTAAAAAAGGTTGCTAGTTGTCCGAATGCAGTGGCCTCAAAATATGCTGCACAAGCCTTGAGGCTTATTGGCGAAGAAGTACCACATAAGTTATCACAACAAGTACCTCTATGGTCTATTGAGGACGTACGAGAATGGGTCAAACAAATAGGGTTTTTGGAATATGCGACCAATTTTTATGAAAGCAGAGTTGATGGTGACTTATTACTTCAAATTACTGAAGATAATCTCAAAGAGGACATAGGTTTACAAAATGGAATCAAACGGAAAAGGTAAGCAATAAATAATTATATATCCTGTTAATAAATAAAGTCAATATCACGCTTTTTATTTTCTAACATTATGATTAATTGGAAATGTTTTCTATTTCAGATTCACAAGAGAACTTCAGCAGCTTAAGAAAATGGCCGACTACAGTTCACGGGACACTGGAAGCTTGAATGAATTTTTACAAAATATCGGACCTGAGTACACAATATATACATACTCCATGCTAAATGCTGGTGTTGATAAAGATTCTATAAGACGGCTTAGTGACGAGCAATTGGAGAATGAATGTAGGATTGTGAATAGTATCCACAGACTACGGATTTTAGACGCAATCCAAGGTAACTTGTACTTATTAAATAACTTTAACATGGATAAATTAATCCAAGAGGAAGTAGCCAATATCGTCTGGATTGAAGTTGATTAACATCTATTTATCATGCTTGTTCAAAAAATATTTCGGAACGAATGATGAGCTTTTTATCCAATACGAAGTAGTTAAACAAGCAATAGGCATACCGGAGAATAAGCTATAAGTTGTCCTGTTGTCCTTCTCCACCAGACTACACTATACTTTAAGAACAGGACACACCCGGCACGAAACTCAATAGTTTTTTTATATCTTTATTTAAAGGCTATAATATCATAAAGATAAGTCAGCCAACTCAATAGTTTACCGCCTGTAAATATTTACGAAAAAAATGCTTCTCTAGTGCATGGATCAGATATTATATAGAAAATGCTTGATTTTCTACAAAAAAAATGGTGCCTTTAAAATATTTGTCTAAACATCCAGAGCTTGGAGCATGTATTGAATAGTATTTCTGCAGTGACCCATAATACTTCGCCCACTCTAAGTGTGAATGTTAGCATTATTTCATAAATAAATACGATTTTGGCATTGGCATACGTTAGAGAATAAGCGAGAATTGTTTTACATATTGGAAAAATAAAGAAATTGTTTATTGTAGGTCGCCCTTCTAAATATTAATCTCACTAACAGACAAGGCTAATAGATTATCCGCTTTCAGGTAGGTCTAGAAGACTCTTTTGTCAAATTAGAATGTTAATATGTAACAAATTTTAATCGAACACGTGTACCTAATCCGTCTCATTGTCATTTAAGAAATGAAAGAAAGATTACAACTAATAAATTAAAATCATTGACCAACCATAGGTGCTTTTGTAAGTCAATGATTTTAATTCAAAAATATCATATATAAATTAAGAAAGGTTTTAAAATTTCCTGTTTCAAAATTCTTTTGCATGTCTATCCACGAATTACTTTGTGTATTAGGACCTGGATGACTACACTTTGAAACATTATACATACCAATTCCACCATCATGTCATAAGTAAGCTCATCAACTATATATGATTATTGTATTTTGTCATGTACGTTTCTCAAATTGCGTTTCCTCATTTCCAGCTTACGAGAGCACAATACGTAGCAAAGGCGAAGAGAATATGGAAAAGAATTTGGACGTTTTTGTTAGTTACCGAAGATCGAATGGTTCGCAGCTGGCGAGTCTACTGAAGGTCCATTTGCAGTTGCGGGGTTTCACAGTTTTCATTGATGTTGAAAGACTGGAAGCGGGAAAGTTCGATAACAATTTACTCCAAAGTATAAGACAGGCGAAACATTTTCTACTGGTGTTAACACCAAACGCTCTAGACAGGTGTAAGCATGACAACGAACAGAAAGACTGGGTCCACCGCGTAAGCTAACTATTTTTAAAGTAGATTATATAAAGTATAAAATATACACATTCATTTTACATTTCATCGTACTAATACTATAAACGCTAAAGTTTGTTTAAGTCTGTTACTCTTTCACGTAAAACTACTGAATTGATTTTAATGAAACCTTACAATAATGTAGCTCTATACGTCAGAATAGCACATAGGCTATACAAATAATAACTTTTGCACGTGGTTTTGTCTGTAGTCCATGCGGACGAAGTCGCGGGTAACAGCTAGTGTTAAATATCCTCCTTTTCTGTTGAGGAGATATTTAAAGACGCGGCGGTATATCTTTCTTGATTGGGATAGTCGTTACATTAGACTGTATCATTACAAACTAGTTTGTTTAGACTGTTAACCAAGCCAAGAGATTAGATTATTTTGGAAGAAGTAGTGCCATGCCACATTGCAGCGGAATGGCAGCTCTCGCTCATATGACATCCCAAATGATGGCTATACTGTCGCATTTCATGTGGTATGTGTGTAGCTAGTGGCAACGCATTTGCATGATAACAACAATGCCGATGTCCATGAGAGTCGGTAGTCGTCAAAACGCCCCGATTGCTCAATTACCCCCTAAACTAAACAAAAACCCACCCGAAAGTGACCACTTAAGTATTATTTCACCTAAGCGGAATACAAATATCGCAATATTCAAGTTTCGTTCATCCTTTATCTCAATAATGGCATACAGTTGTAATAGAAATATAATTCGCAGGAAATAGTAGCAGCGCTACAGTCCCAATGTAACATAGTGCCGATATACGACAACTTCGAGTGGCCGGAGCCAGAGCAGCTGCCCGAGGACATGCGGGCGGTGTCCCACTTCAACGGCGTCCGGTGGATCCACGACTATCAAGATGCTTGTGTCGAGAAGTTAGAGAGGTGAGTTACTTGGACACTCATATTAGTTGTAGACATAGCTTCGATTCGGATCACGAGTCATCCATTTTTTTTTCTTTATGAGATAAGGGGCAAACGTCCAGGTGGGTAGTGAATACCGCCGCACATAGATATTTGCAAGACTAGGCGTCTTGCATACGCGTTGTCGGCGTTGTTAGAGAAATTATGCGGGGAAGTGCATTTATACACTGCCATCGGCCCTGGGTGATCATATGGGTGTGGGGGGCTCCCGAATGAATCGAATACCAAAACCCCGCGAGTGTGATTGGTTAACCAAAACTGAGATGAAACCGGACCTGTCAGCAGCAGGGCACCTCAACGACTGGTCAGTCCCCAATGCGATTTTTAATTTTGGTACCTTTTTTTTCACAACGGCAGTAACAGAAAATGACTGTGTCCAGCATAATATGCTGGATCATATACACTTAACCATTTGCTTTGGTACAGCACATACCCTAGACAGTACTGGAATGTGTATTCAACATGTTTTAAGCATTTAAATCTCGCGGTGCATAGCAGCCGGGCTCAACTATCTGTCATCTCTTTTTTGACTGTTTAAGTCGGTGCAATCCCTTACTGTCCCCGCTTTGATTGGGGATGGAAAACGGAAGCACTTCCTACTCGTCCTACTTTCTTCTGATTAAATTCGTCGCGAGTCCCAAGGCAGTTTTTAGCATTCCTTCGGGCTCCCTGCAACCATACCAAAGGTTCACAAGTGGTGGCCGCTGTCGATCCTGGAGACACAGGAGTAGCAGCGGTGAGAAAGTGTGGTGGGCCCTATTATAAAAACTTTACACAGTACACACGTAGAAAAAAAAACTATCAAACACAAGTTGTGTTTGATAGTTCTTTTTATATTCTTAGTTTTATCTTTATACTTTTCAAATTCTGTCGTTTTGTAACTGTGCTGCTTGCGATTGCAAAAAAGTTTTTGTCTATCTATCTATTTCCAATTTGCAATTCTAACAAATGGCTTGAATCTCGACTTGCGACGGAGTCAAATTGAATCGAGATCCAAATGAGTGAACTGCTTTGTAACAGAAAATCTCTGTACTTACCTGTAGGAAAACCTGTATGGTCATTATCTGGTGTATTTATATCGTTAATCTACTATATTTACTATACTTATATCGTATTTGTATATTTTAAACATAACAATATATGCCGTGTTCAGTTTCCTTGCTGGATGACCACTGCCAGGCAGAATACTGGCTATTAAATAGGACCACTATTTTTATATCGGACGAAAAATAACCCTTTTGACGACTACCGGTGCCCATAGACTACCGTACTATTACTAGCCCGCAGATGCTATGCCCTCCATTCTTCCTCAAATCCAAGGGGCCAGTAATCCACTATCAGTCTATAATTATGATAGAGCTTGTTAAATTTCCAATGTTCTTTTTTTAATGTTTATTCCAGTTTCCTTCGTGGGAAATCAAACCTGGCCAATCGTTTGGATCTCATGCGGGGACGTGAGGGTCAAACGCCCAGTACTGCGACCATCGGTCGGGGACCACCGAACTACCAGCGCATGCACTCCAGCGAGAGCCGGGGCAGCGACAAGGCAGATTGACTAGAGCCTTTACACACCCTGCCGCCTGTTAGGTAATTATTGAACCTTACGTTGATATACATTTAAGTATAATGATAATAATATCTGTGTACTTATTAAACCACGTCAGCCTACCCCTATGGCGTCAGGATTTGTGTTGCACGTAGGATATCAGAGTACCTACTAAACAACGGAAATATATTTTTTGTAAAATTAAGTTGTTTATTTATAAGGTATGTATGTAAGATTTTTATTATATAAATACATTCACTACATAGATAGCACCCATGACCTGAGCGGGATCCGAACCGGCGACCTCTGGCGCAACGTGCGCGGCTTATCTGAGAGTATAAATGTTTTGTGTCTATAACAGGTCCTAGTGCCATTTCACTAATTGCCGGATCTAGCCAGCACGATAGAGTGAGCGCGGTAGAGATCATCTGTCTCACATACTTAACTAAAACAACAACAGCAACACATATTAGCCAGAGTGAACGGAGTGCCATATATCGCGATCTATATATACCTGCCTTGCCTCCTCTACATTCATTACTTTCATACAAACACGCCGGTTACGAAGGCTCTTGACACTATCTTCGGGCAGTACGCGATCAAACATTTAAAAATCATCGTTGCATTTCTCATTTTGACTGAGGTATGGAACCATATAAATATATTACCTACTAGCGATCCTCCGCGGCGTTGCCCATGAACAACAGGGGCCAACAAATTACACAGTAATACCTTCATCGGGAATCGCTATTTTTAGGAGTGAATACCGCGTGACAATCCATTTAGTAGATTTTGAGAAAATCGGCCACATAAAGAGAGACAGATACAGTTAGTTTAGACTTTGATTTATAATAAGTATAGAGAGTTGATTGTATTCAACCCGAATTTATTCATTCTCCAGATGTGAATAAAATTCTTATAATTTAACTAATCCGAAATATATAATTTTCAGACCGCGAAGAAGCCGTCAATCAGTAGCAGAGAAAGCTTTAACCGCAAATGCACAAAGCAGTGACGCCAGTAGTAGCACATCTCAAACCACTTCTCCTGCAAAAACACTATATAGTCTACCCGAAAGACTATCAGAGAGTAACGATAATTTAGATTTTAAAGAAATTCAAGAACCTTCGAGACGTTGCCGAAGCTGCGAGGGACTTTTAGATATGGACGAGAAGACGCACACCCATCTCGCCTTATCCACGCCTCTAGACGCCGCCACACAGACAAAGAGGAAGAAGAATTTCATGGACAGATGCGTCAACAAAGTGCGATTGTGTTAACGGCATGGCTCCTACGAGGAACCTTGTGTTCGCAGAGTGTGTAATAAAATTGACTCTATTCGGACTTATGTTTCGTATTTATATGAATCTTACGAAGTACAAATGGGTGCACAAGCGTGTAAATAATTTGGGTATGCTTATTGTTTAAACACAAACACCATGTGATGTAACACGCCACAATTGGTAATGTAAACTGTGTAATCTCAAGGAGTGCATGACGATTTTACCACATTAACAAGACAATGAACCACTACCCTTCCGTGTTTAAAGAACACGGGACTGAGGTTGTGGCGATGATGATTAAGACAGTTTGCTATTCGTTATAGTATGGCAAATTGCTATTCTTTATTTGGCTAAAATCTATTTTGCATATCCTTCACTCTACTTTCACTCTCTATAGATGTAAAATGAATTTGCGAATGTATTTTATTCTTAGTTCTTGCCAATAAAGTATTTGAAAATTTATAAAATGAATATAAAAAAAAAATATATAATTTCATTAATTTGCAAATGTGATAGCGTAGATCTTTATTTAAATCGAACTCGAAAACTTGTACTATCTGCACTTGTAATTTATGAAATCGTTGTATCAAGTCTTTATGCCTATTAAATTATTATAATTAGTTGTACAAAAAGTTAGCTTTTAAAACATTTATACGAGTTAACCATAGTTACGATAATGGTAAACCTGACCTTGTCATGAATATATATTTATGTACAAACCTAACCATAAAATAAATGGTATCATTTATGTCTTTGTCTTTGCTTATTTACTTCATTGTCATTTTCTTTATCTAATAAGGCGGATACAAAAACATTTTTTTTTTCATTTAGCAACTACCGACGCCCATAAACATTCGTATACTTGATATCCATGATGCATCTCCAAACTCACAGACCACATGAAACCAGCTTTTTATTGTGGTAGATATCAAATTAGAAAAATGTAGGTACCTCCCCGGTCGTGCCGGCCCAAATTCAATGCAATGTGGTAAAAATCCCATTCGGTGGAGTCCCTGTTGAATTATTGGTAAGCAATCACCAACGCCGTTACGGAGATGCGTTGCAGCTAGGTATATAGTTGCGTTAGATATCTAATTTTTAGAATTCGTTCGTCTACTTAGAGTGTTATTCATAGCACACGTGGCAGCATGTAGCTCATATCAGCTATTCGCTGCCACAAGCGCTACGTATAGCATGTTGCTGACATATTTTCCCTGCCTAACGCCGTTAAAAGTTTTCACTTCAATAAGTTATAACAATTTACAAAGACCAGACCCAGGCTATTTCCAGTGTAAGTGTATAAATGACTTAATTGATTTATTGCCAAATTTATTGTATGATAACATGTTAGTATTACAAAATAGTGTCTAGTTTATTCAGTCATTTTTCACTTCATATCATTAAACGTTATTTTATTTTAATCTGGAAATATTGGGTCGAAGAACGAGCCACGTGGCTAGCTGTGAATTGATATCTTTTAGGCGGAAATGGAAGCGAATTCTATTCAATCAACGGCTTAGTATGCTGCACATACCGCTGAATACGCAGACGGCGTGTGACAGAAACTTACATCAAATCGAAAGGATAATAGGTGTCACACGAACGAAGCGACTTCGCGAGTCTTCAACAGACATAAATAATGAGGAGTGCCTAGTGGACCAGTGTTGAGGGTACATTGAGATGTACTGTAGGTTCTTAACGAATGGAATAACAGTGATGACAATGACGCTAAGAATTCCAAATTATGATGAGTAGCTAGCATTTTAACAACTAAGACTGGTCAATCACTGCACACGGTTTTTAAAATTTTGTAAATTTTTCAATGTGGAAAAAAGCACCAGAGAAGCTGTACAAAACGCATTCGCCAGCTATATAGCATACCGCGAGGGAGGCTTATATACATGAAGGGATAAACAGACTGTCATCCAAGCTGCAAAATTGTATAGGTCATTTTAGCCATAGCTTTTACGTTTTAAACTACTTATACACATATCTAATTTTATAGGGATAGTCCATTGATTAAGAAAATATTTTTGACAATCAATGTGATAGACCTTAATACTAATGATGAGGTCCTAGCCGAAAATTTTTATTGGTTCAATGTTGGAAAAGAATATAATATATAACAAAAAGTTCAATAGAACCTTTAAAAACGCTAGGAAAGCAACTTTAGCTAAGTAACACAACACAGACAGATATATTATTGAAGATGTCTCGTTGTTTTTAGTTGCCAAATACTTACTCGGAAGTTGTAAATTGTCCTGCAAGTTGGTTGGGATATGTTTGTAAACTCATTTTATAGCTAATAATATTAAAAGCTATTCATTCATCTCTCATTGTGGAAAGTTAATGTTAAGGCCTCCTAATGTAACAATAAATGACATCACTTAACTAACTAAACAACAACTTAGAACCTATGAAATTGAAAAACATTAAATAGCAATAAACTTTAAACAGTAGCAAAAAATGTATTTTTAAAAACATGCATTTAGATTATTTTTTTGCTTCGAGTACCGGCTGTATGTTAGTAAATATGACAAAGACAGCAATAGGTTATGTGCCAGATAGCTAAAAAATCCACTATTTAAGATTATTTTCTTTAATGAAATCCTTTAAAAAAACCTGTGACAACAGGGAAATTAGACTGGTTTCAATTCTATCGAGTGATCGAAACAGTTGTTAATGTAAAAATTATGTAAACAGTAGAAATTAAATAGTAAAAATAGTTTTTATTAATCATGTGAACTATTATAGTTTCTGAATATGTAAATAAAAATAATCAAAAATAATAATATACAAATATATTTTACTCAATTACTAATAATGTGTCTTTGAATATCAATAATTTAACAAATGAACTATATTTACATTAAAAACATAACATGGCCTTTTCAAATATTAACTTGAATTGAAAATGAACACTCATTACAACTTATCAAAATGTGTGGTGACAAATTTACATTTGATTCTAAATAATATATCCCTCCACACCTGCACTCATAGCTATATACCTCATCTTCTGGATCAAACTTCATTTCCGATAGTGTGATGGTATCATATAGTAGTATCTCGTTATTCTCGTAACACGACAGGACGGCATCATAATGTTTTCGACTTTTAGAATCGCGTAATACCAACCAGGCCTTTTGAATTAACAAAAATTTATCTTGGTTGTTACTTCCACTCTTATCAGGATGAAACATTAAGGCCAGTCTTTGATAATTTCTTTTTATTACATCTATGGATGCTGTGTTCTCTACTTCAAGTATTTTATAATAATCAGTAATTTGTTCATTTTTATTTTCCATGTCTTTTATTTTTTGATATTCTGAGTATTGGGTCTAACTTTAGAAACATCAGAATAGAGTTTTGTTATATTTTTATAGAACACTACATTAACATTATTACATTTAAAATCACTGGATTTATAATATTAAACTAATTCTTTTTTTATTAAAATAAAAAATATAACCTCGCCGAAGTCCAAACCCAGTACAAATAATTGCTTGTTTGATTCCACTTTACAAACTTACAGATTTGAAAATTTGACATGTATAATTGACATAACTATTTATATTTTTCAAAAATATTACTCTGCACACTTCGCCAGAAGTTTTACCTACAATGCCAGTACTTGATTTATGGTTTTAATTGTTGAATCATAGTAACGAGTATTTTAGAGTACCTGATCTACAATATTACATTGCAATGTAAATTTACAGAGAGACACAGATGTCAGAGATTAATTTCTTCAAGCGACAGTATAAATATAATGGTGGATTGGAAAGCATTCGGCCTAACCATGAAAATAAAGATCATGATGTTAGATGTACTTTTACAATCTCCCATTTAAAGCATTTGGACCGTTGAAAAAAAAGGATCTACCTTGGAGTCAAAATATGCGTCTACCTCGTCCTTTGACCTCGCCGTTAGCCGAAAATGTTTGACCCAAATACTTTTTATGTTTAGAGAACAGAAAGTCTGACGGTGCCAGATCAGGTGAATAAGGTGGATGCGGTAATAGTTCAAAGTTACAATTGTGGATTTTCAGCCATTCCATTGATTGCATAGATTTGTGAACACGAGCATTATCTTGATGAACCAGGACTTTCTCTGAGCATCCCTGGACGCTTTTCTTTTATTTCCTCTCGTAAACGGCGCAGTAAGACACAGTAGTAATCAGAGTTTATATTCTGACCCCTTTCAAGATAATCAATCATTATCACGCCCTTTCAGTCCCAGAATATTGAAGCCGTTACCTTATTCGACCATAAAATCGCCTTAGCCTTTTTAGGGGGTGGTGACCAGGTCTTCTTCGCTGATTCGACTGTTGTTTTGTTTCTGGCGTACAGTAATGAAACCATGTTTCGTCCATTGTAGCAAAAGGATTCAAAAAATAATCTGCATCTTCTTCAAATAACTCTAAACAATCACGTGAAATAGTCAATCGCGTCCTTTTTTGTTCAACTGAAAGCAGTCGCAGAACCCACCTCGCAGACACAATGTGGAAACCCAATTCGTTTACTATGGATGTTTTGAGTTCGTTCATAAGAGATGCCTATAATCTCGGCTATCTCACTTATTTTTAATTTGCGGACTCCCATAATTAAATCAAGTATTTCTTTTAAAATTTTGTCAGTTGTGGACGTCGAAGGCCTTCCAAAGCGGGATTCATATTTCACAGCCTCTACCACGCATGAATTCTACTACGTACCATATCATCATAGATGGCTTTCGGTGATAGTCCCTTCTCATGGAGTTACTTAGTGACGGCACGCTGCTCGATTTGCTCCACTTGCTAAAACTGTGTCCGATTGCTTTGTTAAAGAAAACATCGTAACTAATTATCGTACACGTTTCGAACTTCACACAATTAAGTAGTCTGAACTGAAGTAAATAATATGTGTATATTTGATTTTTAGAATTGAATTAATCTGTTAGGCAGAGTTCTTTTCAATCCATCTAGTGTAAACATTCACATACCAAATTGCAGGACATAGAAGGAGAAGACAATTGACATCAGTGGTATGTCAAATCAATTTAAAAAAACAATAACAAATTATTAAGGTTTTGTGGTTAGGCCACAACTGTATAATTGAATAATAATCTATTAAATAACTAAAAATACGTTTACTTTTTGTCGGCAATATTTCAAATAAAACAAAATGCCGACTTGGAACCAAATCCAGTCTCAGTTAAGAAATTCAAATAACCCAGTAGTGTTTTTCGATATAACTGTAGGGACTACTGTAAGTACAACTGCTGTTACATTTTAATAATGTACTTTGTCTGTTATAATACTTTAATATTAAGATCTGGTAATAATTTGAGAATAACATTTTCCAGGAAATTGGTCGCATGATTTTCGAGTTATTTGCTGATGTAGTTCCGAAAACAAGTGAAAATTTTCGTGAGTTTTGTACCGGGGAATATAGAAGGGACGGCGTTCCTCTTGGCTTTAAGGGTGCCACATTCCACAGAGTTATCAAGGACTTCATGATTCAAGGAGGTGATTTTGTAAACGTAAGACAAAAGTAATTGTTTTGTATTATTTCGAAGTAAAAAACTAGAGGATAGGATAACACATAGAGAGGCATTTTTTGAGTCATTGAATAATACATTGAATTGAATCTTTTAACTTCAAAATAATGATCTCTTATAACCTCTTTTCTTACTATTTGCATTATAAGGTCTCAATATTAATTAATGTTAGCACAAAATGCACTAAACTTGTTTTTTTACTAAGAAAGCTTGCTATTGGCAGTGATAAGTAAGAATTTTCAGGTTTATGAGACTGCCCAATAGTTTTTTTGGCTATAAACTACATCATATATATATATATATATATATATATATATATCTATATTTGTGATTTTTTTCATTTAAGGGCGATGGAACAGGAGTCATGAGCATTTATGGTGGAAGTACATTTGCAGATGAAAACTTTTCACTAAAACATGATTCACCAGGTCTACTGTCAATGGCTAACAGTGGCAAGGACACAAATGGATGCCAGTTTTTTATAACTTGTGCAAAGTGTAATTTCTTAGATAATAAGCATGTGGTTTTTGGAAGAGTTATAGATGGTTTACTAGTTATGAGGAAAATAGAGAATGTGCCAACTGGACCAAATAATAAACCTAAAATACCAGTGACAATATCACAGTGTGGACAAATGTAATGCTATACTTAATTTCAATTAAGTATTTTATAAGTTTTTAATGTACATTATAAAAAACAATCTAGTTTTATTTTACGCCACATTAGTATATCACTACTATCGTCATCATTAGCCTTTATCAGTCCATTGCTGGACATTGGTCATACTTATATCCTCCTACTGGACAGTACCTCCTATTGTGAGCACAAATCTTGCACATAATATATTGATGCACATTTTTTCATCTATGGATGTCTAAATTTTTCTTCCTTTCTATTATTAAAACAATAAATAGAATTAATATTTATCCAGATTAGGACAATGAAGAAACGCCTGCTGTGCAAAGTTCTTGAACTTTGATGATTATAATGATGAATGTGACATGATAAAAAAAGACATTATTGAAACATAAATTATAGAAGCCCTGCTTCTTTTATATTACCAATATTATAAATTAATTTAACATAATAAGTAACATTTTCCTATTGTAGTCAACTTTTTAATGCTTGTCCATCTTTAAGTAAATTGATAGGTAACATAGATGCAGGACCATTTCTCCGGCTGACTTCTTTTATGAAAGCACCTTCCATTTGCCTGGCAACTTGTTCAAAAAATAAATTAGATATCTGGGAATGAAATGTTGAACGGAATTCAAACGTTATTTGAAAGTCGACTATGCAAGACTTCGGTTCTTTCTTCAATCCGGGGCTAAATCTCCAGAGTGTCAAGAGGTGATGGAACAATTTTCCATCTCTACATTCTGCTTTGACTAGCAAAGGTTTTACAAGTGTAACATATGAAGTATAACTTTCATTAATTGGTGGAAAACCCACTATTAGTTTTGCCTTTAAGTTATCTGGTGTTTTTTGTAAGACATGGGATTGTTTACACCATGGGACAAAATTGTAATAATTTTCTACATCAGAAACTACATCATACATCTGATCCATAGTGTACCTGAAATAAGCAATGGTGGTTTAACACCTCACAGTAGATTATTTAAATTACATTTATTATGTGATATGTTCACTGAGCACAATAAGCAATTATGTTAATGATTTTCAGTGTCGGAATAATTTTGTTACGAATTAAAAACATAAATCAATATTTGCAAATAACATATAGATAAAGTTACATATACTATGTACTTTGCTGATTTTTTTTATTACAAAAGGAGCCAAATGAGCAGTTAAAGCCTTTGATGTGTCTGCTACCACCAGATGTTATGTATAGATATTGTGGGCCTTCACCCCATATTCCCTTTAAAAACAGCATGCAAGTTCCTTCACATCACTATTGTGTGAACACTTTAATAATGCTGATTCAGTAGCTTGCAACAATGCAGTGAAAAACGTTTTACAAAAATATAACAATACTAAATCCATAAAAGATTAATTGCTACAAATTATATTTATTATCTACAGAACTACTTTCCTTAATTAGGGAGGTCTCTCTAATTAAAGAAAGTAGAATCAATACATTTACATCATCCCATAGATAGGTATATATCTATAGGATGATGTAAATGTAATGCTTGTTAAGAGACAAAAGATTTCCATATGAGAAAATAAATTCTAAGTAATTGCCAATCTGGGATGGCTGTGAGTGGCAGAAGTTTTGCCATCTTGACATTCATTGGAAGAGGTCTATCTGTGTCTCCCCACCATGGTTCAAAAACATGGGCTCGGAGAAGGGGTTGCTCTTTGTACCCTTATAAGAGAGGACAAAAGAGCAACAGAGGGAGGCACTTACGTGCACAGGGCAATGGGCGATGATGGGAACCTCACCCCATTACACCGTCACAAATTTGGAGGGGTTATACTGTGGTGTGGGGTTATCCTGTGGTGTGGGGTTATCCTGTGGTGCGGGGCAACCCTGCTGTGAAGTAGGCTGCTGTCAAGGTGCCCTGATGATTTGTTGTACTAGGGCACCTCACCAAAGGCAGAGCAATTATGGCACTTGCCTTGGTTTCTGTGGGTATTCGACACTACAATGTACAGCAGGCCCCACACACCACTGGACCCAGGCCCAGTGAAGGTGCATAAATATGTATCCCCACGTAAACAAAAAAGGCCTATCTGTGTCTTGCAGTAGGTTCACAAAAACTAATGATGACAATAGCTTGTATTGTAATGCTATGTATAAAATTTCACGGAGGAGTATTTATTAGTCACCACAAGACAGAACAAAATTGAATCTATTTTTTTTCTGCATAAAGGTAAGTATTCAAAATCAAATATTTTTTACTGAATGTTTCAAAGTCAATTCATACATTTTCTTAGTCTATTATGTGATACATTTTTAGCTAAATAAGTATAAAATGGCATTAAGTTTCAATGAATGAAGGTGATTTATGATTTTAATTGATGAAGGTGATTTGATGGTTCATCTTACCCCACTAATTGGCGTCCACAATGCTCTCGTATTCGATTTGACTTCGGAAATCCAAAAAATGACCGAGTCTGTAGCATTTGGCAATGGCAATGAGAACTGTCGTCGTTTACATGTCTACTTATGTAATGACCCTGAAAACTACGCAAATACGAATGTTAAGCACGTTATACCTTATAAGTGTATAATAATATAATTTCTTTAATTCATAGTAATCGACATTAAGTGCAGTAAATTGAAAAATTACCTTTTAATTCTATGCGTATGGTAAAGATATCTACTTCCAAATACACAATTTTTTAACATAATTAATTACTAATTTAGTCTGTACGGTTTCGTATAGTAATTGATTACTTTTATATAGCTCATTTTATCTCCTTTTCTTCATTTTCCAAAGTAACATCAATACTTAAAATTATTTTAAAATATTATCACAAAAACTAATTTCTAGTTAACCAAATACCAAGTTGAACGTCAAATGTCATATTATTCAAAATTGGAATAGGGCTACCAAAGCTTATCGATATTGTTGATGTTGATGTCAATATTTGTCGTTGTTACATTGATTTACAATTATACCAAGATACACAGCAGTTTAGAGGTATGCAAAATTAAAATATTTAAACTTCTATCAATTTAGTCCTTTTTTCGTCCACGTAGAAGTACGCACGCAAAAAATTCGGAAGTTCTATATGCCACATTGCCAAAATATAGTGTTTAAAACGAAAAAGAAGTATTTAGTATTTTGGGTAAGTAAAAATGTTTATATATTTATTATTGTAGTCTTTTTGTCAAAGTATTTACATTAAAATTAAATTTCGATTTAATTTTTTTTTTAGAAAAACTTTCATAACTCGATGAACACAATATATACAGCAGGATATACAGGCCGCATTTTCTATAAGGTCATTTACCAATTTTCAAGAAGAGTGAATCTCATTACTTCTTCGTTATTTTATGCAAATATTAATTACAAGTATTACAATATAAGGACTAAACTTGGGAAATTTCGGGTCTAGACTGATGCCGATGTACTTATTTTTTCGAAAGGACATACTACTGGTTACAGTATATCGGACAAGCGAAGATATATATATATATATGATTTTTTTAACACGCTCTCGTACCTAGTTTCGTCAGTATATCCATAATAGTGGCTAAAACCTTTCTCGGGAATAGGTTTATGTATTAGTAAAAACTGCACGATAATTCGTTAAGTAGATTTTGACAAAATTTATCACATGTAGACAAGCAGCTCTTGGGGTTTTGTTCCAATAAATATTAGTTTCAATGTAATGTAATAAAAATAGATCGATGTACATAATTTTTGTTTTCGATTTTTTAGAGTAATATTAATTTATTTTGGCTGGTAATTCATGCCCCTATTATTAGCCGGTTTAAATTTGGGGCTGGTGCCAAGACTGGGATGGTTTATATTGGAACAAGCTTGTGTCTGTAGTCGAGGATTTGTTACTCAAAGTCTCGGAAAATCGGCCTGATTAAATTTGATAGAATTCAACGACCATAAGACACAAGTTTACTCGCTTACCGCTCAATGGTCACCCTCCATCGCAACTCTACATTTCCAAAACATTGCCTATTGAGCTTATCTTGCATCGGAATATTTGATGTAGACATATTGAGTAAAATTTAGCTCAGCGGTTACTTGGAAACGAAGGTTAAGTTCTCTAAGAAACTGGGTGTGTTCAGGCGAAGGGCGAAGCAGTTCTTCGTACTTCGCTCGAGTTCATCGGCTGCAACTTTCCAAGGTCAGAACATATATTAAGTACTGCTCCTACCTGTTTACAGGAGCGCCTCAATATAAACTCTTTTCATTTGACAGTATACAACTTAAAGTTACTCAAATCCGTGACAATCTAGTTATTTCCGGACCGCTCAATCCTTTGTTGTTACGAATAGGACAGTAAAAAGTGTATTATCTATGGGGAATATTAAAAAAAAAAAATGTTCGGAATGTTACCAGCAGCCGAATTTCACCGTCGAACATCACAACCTACTCTAAGTTTAGCACCTATCTCATTAATTTCCCCAAATCTACAACTGTGCAGTTTAAACGTCCCTTCCTACCGCGTGCAAAAGTATTGTGGAACCAATCGCTTTCCTCGGTACCTCGATCCGATTCGACTTATGGGTTTTCAAAAAGAGAACGTACTTGTTACTTTAAGGCCGGTAACGCGTCTATAGGATATAGTCTTGCGAATGTCTATGTAGTGATATTCATATCCACCACTCTTTAAAAACTGAATCTGGAAATAATATCAATGATTAGTTTATATAGGTATTAAGTTTGCATATAATCCATATGTAAACTAAACATTAATATTTTTACCTGTCCAGTTTCAGAGGTCATAGAACTTACTATGACATCCCTTCGCTATTTATATTATCTCTGTGGTTATATGACGGCGAGCAACCATCTTGATGAATAAAGAAGGAAGATGAGAAAGCAATACTGTCTTTGTGTACCCTACTCTTATGCACATCGCGTGGATAAAAATGAAGAAGCCAGTAAGTGTAATGCATTTGCTGTCTCTTTCGACTTAGACGGTCGCTTTTTATGCTTGCTTCCCTTCTTTATCTATGGAACAAACTCAAAATATAATTTAGAAAAACACTACCCGTCACTGTCAGCGCTATCAGTCAATTATGTCGAAGATTCGTAATGTCAACTGTCAAATTAACTGAACGTATGTTCTGCACGTGTTTTCTTAATAAACTATAGAGCTTTGATGGTTATTACTAGCACATTTTTATGTTTGACTGAATTATAAGTTATAATCAAAGTGTAATTTGTGTATAATGGGACGGAAAGCTAAATTTGATGAAACTAAGAAAGTTAAGAAAGGACCCGGTAGAAAGGCTCGTAAACAGCCTGATCCCGTTTTTAAAAAAGGCCTTAGTAAGTGAAGATAACTAACATCTAATAATAACTGACCCCCAACTAAAGGGACCAGTTTAATAAATATTTAGTAATTTTAGAGAGAGTAACAATGGAGAATGTCCTATACTTACTGAATGACCAAGGATCAGGGTAAGGACTTGAACCCATTGCACGATTCCATATCGAAGGAGCCCAATGTTATTTCGACGTAACGACTTTTTCATAACGTATCTGTAATCACTTGCAAGATGTTTGTTTCTAACTATGTTTGTTCGAATTTTGTAACAAAATTGAGTAAAGCCGTCAAATAAAAAAGTATTAGTCTCATTGTTCAAAAGATTATGTTAGTCATTAGTCAATCAACAATGATAGTCATAAAATATATTTCAGGTTGTGCCTGTATTAGTATGTGTTTTCTGCACTAGGCTGGTCCATTTTCATAATTGTTACCCTAATGGAAATGTTAGTGTGTTTACTTTTAAAATGTCAAATTTTATAAAAAATACTAGCTGTTGGGCAAAACAATGTTTGCTGGGTTGGGCAAACAACCCTTTTTACTTAGGGGTATGAAAAAACAATAGTAGCCGATTCTCAGACCTGTTGAAAATGGATACAAAATTTGTTTAAAAATCGGTAAACCCATTTTGGAATAGTAAGGTAACTAACATTGTGACAAGAGAATTTTGGAGAACCAATGTATGAGTTCATGCGGAACAACTTGAAAGATATTTCAATATGTTGGCTATTTTCTCCAATAGGACAACAAACAATATTGTAGGCAAAGGTAATTTGGCTAATTTTATTTTTATGCTATAGTTGAAAATGATAAAGAAGAAAAGAAGTTAAGCCATAGGCAAAAACAAAGATTAGCAAGAAGGTCTAAAAAGAAGAAGGATTTAATAGAGAAAAAGAAAGCTTTGAAAGAAGCAAGAAAGAATGTAGCTAAACAAACTGAAGAAATAGTAAAAGATGAGTCTGATGATGTTTCTGCAGAAGAAAGTACTGAGGGTAAGAAAAAAATACATTATAGTTATGTAAATTCATGGTTCAACAATTTTCATTTCCTGCAAGGGCCCCCAAATATTTCATACTTTTATGATATTACTATGATGTCAGTTGTATTTTATATTCACTAATAACACCAAATACATTGCGACTAAATAGTAACATTAATTACATATTACAAAAACAATATTATGTATATTATGTTTGATTAACAATAACAATACCAGCTATCGAGGCCACATGTTGCTGTGGTATTTAACATGTCATGTTTGGTCATTAATTAATAACATATACCCTGTATTATAAAATAGAGAAATTTACACAACTTTTTATTTTATTGCATGATATTAGCATCTCCAAAACTATTGAATCAACTTTTGTTCATTTCATCCAGACAAATTTAAACATTTATAATTATGATATAATTAATTGATTAAAAATATATGTTAAGGATAATAAATTCCTATTGGAAAGGGAAGATGGAATGAGGGTAAAGGTTCAATATCACAAATATGATATTGTCTGCCTCCTTTCAGAGTATAACTATAAAAGAATATGCCTGTAACATAACAATACTGAAGACATTGTGTATTTTATGCTGTTAAAGAGATTTTGTGTTGTGGTAGAAAAAAAGTTTATATGAGATTAACAGGAATAAATTACTATACATGATAACAAATTTATTGAAATGTTAATGAGATATTATTTTCACTGGAAGCATTTTGCTCTACCAATAATTTTGCTGTATTTTTAACTAATTTGGTACATTTACCAGTTGATACCCGGGACTTCTCCGGAATAGAAAAAAATTTGAAAATTACTTTTCCTGAAGATTCCACATCAGATGTTCCAGTTGTCGAATAAATTACACCCTACATGTTGCCCAGGCTTGTTAGCTTTACAACAAAAAATTACCATTCAAATCAGTCCATTAGTACTGGAGATTTTAGAGTGTGCAAATAGACAAACAAAAACAACAAAACAACAAAAAATGATGTTTGTAACATCATTTTTTGTTCCATTTTTTTCTCTACTACCGTTTCCTTATCACCCTATTATAATTTTATTTCATTTATCTTCTTCATCCATCTCTAGATTTAACAAGAAAATTCTCATAGCATCAAAATCACTAGCCTGGGGTTTAGCAAGATTTCTATAAAGTGTGTAGCCAAGTGTTTTTGATGTCATGAGAAGTTTGTAAATCCGGTAATGTTACATGGATATGATATATTTCCTTAGACCCTTTGATATAGAGTTTTGCCATATGACACATAGCCAATATACCATACAAGATACTGTAAATCTTTCTGCGTTTTTCACTAGTGCCAGATTGCCTTGGTCACACCAACCATATAGATGAGCAAAACACTTAAAATATCCTGAGTGAATGATAAAATATATTTCATCTAAAAATTGTGTGGAAATCCACAAATGGAAATCCACAAATGGAAATGGAGCTATATAATAATATATTTTATCTTATATTCAGGTTTTAAAGATGATAATAGTGAATGGCTGAAGATTAAAAAAAGAAGTAAAGAAGAATCCATTGATAATGAATCTGATAACAAGGAAAGCGATAAGGCTGAAGATTCAGACCAGGGCGAAGAAATTGAAGAAGATTCTGAAAAAGATGAGCAAGTTGTAGAACCTAAAAGTGAGAAGTATAAGGTATGTACAATTTTATAACAATGTTGGTGCTTTTAATGGAATTCTCATTCACATAACCAACAATTTGAAATAAAATAAAAAATAAAATTTTAATTATGACAAAAATTGTTGAATAACATATTTGGAACTGACCCATATTCCAGGTTGGCACGCTTGATGACTTATTCAAAGATACAGATGATGAAAATGATGATAACAATGATGATGAGGGATCTGAAGATGAGGAATCTGTGTCTATCAGTAAAACGGCCTATGACTCAGACTCTAGTGAAGGTAGCGAAGCTGAAGGTGATGGTGATGATGATATGCTACCTATTGAGAAGGCGAACATTAAACTTAAAAGAAAGCAAAAATTGGATAAAAAGTTGGCTGATGAAGAATTGCAACTAAATATTGCAAAACAAGATGTTTTTGCTTTTCCATCTGAAGAGGAACTACAAAATCCAACAAGTTTACAAGATGTACTGCAACGAATTAAGGACATTGTAGCCGTTCTAGGTGATTTTAGCAGATTAAAGGAAGAAGGTAGATCCCGCTGTGAATACACTGAACTACTTTTAAAAGACTTGTGTATCTACTACAGTTATAATGAGTTTCTAATGGAAATTCTAATGCAGCTATTTCCTGTGCAAGAATTGGTTGAGTTTTTAGAAGCCAGTGAAATATCACGCCCATTGACCATTCGTACTAACAGTTTAAAAACAAGGAGACGAGATTTAGCTCAAGCTCTTATAAATAGGGGTGTAAATTTAGATCCTGTAGGTAAATGGAGTAAGGTAGGATTGGTAATATATAGTTCAACAGTACCAATTGGTGCAACACCAGAATATTTAGCTGGTCACTATATACTACAAGGTGCATCAAGTTTCTTGCCAGTAATGGCTCTCGCCCCCCAGGAGAATGAAAGGATCTTAGATATGTGCGCTGCTCCGGGTGGAAAAGCATCACATATTGCAGCTATTATGAAAAATACTGGTGCATTGTTTGCCAATGATGCAAATAAAGATAGAACTAAGGCAGTAGTTGGTAATTTCCATAGACTGGGGATAGTAAATGCTATTGTATGTAATTATGATGGCCGACAATTCCCCGATGTCATAAAAGGATTTGACAGGGTTCTATTGGATGCTCCGTGTACTGGCACTGGTGTTATTTCCAAAGATCCAAGTGTAAAGACTACAAAGGAACCTAAAGATATTCAAAGATGTTTCAACTTACAAAGACAGTTACTTTTAGCAGCAATAGACTGTTGCAATGCCAAATCAAGTACAGGAGGATACATTGTGTATTCAACATGCTCAATTCTGCCAGAGGAGAATGAATGGGTGGTTAACTATGCTTTGAAAAGAAGAAACGTTAAATTAGTGCCAACTGGACTAGATTTTGGTACCGAGGGATTTGTGAAGTATAGACATCACAGATTCCATCCATCACTGAAGTTAACTAGGAGATTTTATCCTCACACTCACAATATGGATGGTTTCTTTGTTGCTAAATTGAAGAAGTTCTCAAATGTCATTGTAAGTATTACTTTTTCTTTTCTCTTCCTATTTCATTTGGAAAGACAATTAACTAGAATGTGTAAGAACTTGGATAGGTGCACCTAATTTCATACATTCATATAAAGTGAGTAGATTTCTGGGTTTTCCTTAGCCCTCAATCATTTTTATTCCTGGCATCAATTATTTTTATTATTACAATTTATAAAATAGGAGTGTCAGTACTTACTTTTTTCAGAAATAAGAAAGTGTGATGCTGTATAGAAAAAGGAAAATGGTACCTCTCGCTCACATGGTACACATAACATGACAGCTATGCTATCGCGTTTCGTGCGGTTTGTGAGAAGCCGTTAACTTATTAGGGAGCTTATTAGTCAAGGAGCCACACCAAATGGGTAATGATGTTCTCATTTTAATATTATTTTACAGCCCCAACCATTTGTTGATGAAGATGATAAAGAACAGGAAAATAATGAAGAGACCCAAAATGGAAATGTGTCCTCAAATGATGAAACTGAACAAACTAAACCCACAAAAAGGTCTGCTGACTCCATAGATGCTGAACCTCAAACTAAGAAAGCCAAACCTGATGAAGCTCAAAGGTATTAAAATTTTAAATGAAACAATTGTTTGCGTTGTTTTAGTTATCATAGTAACTATTGCTCAATGTGACACTATAAGCCAGCCTGTCAAATTGAGCAATGAAATAAGATGTAAACATGAATGAAACAGTTCTAGAGTGTGTGAGCAGGGACCAAACCAATTCTTTCGAAACATTACTGACTGCGTAACTAGTGAACATGTCTTCACATTGTAAAGGTGAGGAGTTCAGAGGATACGTCGTGATGCAGGAATAGAGGCAATAAGGCCTATTCTCTGTGTGCGGATGTTTACAGATGTTGTTATTCACCAAAAGTCTCCATATCATATGTGTTTAAAATTTAATAAGACAAATGTTTCATTTACAGTTCGCAAATAGTAAAACAAAATGGACCTGCAAAGGAAGGAAACAAAAAGAAAAATAAGAAGAAGAGGAAAAAAGGCCAAAATGATGCAAGTAATCAAGTAGCTAGTGATAAGTCCACCGCAAACAAGAATGAGGTCAATAAATCTGGAAAGAAAAACAGGAATAAGAAGAAGAAACAGAATGACATTGAAATGAAAAGTACAGTAGCTAAGGACATTGAGACAGGACAGAAAGAGGCGAATGAATCAACACAGAAGAAGGTTCAAAATATAAAACTGAACACGTCAGTTGAAAATAAAACAGATGCTAGTGTAAACACCAAGAACGAAGCACAAAGTAATAAACAAGGGAAAGTAAAGAAAAATAAAGGCAAAATTGTACCACAAGGTCTTAGCCCTCTAAAAGAGCAAGGAAAAATATCAGAAAAAGCTGAAGTTGCTTTATCGAAGAAGTTAAAAAGCAAGAAAAATAAACAAAAGAAACAAATTGGACAAATAGACAACCCGGGCAACAAAAAGCCCAACCAGAAAAGAGGAATGCCGCCGAACAGACATCAAAAAGTGAAACAGAAAAAATAGATAAATAGTTCAATAAAATGTTTTAAGTATAATGTTACATAGATTGGAACTTGACTAATTAATATTGGACACTAGGTACTAGGGAGGATTTGGCTAGTATTGTTTCAATGTATGTGCGAAAACTACTATTTTATATAAAATAAAATAATGTTTACAAAAAATATTATTTATATGTTCAACGAACAAGCCTTTTGATGGCTAGCGACGCCCGTAGATATCCACATTATTGTCATGCAGATGCGTTGTCCTCCTTTCCTCCTCCTCACCAAATAGGCCACTGGCTACTCACAAACCCCACGAAACGTAACAGCATAGCTGTCACTTTACTGCGGTTTCATAAGAACGAGGTACCTCCCCGGTCGTACCAGCCCAATTCTACTGCAATGCAACATGGTGCTACCACTTTCATACATGCGCCTATTGCGTAGTCTTAGTACATACTAAGAATGATGAAATGTTGGCTACTAATAAACTTTTGTTATTGTAAGATAAGGCACTTGCTTTGAAGGGGTTCACCGGCTACTGCCTAATCTAAAGGGACCAAATCTATGCATCATACCATGCCGACAGCTCTACGTAGGTATCGTGCGCCCGCCTGACCCTTTTTGGGCTGACTTGCGAAATAGACAAACTATTTATTATATTATTCCGTAATCCACACTAACGCACTCGGAAACGCCTGCTGTCCCTCTCTTGCCGGAAGGTGAGGGAGCGATAGTGTCGTCCCGCTTGCGCCCCAGCCCTCTCGTCCTTGTACGGAACGCGGTCCGGAATACTTGTTATTCCGTGCCGTGTTCAGAACTCGGCCGAAGCCAACTAGCTTTTTGTATACATATAGTCTGGTATATAAGAGGAGACCTAGACCCATCAGGCCCGAAGCCGCACCGCGCGACATGCTCCCCGACCTTTTTGAAGAAAGGTCGGGGCAGTGAACAGCGAGTCCGACGGAGGACCTACCACTAACACGAAGAATGCCACGGAGGAAGGCTGAACGGGTGATCGTGAGGAGGCCCCTGTTCCCTTCTGAAGAGAAGAAGGAGTTCCTAGCGGAGCTGGAGGAGCTACGTCCGCAGAAGCGCGCGGCGTCCTCGCCCGCCGAAGGACCCTCCAAGCTGGTCGCAGTGGAGGAGTCACACTCGACCGCCACCTCTACGTCATCGCAATTTCTGTCTGCACACGACCCGCCTGAATCACTGCATACG
>JAFELO010000358.1:883701-906545 GCA_017140195.1 Eumaeus atala | reverse complement strand
CCAAGCTGCCACCCTCCGCAGCAGGAAACCACCGTGTCCGCAGTGCGCCGAGTACCCTCACAGGCTAGGGACCCGGAACACGCACGCTCACAAACACGCGCACCCACTCACCCCACAGTACAGACACCAATTCCTTCACCACGGACATCAGTCCCCCCACCTTCGCGGGAACCGAGGCGCTCGGAGGGCGAGCAGCGTCGGCGCGACGAGCCCAGGGTCCACGTTGACGATCTCAGGGAGTTAATCCGGGAGATCGTCAGGGAGGAGCTGAGGGCGGTCGTAAAAGACGAGCTATCCAGGGTGCTCCGGGACCCGCGCATCTGGGCGCAAATTACACACGCACGGAGCCAACCAACGGGGACCCAGTGATGGATCGTGACGAACTCAGGATCGCTTACTGGACCCCGGAGGTATAGGAGGCAAGAGCGACAGTCTCCGGCTGCTCGCTCAGCAATATGACTTATACGTCATCCTGCTGGGCGAGACTTGGCTGGGGCCGACGCGGAGCCTCCGGCTACCGAACTACGTCGCGTATCGGAGGGACGAGGTGTCGCCGAGCGGGAGGCCGTACAGAGGTACGGCTGTGCTCGTTCGGCGGGACGTCGTCCACGACGAATTGAGACAGGGCCCCTTCACCGAGACGGGCTCGACTGGTATAGTCGTTCACATGGCGGGGGATCTCAGGATCTCAGGATCTACGCGGCGTACAGACATCCAGAGAACAGTCTTAACCTACGTGATGTCCACAACGTGCTGGGGAATGGCGGCTAGGTGTTGTTGGTCGGCGACCTGAACGCCAAGCATCCAGCTTGGGGATCGGCCGTCACGAACAACGCTGGCTTCAGACTGCACGAGGATTCGGAAGAGCGCGGCTACACGGTGCAAGGACCACCGTGTCCTACACACGTGCCTACGGATCCCCTGCGCACCCCGGACATTCTGGCCATCGCCCTACACCAGAACTTCAAGGCCACGGTCAACATCGAGGTCCTGTACGACCTCGACACTCAACACCTACCTATCCTCGTCACACTTGATTCCGGAGCAATCCTTAGGGAAGGAGTGCGGACCAGAGAGAGGATCGACTGGGCCTTCTATCAGGATAGCCTAGTCGACTTCACCATCGCCGGGCAACTGTCTACTCCGGGCGAGGTGGAGGCCGCCGCTCGATTCTTCACGGAGAAAATCCGGGAGGCGCGGGCGGCGGCGACCACCGTCGTACCGGTGACAGCGCGCCGGCGAGGTGAGCTCCCCCCGAGCCTACTGGCGGACCTGCAGAGGAAACGCCAGATGAGGAAACTCTGGGCCCGAACCCGCTGTCCGAGGATCAAGACACAACTTAACAAGCTGGCCGAGGAACTGTCTGTGAAGGTGAGGGAGTGTCGTGGAGCAGGTTGGGAGAGTACAGTCTTCCATGCCAGCGAAAACGACACCAGCCTGCACGCCTTAAACAGACGTCTCACGAGGCCAAAGAACACCATCACTCCACTTCTAGACACCACAGGCGCGAAACACTACGGAGCGCAGGCTCGCGCCGAGGTGCTCGCATCACATCTACACACGCAGTTTTCACCACACCCAGCGGCGCGCCGTCGTTCGCAGAGCATTACGAGCAGGTGGAGTGCCGCATTCGAGAGCTCCTTCAGAGCCCGACCCCGCCACTCAGCGGGAAGGATTTCATTTCCCCCTCTGAGCTGCGGAAAGTCGCACTTCGCCTCTCGAGGCGCTAAGCTCCAGGCCCCGATGACATCCCCCCCGCAGCGCTGGTGATGATGCCTAGGCGAGCAGCCGTGGCTCTCACCCAGATCGCAAATGGCATTCTCCGGACGGCCCACTTTCCGGAGACCTGGAAAGAGGGGAGGGTCATCGTTCTGCTGAAGTCGGGCAAGCCCCGAAGCCTGCCTGGAAGCTACCGGCCGATAACGCTGCTGTCCCACATCGCCAAGTTGTTCGAGAGGCTTCTGCTTCGGAGACTGAAGCTGTACATTCCGGCGAGCGAGAGGGGCGGCCACTCGATCACGTTGCAACTGACGCAGGTGATCCACCACTTGTCTGTAGAGATGAACAAGGGGAGACACTCTGTCGCAGTCTTTCTCGATATGGAGAAGGCCTTCGACAGGGTGTGGCACCCGGGACTCTTTTACAAGTTGGTGGACGCCGGCGTCCCGCTGGCGTTTGTGAGACTAGTGGCGTCATTCTTGGAAGGTAGGACCTTCCGGGTAGCGGTGGAGCGGAGGCACTCCTCGGTGAAGGCCATAAGTGCCGGAGTGCCGCAGGGCAGTTGCCTATCCCCTTGCCTGTACGCGGCCTACACCAACGACAGCCCCACACTCAACGAGCCTTCGGGAGAGGGTGAGGTGGATGTCATGCTCACGCTGTTCGCCGACGACAGCGCTTACGTAACCTCGTCCCGAAAGCCGGAGCTCGCAACTGGGCGCATGCAGCGCATGCTGAACCGGTTGCCGGAGTGGCTCGACAGGTGGCGCATGTCCGTCAACGTGGATAAGACGACGGCGCTATATGTCAGCAAGAGGCGCTCCATGCCGGGGCGGTTAAAGTTTAGAGACCTGGATGTGTCTTGGGAATCCCCAGTCGTGTATCGCGGATGCAGAATCGACCGCGCGCTGCGGATGGGCTCGCAGGTGGACCGATCGGTCAACCAAGCGAGAACAGCCCGCGCTTTGCTGTGGCCGGTACTAGCGTCCGGACTTCCTACACGGACGAAGCTGGGGATTTACAAGACATATATCCGGTCACGCCTCACTTACGCCGCCCCCGCATGGTACGCGCTAACCTCCCTGGCCCAGCGGAAACGCCTGCAAGCCCAGCAAAATATATCCCTACGGGTCATCACGGGTGCCGGTCGCTACGTCCGCAATGAGTTGTGGATCATCCGCTGGATGAGTTTGTGGTTCGATTGTCGAGTGCTATGTTCAATAGGGCAGACAATGGACCGCATGCTCATCTACGTGACCTGGCCCCGCTGCATGCGCGACCACCTGACGTGAGACCGTATTTTTTACCAGTGGGTAGAGAGGCCTCACGGCATTCCGATTTTCCATCTGACACAAATTCTTGACAGTACATGGTTGCTTTGGCACGTTTCACATCTACACTCACAGTGGCTACCAAGAAGATTTAACAAAACACACTCTAGAAATATGTCCAGGTTGACTTGTGGAACGTAGGGAACAATTCTGTTACAAAACATGGAAGTGAGAACGCCTGGGGAGCGGGGCTTTCTTTTTGTGATATCTTTGTCTGAAAAGGAAAGTGTCAAAACAACAGGGAGCTGGGGAATCAGTCCCACCGCAGAACTCGCCGCAGGGGCAGTAGGGCCTCACGGTAACAAGATTGACTAGTAAAATGTTCAGTTCGAGGGAAGTCTCATGAAAGGGAATGTTTTTTTGGGGTATTGCGTGCGTTCTTCCTGGGAGATCCAGGGACCCTTAAATTTAATAGTAAGAGTCCGGCATAACCAGACTCCCCGTCGTGTGTGGCCAATATCCTACGGAGGATTTCCCCTCATTAATGTTAAGAACAATAAAGTAAAATGATAACAATAGATCGAAAAACTTTCCCGCGTGTAACTTGATCAACCCTACATAAGTGGTAGTAGTAATTGCTGGATTGCAGTCTAACGGCGCCTGCACCCTGCACCCCAGAGAAGGTACCTCTCGATGAAATGGAACGAAGGAGGGATAATGCAGATCTAGATTTTAAAAAACCATGAGAATTTTAATGAGCATCGATAGAAGGAGAAAAAGGAAAAAGGAGTTGGTAGGTTCGGTGGGTAGTTCCGAAACGGCATACCTTTGTTTCCTTATAGGGAGGGACTTAGTGTCCACAGAAAAAGAAAAATTATATTGGTGTTTACCGCACCTATATAGCCTAGAACAGACGCGCTGATCATTTAACTGATAAATGAAGTATGACTAGGGTGGTAAAATCGAAACAAAGCGGTATGCACAGAAAATTTTTGTTTACGGATGAGATTTTTTTTACAATTGAGAAACATTTAAACAAACAAAGTGACCGTATTTATGCTCAAAGCTCTAAGGAAGGTTTAAAATTAGTCGACCGAGTGCAACGTAGGCATCATCCGACTTCAGTGATGGTTTGGTGGGGTGTGTTAGCTATGAAGGAGTGACAAGCCATATTTTTGTGAAAAATACATCTAAAAGTCCGCGCAAGCATATCAAGATAGGGTATCTTATTCTATTAGATTCTTGAGAAGGTAGTTAAGCCCCTTACTAACTGGTGTTAGTAAGGGGCTTAACTACCTTGACATGGTATGTCCAATAACCAAGTACGACGCTTCCTGCAAGCCACGGGACCACACCGTAAAGCTCTATCCACATAATCTCATTTAAAACGAACCTTCCGGATTCGATCAGAGCTGAAGACTATCCTTCATCTAGCCCCGATCTTGATCCGCTGGATTATGATTTATGGCTAGTCTTAGAAAGTACAGCTTGCTCTAACGTCATGGTAACTTGGAGCCCCAGAAACAATCCACGCGAGTGTCAATAAAGAATTTCCCCATGGAAAGAGTGCGTGCTGGCCTCAACGTTTAAAGAAAGGACTGTGTTGCAGCCAATGGAGGCCACTTCGAATAAGTTTTTTATATTTTTTATTTGTTTTATATTTGTGTATTACGGTAACACACTGTAAAAGTAATAAATGTTATTTGCAATTAAGAAAATAACTCCTCGTTTGTCCCCTTTGTACTATACAAAAACCGACCAAGTGCTAGCCGGACTCGACTGTAAAGAGTTCCGTAGCAGCAATCAAAAATTATAATCCTCGTTTTTGGCCAAAATTAAAATGTTGGGGGACCACATCAACAAAACGTCTACAACATGAAGAATTCAGTTCATCAACAGAAAACATGAAAAGTTCAGTGATACGGCTATGCCCACTCTCCCTTTTTAATATACTCGTAGTAATAATAATATCTGTGGACCCATCACACCTTTTGTTTGTTGACGCGGGGAAACGCATTTACGTGCCTTCACTGGCCCTGGGTGGGGGTCCACTGGTGTGTGGGGCTCGCGGCACATTATATAGTGGCTTTGGTGAGATGCCCGGGAACAGCAAATTATCAGGGCAACTTGACGGCAAGTCAGCCCCCGAAGGAACCGACGCCACCTCCACAGATGGGGCTGTCCCACACCACAAGACAACCCCACCGACTTTGAGACTGTGCAATGGGATGAGGTTCCCATCCTCGCCCCTTGCCCCGTGCGCAAAAGCGCCGTAATTTTTTCTCCTTTGTCCCCTCTTCTTATACAAGGAGGGGTACAAAGAGCGGCACCTCCTCCTGCTCTTTAGTCCCCTCTTCTTATAGGAGGGGTACTGAGAGCCGTCACCGTCTCGGTTCGTTTGGCTCCGCCCAAGGTGTCTCGGAACACCCCAGGCTAGTGAGCCCCACCGCCACGACAAGGCTTGGACCATGGTGGGGCGGACTTATCACACCACGTTAGCCTAGTCTTGTGGTACGTACCGTAAGGACTTGTGTTACTGGTACTAGAGAACGGATATATATTTAATATTCTTATAAATATAAGAAATTCTATATAATTAATATTTTTATTATATAAATAAATATGACACATATATAAATATCCATGACCCAGGCGGGATTCGAACCCGTGACCTCTGACGATATGGGATGAAGCAAAAAGGGATAGCGATGAGCCGGTCGTCGCTATCCCTTTCTGCTTCATCCCACATAATTGTGTAATGCCACAAGACCATGGTATTATTATTTTTATTTTTCAAGAATCATTTTGTAGCAGTTTATAAAATACACGTCCCCAAATTTCAAACATATACTTGGTACTCCGAGTAAGACAACGGTGACATGTGGAGCGAGAGACAGATATTACGAAATTATAAGGGTTCCGTTTCTTGCTATTTAGCTATAGAACCCTATTAATGTTTATGCGAAATTCAATTAAGGCATCGCTTTGACTGAATTTGGAACACACGAGATACAAACTGTAAGTCCACAATTTGCATCGTGAAATAACTACAAACTCCTTGTTATACGTATATGACCATCCATTATGGTAACACCTGCCCATTCCAAAAGAAATAGGGGTCAAATAACCCCTAATAAACCCCGACCTCTTTCTACAAATACCTTTTGCCAAATTCTTTCAGCGCCCCTAATAAATCTGTTGGGTACTTTCGTTCTATGAAAGTAAACAATTTCGTTCAACATTTATTTTTAAAGGATAATCCTTTTTATATTTTGCTTCCCTTTTTGTTTACTCGTATAATTCTAATAGTAGATATAAACTGTGTGTGAAAAACAAAGTGGAAGTTAATTTTAATTTCAATTTGAATATTACATTGATAACCTTGTAATAATAATGTAATTGTATCTACTTGATATATTTTTGATTGATAGATTGAATAAAAACTATTTTTAAGTATTTTTATTCAAGTTAAAGTGAAAACTAGAACAGACTGGGAGAGTAGCGGCGTTAGGAAAGCCAAAAGTGTTTGAGCTCAAGCCAGCAACACGCGTGAGCAACATGCTACGCGGTACTCTAGCGCTAAATGTGCTACTAAATACACTCCAATCATCATCTGCATTTAGTATCACATACACACTTGATGGCTTTAAGTTTTCACTAGTATCGATTACAGGCAGTCCATATGTCTGCATGTTTTTTTTTTTTCACAAAAAAAGGGGAAGTTGGAGCCTATTGCTGATACCAACACCATTGTTGCCAGCAACACATGAAAGTTTATGCAGATCTAACACCTATCACGCGTTTAATAGAAATTACAACAAATTGATACAATTTTTATTAAACGCCACTGACTATACGTTACAGAGCATTATTAAAATTAGTTTAGGAGACACCTCTCACAAATACACACTTCACCATACAATAATAGGCTAAAGTTCTTCACATTGCATCACTGTACATGCTTCATGGAAAAAAAAATTCTTTACCATTTTTATATAGAATGTTTTGTTTGTTTTGTGGAGAATAAATGTATTTTTTGGAAGAGTGCCATGCTGCATAGGAGAACGTAGTGCCATGCATAGTGCATGATACTACAGCCTCCTATGTAACGGAATTGGGCCAGCACGACCGGGGAATTTCATCTCGCTCACTTGATACCGGCGTAAAGTGACAGCGTCACTGTCGCGTTTTGTGAGGGTTGTGAGTAGCCGGTGGCCAATTGGGGGGGATGACAGTCGTGCGAATGTCCATGGGCGTCGGTAGCCATCAAAAGGCTCCGAATGCTCGTTTGCCCCCTTTTTATAAAAAAAAAATCTTTTCTCGTTACTTTGAGGAGAGTACTGGGCATGCCTACTGGACATAAAACTTTATCCATTTGAAAATAGAAACTACCACCAAGAGCTATGCTCTTAAGAAGAAAGAACGAAATTGATATTATACCGGCTGCTCACATACCGCACGGAACGCGACACTGACGATGCGTAGTGCATGACACTACATCAGCATGGAACTACCCCTTCTTAAAGAAATCATCATTGTATCACAATGATTGTATGCTCATATTGAGTAAAAAATTTGCCCCGGCTTCTCCCTTTAGTGCCTTAATTACTTACAAGTAAGGTAATATATATGTTGATAGAGTATATAGATTTGAGATTCATTGCTAATCTATGTAACGAAATTACAATGATATGTCAATCCATGACAATGTGTGTAAAGGTCCTATCGTTGTAGTCCATCAAGCCACCAAGGAAGTCTTGAATTGGGTTAAAGACCGTCCCCGGTCTCCTCAAGGGACACCTGACGCCTAACGATAGACATCCACATACCTGGGGGAGATACCAAGAGAACGCAGCCAGTAGCGACGCCAGGCGTGGCAGTGTTATATCAATGTCCCACTTCTCTGCACCAACTCTGACAACCCTACGGCGTAGCTATCTCTTTTAGCCAATATTATGTAAAAGAGGACAGTGAATATTATATTTAAAAACGTGTTCAATACTCTCAAATTACCTTCGTCTATATTTGGATTTTTTAATTGATCGTATAGTAAAGAATTTATCGTGAGTTAATTACGTATTACCACGCATATTACGTTATACATGCCAGAGTAACAGCGTGTATGCAAGTGTAATAAACTTAAAGTAACAATCACGGCTGCATCCCGAGTTTTCGGGATACAGGGCTAAGCTTTCCGGCCGGGGCGGCGGTCGGAGCTACGAGCTACGGACCTTAAATGAATCAGAGGTCCGCGCAGCCCCGCGCCACCTCGGAGGCTGCCAGTAGCTCGCGAGCCGCGCAGTCGACTCCACACGTTGACACGTCTACTTGACCGCTCACCTCCCATTACTGAGTAAAAACACCGCTTATTTTACAATTTAGTGACGGCAAATTGTAAAAAATAGACAGTGATTTATTTGTTTTTTTTATTAATTTTCTTTCATGGAGGCAAGAAAGGTAGGACGGAGCGCTTTGTTCAGGATGTACTACACCCGTAACGGAGGCTGTAGCGCGCAGCATCCCAACGTTTATCTCGCTGTAAAGGCGCCTATTCAATAGCTTGTACTCTGTAATTTTTTTCATGTAAATTTATATTACGAATTCAATGAATCCGGACTATACTAATTAATGCCTAGTAATTGCGTCTATTTTAAAATTCACGAAATAATTTATATAAAGTTTTGAAAGAATGGAATATGTTAAATTATAAAAAAATTATCGATCTACTACTCGATAAAACTAGTCGTAGTTTCTGTGTGAGGCAAAATGCCAGGCATTTTCCTACTACCGTTTTTATTTTAATTAAGGATTAAATTATCACATTAACCTAATAAGACTGACTGAACTATTGTTCAAGTGTTATTAGGTTAATGTTCAAAATTACATAAGAATTTAAGAATATTTCTTATGAAATTTTGTTACTTATTTTTTTACCGTAATTTGAATTAACCTTTATACATATTTATTTTGTTACATCACATATTGTTTTATTAATTAAAAATGTTATGACACATAAATATTAAAAGGAAATTAAATATTTGTACAATGTTACTTAATCGATATTGCGAACTTTTTGAGTTTGACCTAAAATGAATGCTGTGTAACATTGCTATTCAATGGTAAAGGAGATAGATACCTGGAGAACCACAAAACATGGTGTTTGATGAAAACGGTAACTCAAGTCCACTCGAAATTTAAACCTACCACGGAGAGCACGCCACTGCTGCACTGCAGGTGAATCGAGCCGACATGACTAAGGAGGTTATAGTTACCTACCTCTAGCTTACACATCCCCAGCGTGAGGTGATGGCTGTCTCGTTACAAGATCCTTCTCAAGATGACCATTAAGTGATTTCAATGCTGGTTTAGCAACTATTAAATAAAAAAAAATTACGTTTGCAAATCTGTTGGTATAGCGACATATATTTGGGCACCGCTATTCACATGTCAAATGACCCGACGTTTCGGTTGTCAAAAACATGTCAATCAATTCAATTGCCCGTCATGGGGAGAGCCGGGCAAGCGCCCCCCTCTGCGTTCCGCTCCGTACACCGCGAGGTGGTCACGAGAATAGGCGATTGATTAACTTATAAGTGACAAATAATATAATTTTTTATTAAATCATTTATTGGTATAAGTAATAATATGGTTATTATACGTATAAAAATACAGGCAAAAAATAGTTTTTTGATTTGACCTAACTAAGTAGGATTGGTTAAAATACAATCTTACTAGTCCATTGTTATAATACAATTTTGAATTAATGTCATGATTTAACAGGGGTTCTGTTAAAAAGGTATTAACTAGATCGCTTCCTTTATCTGGAAAAAAGACAAAACTCATCGAAATAGTTACATCAATATTGGAGTCCATATACACAATTTATATATGCGTAAGTGATAAGTATTGCACACCTATCGAAGTACTATGTACTTATGACGTTTTATATACAATTGCGTAGAAAGTTGTAGAATGTTCTACTTGAGTGGGTTTCGAAGCTATGCCTAATATCTTAGTTTCCAAGAGGCCTATATGAAACATTAGTTTGTAAATTGGATTATTAACAATATATGAAAACACAGCATAAATCTAATAATATATTATTTAATTATATGTCTATATGACAAAAAGATTCAGCATTAGATTCTGAGTCCCTGACACAATTTCACAATGCCAGTACAAGTTTAAATTCCATAATTTCTTTTTTATTAATTTATATTTTTTCACTATAATGTAAATTCGCGAAAACTTAAGAACTAAACAGGTATTTTATTTTCTAAGATTTTTGTCAATCGTGTAAACGTGCAAATTGCCAACAATAGGAGACTTAACGAGCTAAATGAGATTGATAAAAAGCGGGCGTGCATATCACCCTGCTAATGAGCCCGCGTTTCGCCTTGCTGCGGCGCCAACTTGGAGTGTGGTGGAGGGCTCTCGCCAGGAAATAGGCCACGAGAATCTATGTTGCACGAACTTGTGCATGCGTTTTGTGATCAATACAACGCTTTTATCATATTTTTAATAGGCCAAGAGTTTTAATTTAATTACCGCTGTTTTTGCAGAGAAATGTTTTATACCAATAAGGTTTTATTAATGAAATGTTAAAACATTAAGGGTTTACAAATTTAGAATAAGATTAATTTAAATTCATAATTCTCATATCAGTAGTGTATCCTATAGGTGCGAGTACACATGCACCAATATAATTTACTATGATCTCGAAATTGTTCGCGAGTGCCAGGAAATACATTGCGCTTATCCTGGCACTGGTAGTGAACTTCACACACATTCAGTCAACTTCTCATGCACTTCCGGCTGTCAGGATTACTACGACGGGACCTTTTTGAAAGTAGCCATTAGCCAAGACGTGCGAAGCTATCATCCAGTGGATGCCCACTGTATATCACTGTGTTACATATGTTTAACGAGTGTCTTTTTTTTGCAAACTTAGATTATCATTTTGCTAGGGCAATAGGAGCATGTAGTGGGTTACTTAACACCACCGAACGCTTGGCGGAGCCGAAATACATTTTTGTTGTCTGTTCTTTGAAAGCATTTCCCAAAAGACTGATATAAGTGTTGATCATAATTTGAATAAATTCAATTAAATTAAAAACTAAGTACTTTAGTTAAATTGTTCTTCAAATTTCCGTCACGATCAAATGAAGTCATGACGTATGAGTACAGAATGGTAAGGGTGGGTGATCTCGTTTTTCCGGACCTGAATTTATGCTGTGGAAGCGAAGAGAAGCCCAGTACAGCTTCATGGGATTGCTATGAGCGCTTAGCGCCGCCAACCAGTAGTAGGTCCCTACGAAAAAAAAGCCATGAACGAACGTCGTAATCTCGAAACTCAAATTGGAAAACATTGAAAGCAGGAATATTCTTAGAAATATAATTAGTTGTCAGTAATTCCTTTCATTCAATGCAGCCGGGGAAGAGTTCCGCATCTCGCAATTGCTACTCCGCGACGTGAAAGTAATTCCTCGTTGAAATATCACCGAGCGTGTAGTTAGCGTAGGTAATTAGATATCATATCTAAAAATATTTTTATTGCAATAAAAATATTTTTAAAGAGGTCATGCTGTGCTGCAGCGTAATTGTGGCGATACCACCGTGTCGGGCCTAATTCCGTGGGAGCGTGGGAGGTACCTCTCGCTCACATGTTACCGCCGTAAGTGCCCGGAAAAACAAATCATCGGGGCACCTCGACGGCCAGTCAGCCCCCTAAGGGCCCGACGACACCTCCACAGATGGGGTTGTCACGCACCACAGGACAACCTCATTAACTATGGGTTAGTGCAATGGGATGAGGTTCCCGTCCTCGCCCCTTGCCCCTTGCGCAAAAGTGCCGCCTCCTTTTTCTTTTTTGTCCCCTCCGCTTTAATACGGGCACATAGAGCGGCTCCTCCTCCTGCTCTTAAATCCCATCTGCTTATAAGAAGGCCACAGAGAGCGCCCGCCTCCTCAATTGGTGTCGCCCAGGGTCTCTGGGTTCATCCCAGGTTACTAAGCCCCCACAAGGCTTGAAACGTGGTGGGGTTCTTGTACAAAAATAGTCCAGAAGAACTTGTAATAATTCACTAAGTAATATTATACAAATCTGTTTACAATATTTCTCACAAATAATAATTACCTACCTGGGTACTTTTACATTTTATAAATGAAAAAAAAAAACAAAAGTAACTATATATAATAGGAGAGTACGAATATAATATACTCGTAATTGTATATATGTCGTAGTCGTTTTGTACAAATCGCTGTATAACATTACGGCTAGCCATTTCCAATAACGAGACCGTTTTGTTTTGTGGCGGGCTGTCAATGCGAGACGGTTCTTCAATATGACGGCCGACGTTTAGCCTCATTAAATCTCTTCATTGTAGGCAATGATAGTGATCCATATAAGTATGAAATTAGGCCAAGTGTCAAGCGACGCCGCGAGTGTTAAATTTAGGTACTAAAATGTGTCAGATAGATGTACAATGACTTCCTTTACTTCAATAAGGCTAGCTGTATTGAACATCGTATAATTCTCGAACTCTTTCTGGCGCAATTTCACTCAACGTGGCTAATCGTTGCCCCCCCTCCCCCCACAAAACAAAACAGTCCTTTGTGAAAATAGGTACGACATATACAATATATTCCAATGGATTCTCATTCTCACTCACATCACAAGCCTCGTGAAACGTGACAGCCGTTGCCGGTGTAAGTGAAAGGTATCTCTCCGATCGTGCCGGCCCAATCGAGCAGCAATGTAACATGAAAAACTAGAAGCATTATTTATTATCTTCCTAAGCCACAACATTAATACTCTTTCTACATATACGCGATCTAGTTTGTATATTTAAAAGCTTTCGTTACAAGGACATTATGAATAAGGTTTCATTACTCACCCCCGTATAATACGCCTCGCGAGTTGCGGTTCTCCATGCTTTTGTACGGAAAGTGTGTTAATTACACTGAAAGTAACTCGAAGGACATCTACTTACATAGACTATAAAAACAAGAAGAAGCGAAAAGTAGACGACAGCACTTTAGTTGCCATAACGCGAGCCCTAGTGTTAAATTTAGACTCAAAAAGATTATAACACAATTACATATTTAGACACAATAATAACACATGAAATATAATAATATAGTAATATTTTGTTACCACTTGTCTCTATCAGGCGTAACTTTTTTTGTACAAATATTACATAAAATCGCGTAGATATAACTTTATTCTAAATATTTTAAAATAAAGTAATACATACGCGGTCATAGCAGCCCAAGCAGATATAACGCAACAATAGCACCTTACAAAACTAGAAAATTATCAAAATTATAAAGCTTAATTATAAGTAGAATAAGAAGTATTAACGCATAATTATGAGTAGAATAAGAAGTGTTATCACGTAATTATGTGCCCCGGCCTCTATATCACTGCAGTTGCCCAGTTGTTAGCCACCGTGTTTCCGCGGCTCCCCTACTGGCGGACGAGCAGAGAACACCACTGGATTTCTGAGGATATGGGGCTGCTCCTTCTCTACTCTCGAGGTACATTCACATACTGCTTTTGAGCGCGGTATCCTTCGCGCACACCACACTCAAAATGCGCGATGTCGTGAAGCATAACCCACGTAGTCATGTTTGGTCGCTTGTTGCACGCAACTGAAAAAAACTTGTGGCAAGCATTTGGTTTTAGCATTCAGCTTTAATGCTTCTTTGATTCTGCAAAGGAATGGACACCAAGAAGCCAATGTGGAAGTAGCTAGCGACCAAAGTCTTCCCTGTGCATCTTGATCACTTCACGTTGGTAGGCGTCGCTTCGTATCTAGATCCTACCGATTAATCCAGGTCTCATCGTCTGTAAATATGTAATTGACACGCCGAGACAAGCCTGTAAGTTTATGTATAATGTCACGTTACCATTCCATCCATGTCTGTTTATGTGCCACGGTGTGCTTGTTCGGCACACTTTGTTTAACTGTACTCCTCGCGCGAAGATGTTCCGGAAAAATGTCGTGAAGGCCTCCGATAAAATCTGCAAGTGGGACCAGTTGGTCACTTTAAATACCTGCGCCTTATCCTAAAAGAAGATAATTTTTTTGTAAGTTATCATCGAATTTAGATACTTACTAATTATAATGATGCTTACGTGACATTTTCCTTAAAACTAATAAGTGGTATCCATGGCGATACCTGAGTGGGGTTGTCCTAACCTTGTTCTGAACTTCCAGCATGCGAAAAATCCATAAAATTTCTCCCAACTCCTATTTGCGTTGTTTTTAAGTTTTAGATGAATCAAATATTCTCCAAGCAATTTATTATGTAAAAAAAAATGTAGCCGAACCTAATAGATTAAAGAATCTTCTGCTAGCGTCTAATATTTTTTTATACAGTACAGCGGGATACATTTTATACAGTACAGCGGCATACATTTTTATACAGTACAGCGGGATACATTTTTATACTACTGTATACTGTACTCAGCGGCATACATTTTTATACAATACAACGGGATACATTTTATATAGTACAGCGGCATACATTTTTATACAGTACAGCGGGATACATTTTATACAGTACAGAGGGATACATTTTTATACAGTACAGAGGGATACATTTTTGACACCCATATACCACACCCAGAGGAATTCGCGTTAAAACTTTCATGTGGATATGTTGCCGACTTTCCTCATCCCCTCCAATATGTCATTATATCGGAGTTTAATAATGTATTTGTACTTAACTGAATAAATATAATAATCATTTTAATAACGTACTAGTGGCTTCGCAAGGATTTCATGAAAGATGGTAAAAAAGTCATTGATTAAAAAAAAAAGAGTTTTAATTTCTGCCTCGTTAACATTACATGTTAAATTGGCAACAAATGAAATTTATGACATAGCAACGTCTGACGGGACAGCTAGTTGTCAAGAGTTTCTGGAACTATATAAGGTTTATTTTTTATATTTTTTTCACATTTCTGTTACATTATCGGAGTTTTCATAATAATTAAAATGTTTCAGATTATGTTTCGGATTCGAACGGTAAAATAATTTTTCCTCCAAATCGGTCCAGTAGATTTGCAGCCAGTTCAATTCCAGAAAACAAACAATCAAATGTCTGTTCTTTATAATATTGTTATACTCGTAAATAGTAAGCTTTAAATTACTAAGTAACTTCTGACTTGCTTAGACATAATAATACATGTATTAGATATTTACCTGAAACAATCGACATTTATCATGGTGGCTGTATACTTCCTTTTTTGTCTACTTAATTTTTGTAGATGCTTATAATGTCTATGACGTGGTGACTACCTTGGAGAATTTCTCTATTAGCTATTTTCCTATTTTTTTCCTTTTGGCATTATATTGTTCTTAAGATTTTACCTTCAAATCATCAAATTCGCTCAAAAATACTTTTTCACAAATTTTTTTACCTGAAAATTTTCGCAAATTTTTTTTTGGACACTGAACAGAATGAAATTATTATTTTTTTCTATATGTTTCATATATTGTCGTTTTAAATTTCTTTGCATAATGCCGGTGGGATTTAAAGCACGTCGTGTTTATTATCATAATTAGTAGGTGCTAACGAAGCTCCAATGTAATTACTTATTCCATTTGCAATTTGCTAAATGGGAGTTACATTAACTGTCAAATTAAACGTCCGGTGGGTGGAACCAGTATTTTGTGTTTGAAAATAATTACATAAAAATTGTTATATTTTTAGGCTTGTTTTTATTGGGGAGGTTATTGGATAGTTAATGTTAGGGACGGTCCGTAGTGTCCCAAAGGACTTGTCCTGAACCGGTCCGGCCATATCCGTAAATAAACTCTTCAAACA
Source organism: Eumaeus atala (assembly GCA_017140195.1). Classification (NCBI taxonomy): domain Eukaryota; kingdom Metazoa; phylum Arthropoda; class Insecta; order Lepidoptera; family Lycaenidae; genus Eumaeus; species Eumaeus atala. The sequence continues at coordinate 890,721 of JAFELO010000358.1, read as the reverse complement.
ATCGGAATAAAATTATTTTCACATGACGGAGCGCGGACTATAGACAAAATTTGTACTTCTTTAGTCTATTCCATTTGTCCACCGAATTGCGCCAATTCCAACTGCGCCAGCCTTCGTGTAACACGCGGATAAACCGCCGTTTATCCGCGTATTATGCCAGAGATCGCGGGTTCGAATCCCGCCTAGGTCATGGATGTTTATCTATATACATACGTACTTATATAATGAAAGTGTGAAATATATATATATACTTTTTAATTAATAGAAATATTAAATATGTACCTGTGATACATGTCCTAACGGTACTTAGCACAGAGCTCGCCTTACGAGGTGTGATAAGTCCCCACGCATATAATTACTACTATTATTCTGATAAATATGATATGACATTACCAAGCTTATATAAAAACCCGTTCTTTTGGCGTGATTGAGCAAAAGACATCCACACAACATCCATTCTTATTTTCACGTTTATAACATCAATAAGATCTATCAGCGACCGGTGTAGGCTAAATGCTTTAAAGGAGAGAGTTTAGATCAAGTAGTGGGTGCCATTCTAACTTAACTCACGAGTGCGTGCCAAGTTTGCTGCTGTGAGTCTGTTCCTACATACCTAACAGACTTATGCACGCGCCACAATATAGCGACAGTGTTCTATTTGTAACAGAATTACTAAGAGTAGGTCACAATTGGAACACGTTCTTGTTACAAGGTCGTTAAGGACAAATGTGTAGGATACCATTTAACGGTGTTTATTTTTTCTTAATGCAAGGTTTGTTCCTTATTAAGGGGCGTGTAAGGTACCACATTATATATAGGTACCTATTCTAATCAGTATTGGATTAGCTATTCAAATTTGTGTATTTCTGTCAAAATGGATACATTTAATAGCAGACAATAACGTTTTTATAGCATAAGGGTGAAAACGAGCAATCGAAGCCTTTCGATGACTACCGGCGCCAATGGACATTCGCAAGATTTTTACACAGATGCGTTACCGTCCTATCCATCCCCTTCCCCCCTATTTGATAAGGTTGCTAATGTATAAATAGTCAAATCAGACATGGAGTGAGAGCTTGTGAAAAAAGTACCTGTGAAAAGAGAACCATTCTCTGAGCTTATGTAAAAAGTGCCCTGTCTCTGAGCTTGAGATTTGAAGGGAAACCAGAAGACCATACAGTCTCCTATGATACTAATAGTTAAATTAGCTACCAGGGTGAGTGCTAACTAGCCGAAACGACGAACTTAAAAATTAGGCCTACAAAATTTATTACATCATATTCAATCATCTTTTCGAAAATAGAACGCCAAATTTGAATTTATTCGAACTGATAGAATTTGTGTGAGTCCCCTCACACCTAGAACTTCACACCTAGAACTTTCTCTGCCGTAAATTTTCTCAACAATGAAAGGAAACGAAATTCGTGTGGCGATAAATTTTTACGTTTTAAAAGGGAAAACAGCAACCTAGATTAATGGCAAGCCAGACTGTGTTTTAGGTAATACTGCTCCTGCATTGATTACAATCCTGCACTGAAAATTGAATTGATTTGAAGGATCGGCGCTTAAAGTTGCGGCAGACAGCAGAGTTGGTAAGCATATCCTCTGAACGCGGTTTTAACTTTTTACACCAACATTTGCTAATGAAAAAGCTTAGCAAACCAAAAGGAACGTCGAGTGGATGATTCGTCGGAGTGTCAGAAAACAAAAGAACAATCTAAGCAGCGGACTGAGAGCGGAACACTGAAACCTGCGCCGAAGAAAGCAAAAACTCTTTTGTCGGCTGGCAAAGTGATGGCGACTGTTTTTTTGGGATGCCCCAGGGATTATATTAGTGGATTATTTGCAAATAGGAAAAGCTATAAATAGAGAGTATTGTGCAAGCTGGCTGCAAAAGTTTAATGAAGAAATTTGAAAGAATCGGCCTCAAAAGAAAGTTTAATTCCAGTTGTCGTGCAACGCACCTGTGCGCTCATTAAGGGTTGCCGTCAAGAGCAACAGGAGGTGGCACTTTTGCGCACGGGGCAAGGGGCGAGGACGGGAACCTCACCCCATTGCACTATCCCAAAATCGGTGGGATTGTCCTATAGTGCTGGGCAGACCCATCTGTGAAGGTGGAGTTGGCCCCTTAGGGGGCTGACTAGCCGTCGAGGTGCCCTGGTGATTGTTGTTCCGGGGTACCTCAACAAGGGCGGCACTGATGCCACTCGCGGTGGTTTTTGTGGGTATTCGACACTGGTATGTGACGCGAGTCCCACACACCACTGGACCCCACCCAGGGCCGGTGAAGGCGCGTAAATGCGTTTCCCCGCGTCAACAAAAAAAAAAGGGATGGACCGAGGTAGAAGGAAACTACGTTGAAAAATAAAATTATTTAAAATGGATTATTAAGGTTTTTCTTTGTCGTTATTGGTACTTATCAATCACCCCTCATATTACATACACTCTCATATTGAGATGCATCTCTCTCGGGTGGGCCAAAACCTAGTTTTATACGTCGGTGAGCACTTATAGATTCAACTGTATTTGACTTATTTTCGCTTCTACAACATATGTTCGTTCAGGTTCGAAGAAAAATCTGTAACCCTAATTGATAACTACGATGGGATTTAGTTAGACCGGCGATGGTAGATATTGTTGGTTGATATTATTTCTCATTTTTATAACCTTCTTAATTGCTAAGATGTAGTGCCATTCTGCATTGCAGTGGAATTGGGCTGGTACGACCGGGGACTTACCTGCCTCTCGTTCACATGTTGCTACCGTAAAGTGACATATTCGTTGCCGCGTTTCGTGCGGGTTGAGAGTAGTCGATGGCCCACGGGAAGGGACGAGTAAAGGAGTAATTCTTCGTATTTTCATGGGCGTCGGTAGACGTAAAAATGCACCTATTGCTCGTTTCCCCCTATGCTATAAAAATCTGTCAACTAAGCGAATTTGATGTTGACTTACAGCTGGTGATGTTGACAAAGTGAATGTGGACGAAATCATAAATCGTGTAACACTGTGGCCCGGGTTCAGCCGCGTTGGATAGCCTTCCCCATTGCACCGGTCTGATTTGAGGCCATATCAAATTGTTCTCTTCCTCGCGATGCTTCCAAGGCATAATTGCACGTATATCCTAGAACACAGGCCGCATAATCACTTGACGTGGCTTCCCGGGACGCCTGATGAACAGGACGACGCGTATTGTAACAGTTGCACGGCCACATAAACATTCGCCCCTCATTATATCATTTTTACACTCACAATATGTATAATTACATACCAAAAAAAGCAGCACTTCGACCACAAACACTAAAACTATGGATATTTTAAATTATGTTAAAGAATAAGCATTCCTTGACATGTATGTATACTAAACCGCCATCTTGAATTCAAATGATTGTAGTAACGTTTAAAATATAGTCAGAATGTTTCATGTCAGATGGAATGGAGAGGGTTATTTTGATTGGCATTTAAAACACGTATAGAATTCGAGTAGTGCTTCAATGCCGTCTTTGAAATAATACCGACGGACAAGTTATTTACCCTTGCCTGTGGAGTTTTATTGACTAGCTCCCTGTCCCGAACCATATTCAGATCTTTTGACAGGATAATGGAGATTGTGTAATATCTTTATTCGTAAATCTCTTCCGTTACTGGATGATACCTAGATACTTGAAATTTAGCCTTTCAAGATGTAAATGAGCAAGCACTAAGAAGGATTTTCAGAAATTCAACACCCGAGGGAGTAAAGTACGGGGGTGAAGTTTGTAATATGCAATTTTATCACGTTGCGCGAGTGAAACCCCCCTCGGTTTCACTGCTAGTAATTTTATACAAGTAAAAGATAAGCTGCATTGCAGCCTAAGTAGGACGGCATAAGCGGTTAGCGGTAAGCGGCCCCTGCAAAGTAAAAAATGTGCTGTAGTGTTTTGTGCGGTTTATGAGTTTCCAGTGGCCCTTTGGAAATGAGGAGGGGAAGTGTCGTCTGCGTAACGATAACGTGGATGTCTATGAGGTCGTCGGTAGTTTTACAAAATAGACAGTCTCCTGACAAAAGCCTTGCGTGAAATTTTCCGCTCTCCCCCTGTCGAGGATTCAAGAATAACAAGTGCCTTAGAAGCCGATAAGAGTGAAAATGTCGAGTAGTGATGACGTGGCGCACATAGAAGTGGACGCCTGACGCATGAGTCATAAATAAAGTCAATTTCCCTTGAGTCCGTGATTCTCATATTCTTACGACGAATTATTGAGTAGAGTATTACTGAAATATTAAAATTAATTAGGTATGTACTTTTGGTTGTTCAAGGACGCCTTTGACACGCTGATCATTTGGCCTTGGACAGGCATATTTTACCGCCTAAAACATTTCATGCAAAAATACCAAGATACATGTCACAAAAGTGTGACGATGAATTATGCAGTGTAGAAACAATTTAAAATCGAGTGCGTAAGGTTTACTTGGTTGACTAAGGTTGAGGAAAAAAAAATATGTTTCAAATATCACTTCCTTCAAATAGAACGTGCTATTTATGGAAATTTTCAAATAGAAGAATATTGTTACGTTTTGACAATGATTCTTGCAACCTCAGCGCTCGGTCGTATTCTCCGCAAAATAATGATAACCAGCAACAACACATCTTCATGTTCCCTAATGCCCCGCCCCCAGGTATGTACAAGATTGTTCAGATTTGACTTGCTTCCACATTTAATCATATGCAAATAATTTACTATATTGTTCTCTCTATAAAAAACCATCTTCAACAAGCCATACCTCCTTCCATTCCATCTTTGATAAGTCGTACGGCGGCAGTATATTAATAATTGAGTAATAAATATTGAATCAGGAGTAGGATAGAAATCAATTAGTCCACCTCACTCGAAAGTGATTAAGTTAAATTAACAACTACACGCTTTTAATTAGAAAACTTCGTCTCCGTGTTTCCTTTTCATCCGTCAGTTACACGAGTCAGCTTGTAAATGAATATCTGGGTATTGCCTTATCAAAGTAAATATTTTTACCAACAAACGCTTATTTTGATTTTTATTTATTAATCCGACTCATTTCGCCTTACATATACATCTGCTACGACAAAGTAGCAATGCTACGTTGTAGATGTAAATACGTAGCACTTGACATCGCTCGCCTCAGTCGCCCTTAAAGTCGTATAATAAGCTGTTAAGGAGTTTCGCACTGACGAATATTGCCGTTAAGTCTCCTTTATGTTTTGAATATCAGTATCCTTTAACAAAAAGTTATCATTCATGTTAGTAAATATTTAGTACATTTAATGTGTACTGTATACATACGAGCAGGTTTTTGTTTCTGAACTTAATTGGTTCTGCAGAATTCGAAAATTGGTCGAAAACTTTATTATTGACTAGCTGTTCCGACAAAGTGTGTCTTGTGATAATTACAGAATTTGTTGTAATGTCGTATTACACCTTACAATGGCAACAAATTCTGCAATTATGACGTCGTGCAATTATTACGTGTCGGTAATTTCAGTCAAAATGTGTATAAATTGAGGTTATTCATTCTTATCTATATGATTTCCCGTAGGTACCATTTCTTAAACATATTTCTACATACAAACCTTGGCACTGACGAATGCAAAAAGAAAATTATTGTCACATTCGGTTCAGTCATATATATTCGGTTCAGTCAAACCTCATGTTGTTGGCTTACAAATATTTTTGAGGGTTTCATTTTATTTATATAGTGATTCGAGTAGAAGATGCATGTAAGGATTTGTCGAAACTAAGGCCACTACGATTTTTCAGATTCAATTAAAAGTGCCCATAAATGTGCTTAGAGCAAATAGATTATTTAAGCAACGATGGCAAAAAACTTGATGAAAACCTCATTAATATGTTTTTTTAAATAAACACGATATCTCGTGTAGGTTTTTACTATTAACTTAATTTGTTCTTTTCTTCTTCATAACCTTATATGTTCGCTTAATTTTTCATTTCCTTCAGAGTAGGGGGTCACCATACATATTCGCTAATTTGTCACTTTCTTCTGGGTAGGTAGTCAACTTTTATATTTACTTCATTTGTCACTTTCTTCTCCATATGTAGTCACCTTATATATATCCGCTTAATTTGTCACTTTCTTATTCGCTGCAAGTCAACTTTTGTATACTTATTTCATTCAATTTGTATACTTATTTCATTTGTCATTTTTTCTCTGAAGGGACTCAATGTGTATATTTACTTAATTTGTTACCATCTTCCCCGTAGGGATACGTATTGCACAAATACGTTACGTTATAGCAAACAACGTCATAAAGAGACTAGTGAAATAAATACGTCTGCAACCATTTCCTGGTCTTTGATATTGTATGTTGCACGTTATAAATAATAAATAAAATATTTCCTACTTTAATTTAATGTTTTAAAAGACGCTAATATTGATTCACAAAAAAGCTATCGATCCCTCAGAAATCGAGTTCGATCTAATTATAATATAAAATCTACTTTGAATACAGTTTATAATTCCCGGCCTTGCACGTTTGCTACACATAATATTACATTTACAAAAATACATTCGGCTCTGTAAACGTTACACGTTACCTAACCATGGTAACAAATTCAATTCATGACAGAACAACGTCTGTTCGGATAGCTAGCTATGAACATATTTATATATATGTGATTGTTTATTGCAATATATAATAGAAATAAACTCACGTGTCGCTTCTGAAAATAAATTTATATTTTATAATTTTTATAACAAAAAAGTTTAATAATCTAAATTCAATCTAAATTCAATTAAAAATTTAGTATATTAAACTTTTTTGTTGTTGTTGACATAAGAATGTCAAATAGAAAAATTCCTTTTTTTACTTTCCACTCATTGAGTTGTAATTGCTACGTGCTAACAATTGCTCAATGTATATTAATTATATCCTTTCACTTTTATGTAAAACAAAGATTTTTAAGCGGTTTCCATCTAAGAATAGGACAATTCCCGAGGAAAGTTTAAGTCTATGAAGTCGTGAATAGCAGGGACTATATGCAATGTAGCCC
>JAFELO010000358.1:873323-883610 GCA_017140195.1 Eumaeus atala | reverse complement strand
TTGTAAGTCAATGCTAAAAATGATTTGTATACATACGATTAGCGACGAATCCGGTATTGTCCTACAAAAAACTGCTAAGACAAGAAAATAGACTACTTAAAATAATAATTGCAGCACATTCTGAAGATGCTTTTCGAATAGTTTCTTAGGAACTCCAAGCTTTAAAAGTTTCCTTTCGAAATTCTTAATAGTTTAAAAGTTACATACTTACCTTTTTATTTTTTATTTTGTAATTCCATATTATTGTCCAAAATTTTTATTGATGGGCAACAAATACTCAAGGACGGTAATGTAACCTAATATTACCGTTACTGAAGTCTCCAGATCTATACTTCTAGATCTAGATACATTATAAAGAGAATTATTTTTGTTTTTTTTTTGTTACATTGAACAGGCCCCAAAATTACTGGACCGATTTCAATTATTTTTGACTAATTTATACAATACGCTAATTAGTAGCGTATTGTATTTTTATATTGAAGATTGAATAAATTTATATAACCAGGAAGTAAGATTGGTAATAATGTTTATATAATCGTTTCTATACTAATATGATAAAACTGAAGTGTGTTTTTTCTGTTCGTTCTTCATCACTTTCCCTCCAATTGATCACCGGCTATTCACAAGTTGCTCGAAACGTGACAGCATAGCTGTCACTTTACGGCGGTGACAAGAGCAAGAGCTGGCCCAATTCTGCTGCAATGTATGACACTACCTCTAATTAACATAACGCGACTGTAGAGAGCTCTAATAATAAAAAAGAAATCAAGTCAGATTCAGAGGGGGAAGGGTGTGAGGAGGCCGGCCTCGTCAGACGAGCCAAACATAAAACGAGCTCAATTATCCTTATCCACGACACCGCAACTTAAGCGCCATCGTGCACGCGGCGTCCCACTAGTGTGGGGAGGGGGACCGTTTCCCCCCTTTCGGTCCCAATAATAATCACCACCCACAATAAAATTCCGGTTTGTCTCTTCCCATCTGCGGGAAAAGAGGGGGGTCTGTCCCCGTATCGTCTCCCTAAACCTGAAGACACAAAAGTCTTTCGTAATCATTCTAACGGCTGGACAAGCGCCGCCAATCAGTTGTAAGTCCCTCCGAAAAAAAAACCTCTATCTATATTTACACAGCACAAAAGAATATGTCGAACAAATGGTAATGTTCAAATACTTTTTATTTCCTATTTTCACAATGACGGCTCCTCAGGGAGTATTTCATTTCCATGCATTACAGAACTCAATGCACGAGAAAATTGGCCGCACAGACGCCGAGCGTCAGACAATTTATACAGGTCTTGCTTAGTAGTTTGTTGGAATACTACCGTGATACTTTCTGTTCTTTGTTCTCATTTAGCGTATCTAAAACATCTTATGTAAGAGCGATATAATGGTGGTTCATATACATACGCGTATGTGAGGATTCTATTTTAAATTTAGAATATTGAATACATTATGTAGGTCATTCCCAGGCTAGTCATAGACAAGTGAGACACGGTAGACACACACTTTTGGAGTTCACTACATAAACGGCGCGTTGTAGGAAAAAAAAATACGCCAAAAATCATGTGAAATAGAAATGTTTTGTCTTCAGGATTGAGTAAGTATCAGTGGCGTGTGGGACCTTTACACACTGTTTGTGATTCCATTATGGATAAAACATATATCTAGTTCTAGTGAGGTAGTGCCATGCTGTATTATAGACGAAATGGGTTGGCACGACCTCTCGGCTCTCGCTTACATGATATCGACGCAAAGTGTATATAATGTCATATACTGGCGTTTTAATAAGTGACCGGCACGACCGGGTAGCTCCGGGAGGACTCGCTGCGTGATACTGGAGTAAAGTGACATTATTTATTATTAGCCTATTGGAGGGGAGGAGCGTCCATGGGCATCATCCATTGGCGTTGGTAGTCGTAATAGGGCTCCGATTTCTCGTTCGCGATGCCTCTTTTCCGTCTCGGTGAAAGGACCCCCTCTTTCTGTCTGGGGGTGGGGGGGGGGGTTTCTGTCCCTCTATCGACCACGATGTCACATTCCGAATATATAATAAAAAGATGAATTTACTTAAAATTTTTCCCAACCTTTGTCATTGAAGTTCTTACGATTACGATTGCCTAGACGCACAATTGATGCGCTCGGGGTTTTTGACCTTTGGGCGCGCGCGTTTATATCGTTTTCATGCGGTGAGCATATTTTCAGTGAATTTTACTACCTACTTAAGCAATTTTTACGATTTAGTGTAGTTTTATTGGCTATATAGAACCACAATGGTTACTCGGTTCTCGAGACAATTCTTCAACTATACACTTATTTGCGCCTTTCTTGCGTATGGGTGGGCCTCCGTGGCTCTTTATTGCCAGTTCAGCTCCCGCAGGAAGGCCAGCAATTGATTCATGATGCCACACGCCTTCGCGTGCGTTTCGGGTTTTCCAACATGGCAATACTGTTGCGTTGGCACTCCTGTGCATTCCAGTGGCACAGCCTATCGGTATCACTATCCGTGATAACTATAGTAAAAATATGCTTGTTTTTTCCGCTACGTTGGTTTTGTCTATTGTGTAGGTGTCTTATAAAAATACACAATCTCTTACAATTCACGATGTATACTATCAATTTTTCGGGACAAAGTGTTATTTTTTTGCTATTTTAATGAATTAAAGTGTACTCTGTAAAGTTAATTTAAAATCTGTGGAGTACATATAAAGGCTTAAACAGGGTTTCTAAAGGGTCTTATTTATTTTACTAAACACATTTAAGGTCCCTGGAAAAGCAAAAAAATAAAATGGTTGGATACAGACACACTAAATTATTCTAGGATTAGATAGTTCTGCGGGATTCGCCTCGTGTTACGGGCAAAATTAGGTAATTCGTATTTACCACATTTAGCTGTACTTTCCCTAGTCGATTTATAGTGAGTGTTTGCGAAGGAATTCCCTTGGGCATTTTTATATCCTATTTTAATTAACTAAAGTACTTACTTAAAAGGACACGATGATGATGAAATTGGTATTATTGTAACCAACTAATGTACGAGTGTATTGTAGACAAACCGTTGTATGAAGTAGTGGCATGCCGCAATGCAGATGAATCGGACCAACACGACCGGGGAGATATTTCTCGCCGCCGTAAAATGACAGCGGTATTGTCACGTTTCATGCGTAGCCTCATAAGAGTAGTGGCTCATTGGAGGGAGGGAGGTTTTTAATGGGTGTCAGTTAGTCGTCAAAAGGCTCCGATAGCTTGTTTGTGTCCCCCCCCCCTATACTGTAAAAAGGCAGATAATCCAAAGTGTTAGTGGTTGTGGTTTCTGACAACAGGATCAGGACTTCGTTAATGCCAAGAAATGATACATTAATTTTACCATATCTATGTTGTCAAGCCTTGTCAAAAATGATACATTAATTTTACCATATCTATGTTGTCAAGCCTTGTCAAAAATTATTCTAATTAATTATTGCACCTGTGTATTGTAAACAAACAAGATGGTAAGAGAAGCTGCCTTGCAGCCGGATTCCGCTCTCGTGATTCCGGCGTAAAATGACAGTTGTGACTTCACGTTTCGTGCGATTTCTTTTTATAGAACTTTGGATTATTCACGTGGAAACTACCGGGTGCCGAACTAGACATACAGACTACGACCTGCACAACCACACACGTGACATACATGTTATAGACAATTTTAGGCAATTTTATTGCCTTTTTTCCCACCACGTGCGTTATCATTTGAGCTCAAAGTAAAGAGGGTGGGACAGAGAAAACTAATAAATTAGAAAATAAACATAATTATATATTACAAACATTGTTTTACGAAAAGACCTTTGCAAGTCAATGACTATAGTCTTCTAGCGAATGCAGAGGTATATGCATGTAGGATGCGCAGGAATAGTAGCGCAGGTTTTGAACCAGCGCACAACTATTTCCGCACTCCCTACAGCCGAAAGGGATTCCTACCTGGTGACACCGTACCGTATCGGATGAGACCCCCTTACACGGCACCAACCTCGGACAGGTCTTTGTAGTTAACTAATGTGGAATACCGTGGCGTGTGCGGGATGGCTTCAATTTATCAACTCATATGATCAGCGTGGTATGTTGTAACGAGTTGAAATATGACAAGCTATTTACTACATAACAATCATGAAATATTGCTTAAACACAAGCCATCACCTAAATGGGTCTGCCTAAATATGGTCTAGACTTTTATAGAGGTCAAATAAATCGTGACCTGTACCTTTGATTTTTAATTTGCATCTACATTTGGCCATGTCAATGGCATTTAACCTGCTGCAATAGAGGAAAAACAGCCTGGGAAAGCAGGTTGGTTCTGATCAACCCGCTTACTTTCAAATCATTTTAAATTGTAAATGCGATGGTCTGTATGTATGTTTGTTACTCTTTCACAGAAAATCCTGAACGAGTTTGCAACAGATATGGATCGCGATGTGGGATAACATATTTTTTCCGAAAATAAAAATAGTTCCTTGACAATGCCAGTCAATAAGTAATTAGATTGTAGGTTAATTTGTACTAACCACTCCACCTGTTACTAGTATGGTCAAAACAACGCAGTTTTCAAGTTATCAATATTATTGAAATTTTTTCGAACAAACAATGGTTCCATGGCAACTATTAAGATTTATTATTTGATTATAAATTAACTCACACTCACCATGTTATTTCCCTGTTATTCGCATGCACAAGGAAAGCGCAGTATTTTCTAGTTTTCAATATGATTGAAATAGTTTATATCTGGACCAGATGTTGACTTAACCTAACCTATTTCCCGACCTCTTGGCATATTTCAATTGATACGAAATTGCTTGTTGCTTGAACGACGGACGCCTATTAACTTGGTGAAATAACCTATTTCGTGTTCTCCTGGTCACTTTCATGGGTATTCATTTTCATTACCACCAGGGCAACAGGGGCGGTGTAAAGGGAGTGCTTGTGTGCCTGTCTTAGTGTGCTTTATATAAAACGATATTTATTCAATAAGAATAATAAAATATACATTAGAATATTTAATTTCAATAAATACAATAGCATAGGGGTCAAATGAATAGTAAGTTGTAATTGATCCCCACACAAACACTCCTAACGCTAGAGGTCTCATAGATGTGTTGCCGGCCCTACAGATGCCCGAGAGTAGAATCGTTTTAAAGTGAGCGATCAAAGTACTCGCGTCCACTAAAAATTAAAAACCGTCCTGCATGTTCATTTCTGTTTGATAATCTTTGATCATATCAGATCGCCATCCTATTGAAATAACAGGATGAAACATGTCCTGAATTGGATATTCAATACGTAACCGACACTGAACAAATTTACGTTACATATTTACGTAGAGTTGTTACATAATACGTCATGTAAACACTTCCTTATAGGTAGCCACTAGCCTGCATTACGTAACTGCTTAATAGTGGCGATCACGACTAATTTGCTCTTAATCTTACACCTTGCACTAGTCTACTTCCTAACAATTACTATCGCCGCTCCTGTTGCTGTATTAGTAAGGTAAGATATTACAGTATAAGGTAGTGCTGCGCAGCGGAATTGGGACCACTGCTGGTCATCTCCACAGTAATTGTTGGGGGTTACGGGCATCGAGGCGAACCTCATAACCCGCGTTGGGTCGCAAGGGGACGACTATCCCCTCGGTAACGGGGCCGCACCGGAATTGGGATCACTGCTGGTCATCTCCACAGAAACTGTGGGGGGTTACGGGCATCGAGGCGAACCTCATAACCCGTGTTGGGTCGCAAGAGGACGACTATCCCCTCGGTAACGGGGCCGCAATAATTGCGGGTTGCTATCCTGGCTTTTGGCTCAGGGAAATGTAGGCCCATTTAGGGCCTGTGTGTTGTGTGGTGTGTTGTGACTGTGGTGAGTAGCGATTGGGTGTGTCATGTGTCTCAGCGGGGCCAGGTCACGTAGATGAGCATGCGGTCCATTGTCTGCCCTATTGAACATAGCGCTCGACAATCGAACCACAAACTCATCCAGCGACTCTATCCGCAAGTCACGCGCGATCACATCATTGCGGACGTAGCGACCGGCACCCGTGATGACCCGTAGGGATATATTTTGCTGGGCTTGCAGGCGTTTCCGCTGGGCCTGGGAGGTTAGCGCGTACCATGCGGGGGCGGCGTAAGTGAGGCGTGACCGGATATATGACTTGTAAATCCCCAGCTTCGTCCGTGTAGGAAGTCCGGACGCTAGTACCGGCCACAGCAAAGCGCGGGCTGTTCTCGCTTGGAATTGGGAAGGCACGCCTGGGGAGGTCTCTCTCAGACACATGCCGTATAGTGACATCTTCTGTGCCGCGTTCCGTGTGGTTTGTGAGTAGTCCGTTAGAGGGGAGGAGGAAAGGAGAAACCTCCGCAAAAAAAATTGTAGCGTAGTCATAAATTTTCTTTTTTTGACTACGATTCTGGAGCCAGGAAGTCACCAGTTTAATGATGACGGAGAGGTCTTCTTATGTCCCCTCCCAAGAGAGAGAGGGAGACATTTCGTTATTGTACTGTCTGCTGACAGCGGCGGAGGGGTCGCACTCTACTAAAATGTGGCACTCTATCTTCTGACTAGCACGTTATGTTCTCTCATTATCTGGTCCTAGGGCCACACCTGTGCTATGTGTTCAGTTGGAGGCTACATGCACCTGTCCCGAGGGTTTTAATGTTCTATTTCTATCGTACACGTATAGGGGGACACACTAGAGGTCAGACCATCTTGATTGACAGATACCCAAAGATACACATAATTGCCATACATACCTTACCCACCATCCCTTCCCAAGAAACTTCCCTTTTCAAAACTCAGAAGATATGCCTTTGCGGACATGTCACGTGAGCGAGACCTACATCCTCTCCCTCGCCGGTACAAATATCTGCAACTAACATGAGAAATATCTCTTATTAAACTACATAACAATAGTTAATATTAACACATCGACCACAATGATATATTATATAATATATTAGTGTGGAGCTAGCGATTAGCCACCGACTGTTATGACAAAGGCAATAGCATCGCCAACAGTAGTAACTTACTCCGAAAAAAGAAAAAAATGACGACTAGCCAACGGCACCTCACCCTCATTATTGGACATTAAATCCCCTCGAAATTTACAATATAAAAACAAAATCGAGCGCATCTACAAGTGTTAAAGTGTAAACAAGGGAGTATGGGCATTAGTGTACCCTTATGTCTCCAGGGCTGTCTAACTTACCAAATAAAACTTTTTATTGTTATCAAGTCCATCACATCGCCTAGGGACTGTTGGGAGTGTCCGGAAGCTATTTTTACGGAGATGTTTATGTATTGTGCTAACTTGGGACTTAAAATTATTTACTCGTGATTTGTCCCGGATTTATCAGCAATACAGTATGTTCATAATCGTAAACTTAATACATCAATGTCTTAATTTTACGCGAATGTTATTCATTACAACAAAAATACTTTTAACTACAAACTTTTCGGTGCGGTTCAGAAATTTTATTTCACTATTTACTGGTCCGACGCTATTTAACTAAACCGCGATATGACCCGTAAAATTAGTATTATTGTAATGAACGTTTTTAACAAATACACAAAGAATTATTGGTCTCTCCGCAATAGGATTTATTATAGAATCATAGTGTAAAGGGACTTTTACTATACGAGTAATATTGCAATTCCTCAGGCTAATGGTACCCTAACCACGCCACCAAGGGGGTTTAAGCTAGCCTATTTATTATATTTGGATCTAAGAATACAATACTATGTTTTACCTTATATAAGTAATATTGCTTATATCTTGATAAAATCAAAGATGTCTTTGAAGTCTTAAGTGTCGGACAGACAAATTTGATAAACGATTTTGAAAGTAATGAAGCGTTAGCAAAGTTCTCGTAAGAACGCAACTGCTTACACAAATAGCATATGCTTGTGTGCTACATCTTTAATAACTAAAGTCATAACTTTAACGCTCTGTACGGACAAGTTAATATTTAAAAAGTTTTTTATAGCTTAGTAACTAACTTGTGTTCGTAAATTCACTTTATATTAAACTGGACCTTGTGTGCGAGTTGGTAACAAAATAACGATATTTACAAACTTCTATAATATTATTGAAAGAAGTTTATAAAATATTATAATATACTGTGGAAAACTGACTAGTAGCTATGTCAGCGTATGAGTGCGGGAAAATATATTTATATGTATACTTGTAGTGGGCCTAATTCGTTGTCGAATCTGCAACTAAATAGGTCCTATTGCACCTAGCATCTACGGTATATATCTATCTATCTATCCTAGGGTCTCTGAATTTGATACTTCACACTTTAAAAGACAATGACAAATTCACGAACACATTGCACTTTAACTTATGATTCGTATTATTTATAAAAAAAATACCAGTAAATACCATGATGTGTAAATATTGAGACTTTTGTGAAATAAGCACTAAAACTAATTGAATATTGTAACACCATAGTGTTGACAACCCTAGCGCAAACGACGGAGTAATAACAGGTGGGGTGTAGGACGTTGTCCGCTGGTGCGTTGTGTCTGATTCGTATTTCATTTGAGTACTCGTGTGCGTTGTCTGTATAAAAGACACTTAATAGTTGTTGTGCTTACGTCACGCTACATAAAAGGTAAATGTATACTCTACAGTATACCTTTACCTGCTCTGTTGTACTTCGATTGCTTCTTCCTTTCTACGATACTTGTGTCTATCCAATTGTATCTCAGATTTTTCTTTTTTTTTAAATAGAATAGAGGGGCAAACGAGCGATCAGAGCCTTTTCAAGACTACCGACGCCCATGAACATCCATATGCGTTGCCCTCCTTTCCACCCGCCTCCCAAGGGGCCACCGGCTGCTCACAAACCGCACGAAACGCGACACCGAAGATGTCACTTGAAGGCGGTATTATGTGTAGTGAGAGGTGTCTCCCAGGTCGTGCCGGCCTAATTCCGCTAGATAGGAGGAGGTAGTGTCATGCACTATGCATGGTACTACCTTCTCCTATGCAGCATGGCACTATCTCCTCCTACTCTAGTAAGAAACACCCATTTAATATAGTTGCAGATGTCAGCCATGCAGTTCACTCATATTTTGCTGCCTTGTGGTCTTGTGGTAGGCATGTTCAGTCACGGTTTCGAATCCCGGGTAGATCCAAACAAAAAGTGTGTGAACCAAGGGAAACATCCTAATAGATTTTTCAGTCGGTGGTTTTTAGTGTCGTATACAGTCGCATCGGAATAGGAGAATGAAGGAATTTAGAGCGGACTTGTGCCTGCGCAAAATCTTGTGCAATATAATATGTTCTGTGCAGATGGCTCGTCTCGTAGCCGAAGTTCGACTAGGACGTTACTGTAATTATACTCATGTTCCTATCCAACATTTGTTGGTCTTCATTGTAGACTTTTCAAGTGGCGTGGTTATGTATATCCAAGACATTGTGAAAAGCTTTGTCTTGATGTCACAGTTTTACATACTTAAAAGTGACCATGGAGCAAAGACCTCAATAAATGCTTGGGCGAAGTAAAGGAAATCCGTCTTGGAAACCGTATCATTAATAATTGTGCCTCAGTATATCGAATCTTCTTCTGCCTAGCCTTATCCCGTTTCTGTTACAGAGAATGTCATGGTCGGCTACCTAATCGAGGGGACTCCACGAGGGCGCCAGTTTCTACACAGAGCGAATGCAATCTGAACTCAGTAACCCAGACGGGAGGTGAGACCCAATCCTAGATTGGATCGAATTCGAATACACGAATCCGGGTTTTCTGTCGATATTTTACTCCACCGTAAGAGCACTCTGAAAATGTGTTTATGTTTTAAAAACTCGTTGGTACAGAGGGTCGACATCGAACGTGCCTAGCCGAGTCGAAATCCGTAGCGCTAACCACTACACCACTGAGGATCTCTTCAGTATACTAAATATGAAGAAAAAATAATATATTTCATTGTAATAAGTATGTCCTGAGCTTAAAAAATTGCGTCTTTAAAATGTCATAAAGTACATTCCTGCCTCCATGACTTTATTTATTAACTAGTTCTACGTAATGGGGATGCATATCATGCTAATTACATTATTCATTTTTCTGGACATTTTGTACTGTAGGACATATCACTCGTTAGAAACGTCGCAACATAACCGCTATCGGGCTTCGGGCAGAGGTTAATTTGAAGGTAGGCAAGGTTGCATCGACACAAGATCGCCTGTGTCAAGCCACCTTCTCTTTCGACTCTAGTAAACAGATTTATGCGCTTTCACCAACCCTTGCTGGTCCAGTGA
>JAFELO010000358.1:857976-873302 GCA_017140195.1 Eumaeus atala | reverse complement strand
AACAAAATCATCGAGAGTGCCATCACTGCCACCTTTAATGACGTGTCCCGGAACTACAGATCATCAGGGCGCCATGACGGCTAGTCATTCCCTATGTGTAGGACCGCAATTTTGCGCGTTGTATGCAGGTTTGCTGGTTTTCTGTAGGCCTACGAACGCTATTTTGCTCGTTCTCTGTATGTATATGAACGCAACTTTTCTCGTTGTCTATAGGTATTTGAACGCTACTTTGCTGGTTGTCTGTAGGTGTACGAACGCTACTTTGCTCGTTCTCTGTATGTATATGAACGCAACTTTGCTCGTTGTCTATAGGTATATGAACGCTACTTCGCTCGTTCTCCGTATGTATATGAAGGCAACTTTGCTCATTGCCTATAGGTATATGAACGCAACTTTGCGTAGTCTGTAGGTAAATAGGTATATGAACGCAACTTTTCGCGTTGTCTGTCGGTACATAGATATATGAACGCTCCTTTGCTTGTTCTGTGCATGTATATGAACGCAACTTTGCTTATTGTCTATATGTATATGAACGCAACTTTGCGTAGTCTGTAGGTAAACAGGTATATGAACGCAACTTTGCGCGTTGTCTGTCGGTACATAGGTACATGAACGCTACTTTGCTCGTTCTCCGTATGTATATGAACGCAACTTTGCTCATTGTCTATAAGTATATGAACGCAACTTTGCTCATTGTCTATAGGTATATGAACTCAACTTTGCGTAGTCTGTAGGTAAATAGGTATATGAACGCAACTTTGCGCGTTGTTTGTAGGTATATAGATATATGAACGCAACTTTTCGCGTTGTCTGTCTGTATACACGTGTATGTACGCAACTTTGTGCGTTGTCTGTCGGTATATGAATACAGCTTTGCGCAACGTTACGCTAATATTGTGTAGCTTTAAGCTTACTGCTACGACGATTATTTCTTTCAGCACAAATTGTCCAAAAAAATGATAGTTTATAATTCAACTTCAATTTTCTTTATGATAGGGTAATAAATTTTTGGATCTCGTATCCTGAAAACTGCCCTGTATCCTGAAGAATCACTTCACATTTCGTGTACCTTACAGTAGTTTGTGCCCCAACTGAAGTACTAGGCGTTCAAAAGTGGTCAAGACGTTTGAGTTGTGATTCTCCGGAGTTCCGGAGGTTGTAACGGTCTCAAATACCGCCAAAGTGTCTCCTATAAAGCTGTCAGCGATGGACTGCAACTCCGTGTCGCCGATGCCGGAATTGGCGCCAATTGCCGAGTTCGATAAGTCTCCTCCTTCGCCTCCTAACGAAGAAGTGCCGATGGACGATTTGCCACCACCACCGGCGACCATTTCGCAAGCTGAAGGGAAGAAAGTTAAAATGTAAGTCTTTTTAATATTTAAAATAATTATTTCACATTTTTGGCATCGTCACTCGTGTTCAACAGTCGGCAGTTTAACTTGAATATTGACATACTTTAAACGTTTTATTATTTATTTAATTAGTCATTCATATACACTAAAAGGAAACACAATTGAAATCTACACACAAGAAAGGAAGCTGGTACACAGGAGCTATTTACTCCGTAATGGATTTACTTCGTATAGCTCTGCTAAAGGACAACTTGAAATATATAGGCAATCATATGTGTTTTCACTTCTTATAAATAAGCTAAAATAGTTCATATACATTTAACAAAACAAACATTATGAAACACATACATATGTACATATTATAATGGATACATTATATATTATTCAGTAATAGACACACTCAAAAATATATTAATGATGGTAGTTTTTATTGAAAATTATTTATCACAATTTCATGTCATATAATAAATAATTTTAAAGGGCACCCTAATATCTTTATACTAGTTTACTTAAAAGCGACAGTGGAGTGTGTTAAATAGAACATGACAAATAATTACACGACATACATTAATTATCGCGTGAGTAGTTGTATTTAATTACACAAAAACAATTGACACTGACGTGTATTAATTATGTAGTGAGAGTCCAGCCGAGGTAGCTTTTGAAACATTTAACACAAAATCAGAATAGTAATAGACAAAAATTTCTAAATTTCTCTATTGTCTTGGCTTTATTGTTCACTCGTTACATTTTTAATAAAGATACGCTTTTAATAGACATAGTCGACAGACATTAGATATATACCTTTCTTCAAGAGCGAAATAATCTTAAAATACAGTTCTAAGTGAATTGGCATATTGAGAAGAAAAGGAATAAGCAATGCCTTTAATAATATAAAAACCAACGTGTATTAAAATTACGAGTAAGTTACTGTATTATTTTTATAGGTACCGTGAAGATTTTTTTTGCATAGGGTGGCAAACGAGCAACCGATGCCTTTTTAATCCACATAATAACTATGATAATGCGTTGTCCTCCTTCCTTCCTTTCGCCGTAAACATTGTTTTACAAATATATATACTACTCAAAACAAAATAAGGGTCACTAGTTTATTTACATTTAAGTGAATTTTTTAAAAACTGAAAGTAACTGATAAGTAGCATTATATTCATATTACGAACTCTTTGATGTTTGATCTCTTTTATGCCTTTTTTGTTTTATGTGTTCGTGTTCCTAATTTGAAAGTATTAGGCATCATTTTAAGGAAAAAATAATTAGATGTTGTTATTATGTTTTCTTTATTGTCTTCTTAACTTGTTTCGGTTATTTTAGGAAAAAAAAAATATTTTTTAATTTTAATTGTTTCATTGATCATCTCGCGTTAATCATGCCACTAGTACGAAGGCACATGAATACAATTACGGCAACCAGAGCCATAACTATGATTCAAGAAGGACGTTCTCAACGTTGCGTGGGTTTGCAGTTGGGTTTCTCTCGAAGAGCTGTCCAAAACGTATGGAATCGCTTCCAAGACACTGGCAGTGTTACCAGGAGACCTGGTTCAGGTAGAGTTCGCATAACAACGACTCATGAGGATCGGCACATCCAACTAAGTCCTCGTCGTGATCGTACAGTAACGGCCCGTAAGTTACAGCACCACCTGCGGCTGACGACGGGTACCCGCGTCAGTGATCAAACTATACGTAATCGATTGCACGAAGACCAGCAAATGTCAAGACGGCGAGTTGTTCGAATTCCTCTGAGCAGGATTCAATGTGCAAACCGATTAAGATTCTCCTGTCAGTATTTGAACTGGGGGATTAATCACCGGGGCAAGGTGCTTTTTACAGACGAGTGCAAAGTAAAATTTCATAATGGTGATCGGCGTGTTAGAGTGTGGAGACAACGCGGTTTCCGGAGGACCAATGTCCCAACGTAATGGTTTGGGGTGGGATTGGTTTACGTGGTAAAACCGAGCTCACCATTTTAAATTCGGGTATCGTAACTGCAGAACGTTACATCGAGGACGTCAATGGGATCCGATTTGCACAGCAAGTGGGGCCTGGATTCACCCTGATGCAAGATAATGCCCGTGCACACATAGCTCAATCAACCCAAACAGTCCTATAAGGGTCTCACATTGAGGTATTACCATGGCCAGCTAACAGTCCGGATTTAAATCCGAACCAGCAGTTGTGGGACCAATTGAAACGAAGAGTTAAGGACAATGAGCAAGGGGTCTAAAACCAACAGCAGCTGATTGACGCTATAATTCCGACGGTTTTTTTTTTTTATATTATTTGTAACGAAGTCATAAGACAGACAACTTTAGTATCCGATATCACGCGACGAATAGGCTGAAGTGGCAATGGGCTGGTCACACACTCAGAAGAACAGATGGAAGATGGGCCAGTTAGGTTCTGGAATGGAGGCCACGTTTAGGAAAACGAAGTGTTGGTCGACCGTTCACAAGGTGGAAAGACGAGCTCCGTGCAGTAGCCGGTCCGGGATGGATGCGAGTAGCAGGAGATCGGTCGTCTTGGCGTTCATTGAGAGAGGCCTATGTCTAGCATTGGACCGATAAGGGCTGATAATGATGATGATGATATATAAATTTTATAAATATAGTTTATAAATCGATATAATGTGGCTGACTGGCCAGTTAACGCGAGACTAAATAAAAGTTTTTACTACTGCCCTCTATGAAGAGTTCCATGTAACTTTTTCTTCAATCTATAACATGTCAGCCGTGTTCACTATAGTCATGAAACACACCAATAGATGACGTTTTTCAGTGCAGTATCTATTACTGTTAAAACACAACTTCTTTTAAAAGTATATGTTTTTAATCACAATTAAACGATGTATTCCAATCAGTAGCTGTAACTAATAGAAACATATTTAATTAAAATACAAATAAATAAACACATGCTGTCTCACTTTCCCTTCATAAATAAATATACACGGTCTCTGTCACACTAATAGACTGTTAAGTCAAAGTAGGGCGCATATCGCCTCCCAATCGAGTAGACATCTCGAAGAGCGGCGTTACGAACGTAGACGAACATGCTCTTATAGAATTTACCGCCAAAAACTTTTTTTTCGAACTTACATTTTTTGTTTTAGTGCTTTGTGTATTTCAACAGTTTGTTTTTGTGTGGTTATATTATATTTGTGAATTTTGAAATTTTTGTCCATCAAAATGACAAGAAAAAGTCAAACGTAAGTATATACTTAATTGTTTTTAATTATTTTTTTATCATCACTTACAGTCAAAAAATTGAAGCAAAATATTTATAATTTTATAGGGATAAAATTATTGGTCTATTCCCCTACAGTTTGAAAATATATCTTTAAAATGTGTAGAGGAAGGTGCTCTACTTAATATTTGTGATTCATTTTAATTTTTTTTTAATTCAACGCTTGCTTATTAAATTAATTTAATGTATAACATTAAATTAATTCAATAAGCAAAAAATATAGGCATTACATACCTGTATTTTTTGAATTAATATTGAAATTAACTATTGTATGTTATATAAGATTTACTTTAAGTTAATGAAAAAGACAAGGTTAAAATATATTTTTAATGGGCTACCATTTTTCTTATCTTAAAAGTTAACGAAGTAGGTGCCTACACAAAATACTTGTGATATTAAAGTGTGTATTTAAGGAAAATGATATGGACTTATATTATTACCTTATCTACTACAGTAATACTGAGTAAACATTTAATTCTATTTAGCATTCCATTGCAAGAGGAAATCCTCAATTACAGTTAATTCTCCGACATACCTAACTACCCACAAGAATAAATTTATACTCCGTACTTTATTCATATATCTATCTATAAATAAAAATAATATTTAACAGTTATATAACAACTCCAGGAAATTTACCGACACGTTTGTAGAAATGTTTTTTTAATACTTTACATTGATTGTGCGCGTAATTTTTCATTCAGCATACCTACATGAAATTCCAACGTATATAAGTAAAAAAATTGTGTCTAGTCTGTAAGAAAGGTAATGAAAATTAATAAAAATGAAGCTTATTTAATTGGATGCTTTTCTTACAATTCTGTCTTGGATCAATGATATCTAGCAAACGTTATATTTTAGTATCCTTATTTAATAGTCGACTATATGAAACTATTTTTTTTATAAATTGTTTGTGGGCCCAAGACAGTTTTAACTTTTCTCTCGAGCAGCCTGCGATCATATAAATGGGTCTTAGTGATGAGAAGCTCTTTATATAAAACTTACGTATCATATAGAGCTCCGTATGTGTAGAGTAACTGTAATATATTTTGTGAGTTTGGACCTGGAAATTCACCACCGGTTACATGTCTTGATGATGGATGCATGTGCATTCCGGCTCTGGAACGGATTCAATAAACAGCGGACAGAGAGTGGGCCCGATAGGGTGCGTTCGAGTGGTTGTATAATTCACTATGATGAATATTATAGTCTTCAATTTCCGTGTAAAATGTTATATGTTTGGTACAGTAAATAAAAGGGAGAGAGAGAGAGAGAGAGAGAGAGAGAGAGAGAGAGAGAGAGAGATAGAGAGAGAGAGTAAACAAGTTCTGTTAACGCATCATTCATCATGTGTAGGCTAGGAGTAAGTAGCAATAGTTGATTGAGGAAGGGTAAGATCTCGGTTGTTCGGATGATCTCGGTTGGACGGTGTATACAGCATTTGCATTTAAAAAGAAAGTAAGATTGACGTATTTGTTCTGTGAAAGGGAACCACTGATCATACTCTGCTTGCTTGAAACGGGTTAGTAGAAACAGTTCATGATGCGTAGAGGAACACACTACATCTCCTCTGCCTATACAGGAAAAGAAGAGACGAAATATATTTTCTATTAAGAGAAACGTAGTTATGTATCTGTAAAATAATATGTAGATATATATGACATGTCTTGCTATATATGTCAAGTTTGCGGTAGCTCAACGGGCTATTCGACGCGCTATGTTGGGTGTTTCTCTGTCCGGCAAAATTCGTAACGAAGTCATAATGCAGAGAACTAAAGTATCCGATATCACGCGACGGAAAGGCTCGCGGAAGTGGCAATGGGCTGGTCACACACTCAGAAGTACAGATGGCAGATGGGCCAGTAAGGTCCTGGAGTGGAGGTCGCGTTTAGGAAAACGAAGTGTAGGCCGGCCATTCCCCAGGTGGGGAGAAGCGAGCGTGTGAATAAAAGTACCTGGATACAGTTATAGTAAAACATTTTGAATGGACAAATTCATTAATTGAGATACAAGAAAGCTAAGTCTCCTATTGCAATTACAAGTTAACATTACTGCATTCTGAAGGAGAGCAACGCATCTACATGCGGATGTTAATGGGCGTCGGTGCTCAGAAGTCACCAAATGGCTCCGGATTCTCATTTGTTCCTTAATGCTATAAAACTACACACTCGTAAGTCCAGCAGATATACTAGAACACCCACGATTAGCCAAGGTACTGAGGCCCATCCCCACCATGGTTCGTCCATGTCCAATATGCATGGTCATGCAACAACCATGGTCGAGACGGTGGGGTTTGTTGCCCGGGGTGAACCCAGGCGAAGCGAATTGAACGGAGGGAGATCTTTGCACCCCTCTTATAAGAAGAGGGGGCTGAAAGATCAGGAGGAGGAATCGCTCTCGGCACCCCTTTTATAAGAAAAGGGGACCTAAGAGCAACGGGAGGTGGCGCTTTACGCACGGGGCAAGGGGCGAGGATGGGAACCTCACCCCATTGCACTGTCCCAAAGTCGGTGGAGTTGTCCTGTAGTGCTGGGCAACCCCATCTGTGGCGGTGCAGTTGGTCCCTTAGGACTAGCTGTCGAGGTGCCCCGAGGATTGTTGTTTCGGGGAATCTCACCAAGGGCGGCACTGATGGCACTCGCGGTGGTATTTATGGGTATTCGCCAGTATTATGTGCCGTGAGTCCCACACACCCCACCCAGGGCCGGTGAAGGCGCGTAAATGCGTTTCCCCGCGTCAAAAAAAAGTACTGAGGCCCATGATGTAATAAGTGGCAAGTCCATGGCAACTTCGGGGACATTCCAATCTCGGACAAAGTAATGTATGCTCAGCATAATCTGAAAAACATTTAATAATAGTTGCCCGACCTGGGGATCGAACCCAGGACCCTACGCGTCTAACGGCCTTAACAGGCGACACCCGCACCGTTACACCACAGAGGCGATATAAGCATAAGTGACTCACGGCACCCTGCGATTTCATCCGTGTAACTTCAGTCTTATGGGTCGTGGCGTCATAGTTTATAGTTTGTAATTTTCTCATGAATATAACTTATAATTTGAATGAATTGTATCCAATAAACAAAAAATATTTTTGTTTATTGGATATGGATACAAATCCTACTTGTAGATATAGTGCATGAGCTCATATAAACCAATAGACATAGAAAAAGAGACTATTCATGTTTATTAGTATATGTATATATACTTTATTAGTATATAAATTAATTATTATTTGTCAAATAATGGGATTCAATAAATCATTATCATGTTTAAAATGATCTAGCATCGAACAGATACGGGTACGTTCGACCTCGAAAGAAACTCTATTAAAATTAATTTGCCGAGTGGGTCGCTAGCGCTGGGAGCCGGCTCAGGAAATGGGATGAAATTGATGCCGTTTATTGTACACACGACGGGGCACATGAGACCGACAGCCTGACGTTATTGAGTTTTATATCTGCAGTTTCTTATATGTATTTTTATTGTCATAGACAGTAATTTTTTTGAAAATCGAACTACCACAATTATTTTTTTAATACTTTTCAACGAATCGTATGTACTTTCTAAAGTGGTTTTCATTTCAGTAATGTGCTTAATCTGTCTAGACATTCATAAAGTATTATTTATTTAAAGAGTGTCAGTATTATTTATAATAACACTGTTTATAAAGTGTGTGTAAGACAATTGTGATTTATGCCAGTCCTTCCGCTACAATGACTTCATATTGCTCAATATGTTGTCACTGTATTTCGCAAAGTATGTGCTAATGGACATTATTATTCGCTACGGTCGTGGAACATATGTCTCCTTTACATCCTCTTCTCACTTTCTCTTGTGCTTGTAATGAGTAAATATCTGTTTTCTAGATGATAAGATCAAGTACAAGTTCATAAAGAGAGAATAAATGCACAAAGGTAAAACAACCTTCGCAAGAGTTAGTACCACGCTGCAGCATGGTACTAACAACATTGGCAGCAGCCAAACTGCTCCGAGCCGATGAGGGTACCACTTACCTGTTGCTCACATGATCCGCAGCAAAGTGGCGGCATGCTGCGTTTACCCATTGGAGAGGGAAGGAAGTCTTCTTTTTCTCTTCCCCTCCAATGAGCCACAGGAAACTAATAAAATACATAAATGTCCCCAAAGAATCCGGCTTCTCGTTTGCTATAAGAAATATATGTCCTACAAAAAATCATATCTTGGAATGGTATTCTCACAGATAGGTTGCGAGTACCAAGAATTTCAATAAGAAGGAATTCACCAGGAAGGGAAGGACTAGAACTGCCAATATTGATCATTCATTGCAAATTACCTACAATATTATGGAAATCTACAATGTTTGTCAAACATGTTAATCTACATAACATGTAAATATATTTAGGATATTCTCGATTTAAAATTGCTTTAATCCACTTTCCTTACTACGTGACTGCAATCAGTGTCAAGAAACTGTTTTACGTTTAAAAAAGCCGCTTATTTATTTAAAAAAAGTTGTCGAGTTCCAGTTGTAAATGGGAGCACCGAGAGCGAAACGAGTCTGGCTTGCACCCGGCATCATCCGCCATTTTGAAGCGTCTATTAAAGCAAAAAGAAGTCTGCATAATTTTTTTTAAATGATAACTGAGACTTCCACCGTTTTTTGTTTAATAAGTACTAGCAGCGCTTCGCGGTTTCACTCGCGTAGTTTTGTTCCTATTAGCCGCACCGATATGGTACTCGTATATACCTATAGCCTTCCTCGATACATAGGTTAAGTAACACTAAATTTTTTTTTTCAAATCGGATCAGAAATTTCTGAGATCAAACAAAAATTCCTCAGTTTTATTATCCGAATTAGCAGCGCTCCGCGGTTCCACCCCCGTAGGACCTGTGACCTATTGGTTGTAGCGTAATGGTATATATTCTTGGATTTTCCTTATGAATGTACCCTATCATGCGCATAAATATTTTGTGACACAGATTTATAGAAAATTGCATAAAAGTGTCAGGTAGCTTCTTTTTTACTTTTTAAAACATGTTTAAAGTAAATTTCATAATTATTATTACATACTGTACAACCTTGATCCTTAGGATAAAATTAGATAGATAGATACAATTACATTTAATGTCGAATGAACTACTGAGTTCATAGTTTTAACACGAGAGTGAAGTGCCGTCACTTTTCACTCTGAGCATTTCAAGCGGCTGTTACGATCTTGATACTCAGAATTTGCCCACGTAGAACTGATCATTACTGAGCAACGTTGATTGCCATGGAGGCAGTTCGTTTTTTCGGTCCTTATTAATATAGGCACATAACGACTTGATGTCCAATTGCATATTCGCATAAGTGCGTAAGTATCTATATAATGCATCCTCACCGCGTTAGGATATCGATCAAACCTCGAGTATTATAATGATGGGTGAATTGTTTTGAATAAATCTTGAATATGTCTGCCAACTTAAACGCTGAGTGAGGTGAGAGTCTGACATACCTGGAACTGTCAGTGAGATAGCGTTGCAAAGCAGGGTTGTTCGTAGAAGCATGTCTCACTCCTACAAAAGCAACATAAATGTAATATTACTTTATGTAGACTTCGAAACTGTGCTATTGGTCCCTTTGCGGCGTCCGATTCTATCATTATTTTCCAAATAGATACTTTTTTATAACTTATCCGTAAATCGGGTAATCGGGGTCATTTGGTAAGTACTGGTATCCATTGACATCCGCGCGGTAATGCAGAGGTGTTGCCCACCTCCATCCCATCTGTTCCAGGTACTCCCAAACCGCACGAAACAAGATAATTATCACTTTTAATACGGTAACTCGTCTCCGGTTTGACCTGATGGTTATAACGTAGTGGGAGAAACTTGCTATGGCCACATACCTCGACTATAGTCTGGTCGTCAAAAAACTCGAGCAGAACAATGCACGCGAGAAGAAGGGCTGGTGATGATGAAAGACAAGAACGGATCGAGCGAAAGTTGATCGGAGTACTGACATACAATCTCCGACACAGCAGCTGAGGTCATCCAATTGCCTTTCGACCTCTGCCCTTTGCCCATGCATTGAGGGAATTATAGGGCAATTTAAGCACGTTGCCATTTTCTGTTTATCCAACTGCGCAATACAAAGTGGGGTATTTTTTTAAATTGGGGAAATGCTATGTAGATCTGGGCGAGCCCCGCAATTTTACTTTGGTCACGTGGACATCTACGCGTCGTCTCCGAACTTGAGTTGTGTCTGGTGGTGTGTGAAACAACACTTATTAGAGCCGAATGCCCATTATATTTTTACATGCGCTTCAATTATCTTCATCTAAGATATGTGGGTTACGCTACTGATACCCACTGCCAGGATAAGGGTTAAATAATATAGGTGGAGCGGTTATAGGACACTCGTTAAACTGAATGTCCATTAAAACCACCAATGATATTCCACCTGAATCTTAGTAGGCGGAGACGCGGGAACGTGTTTGTGTACTCTCCCGATAAGTAAGATAATCGATAAGTAAATATATGTTATTCAACTAATACTTTGGTCAAATTGTTTAGTTAATTATAAGTTTGTTCAACTAGTAATTGTTATAGTTACCTTAGTTTTACATAAATTCTTGTATATTTTATATTTATGGAAGCTTAACCAGGGTACCGGTTTCTTATTCCTGCTTCTTTAAATCTAGTACCACCCCGCGGTTTTACCCGCGTAGCTTCGGTATTATATTAGTCATAGCGTGATGGTATAGATTACAAGATGATAGACAATAGCCTTCCGCGATAAATAGACTATTAGCACAAAAATAGTTTCTGAGATTAGCGCGTTAACAAACAATTCAGCTTTATGTTATTATAGTAGATTAAGGTACATGCTTACAGGATAGTTTAATCAGAGCAAACTACCGGATTACCTACTACACATTAATGGTGCTGGTTCTATGCATGAAGTAGACAATAATTCTGACTGTGTGTCTGTAGTCGTAACTACACAGCATTAAGGGTTAAATAATCAAGCACACTTAAAATCGCTCTTAATTCTCTTTCTACTGACGCATGCTCCTGTGCCAAAAAAGAAAACACGTTTGAAATAACGTCGAGAAAACTCAGATACGTTTCATTGATTTTGAATGAATCTCTTAGATGTGAGAGCCGCTGAATGTCACGTAAGCCGAACAGATCGGGTAACTGTAATTTATACTCCATGAGTCGTGACCTTTTGCGACGTCGTCTTTTCCAGAATGGATACTATGTGTTAGAGAATCTAGCGATGTGTCTACTAGCGTAGAGTCCATTGTTATATCACTAAATATTAGTAAGATGGACTTTTTATATACTTACTACCACTAGTCACCGAATGTTAACTGTTTAAAGTTTAGAGATTTTCAAGGAACTCCAAAATTGTAAGACAGATTTGTTGCAATAATTAGGATCTGCTACTTATTTTACATTAAGAAATATATATTATATTCTATTAAAAACACCAACTGGTTAACCAAGACCAAGATGTTCATAAACGTAACTAAGTATGATACATAATGTCGTCCTAGCTGAATTTTCGCCTATAGCGACCATCTCCATTGAGACAAGCCCCCTGAGGGGGACATCACGTAGTATACGATTGTTTGCGCAGACACAAGTGCACTCCCTGTCCCACGTTTTCCTATTTCGATAGGACAGAAATCCAAGATGACTGGAGAGAAATCTGGCGAACGACGGCTTAACGTGCTGTCCGAGGCACGGGGATGCAACACCGCCAACTTCCTTAATCCGGACTCCTTGAAAAATCCTAATACCACTTTTTTATACGGACCGACCCGGGACTTGAACCCGGGACCTCACGGCTATGGCTAAACATGTTTACTACCCGATATCGAGGCAGTTGTATGTATGTATATATTATATACAATCGGTTACACAACCGGCGTATATATATGAAAAGATTTAATGAGCATGGAGGTGGCCAGGTACGTAAGGATCGTGATAAAAAAAAGAAAACCAGTCGGAGCGTTTTGATAACTACATCCGCGCCCTAGTCATGCAAATTAATTGTCCTCCTTTCCTCCCGCCCTCTAATGGCTACTCACAAGTCTCGCAAGATGGCACTGGAGGACAGGACATGATGGATGGAGATGTGTTATTGTTATACATATACTTGCGAAAAAACAAATGAAGATTTAAATACATGTCTCATACCTATCTGTGTTTCTGCTGCCTTTTTTTCTGGGGATGCGCACAGGTCAATTGCCCATTCTGATCAAGTGTCGAGCAATGAACAGTGTCCATGTTGATGTACAATTTGTGGCCGGCCGACTCCTACAGACACGCACACCACATGTTCTCAGTCTTGGCCTCTATTCCGAACCTGTTTGGCCCAGCGATCGCCTCCAAAGTCCGGTCATCCTGGCGCTCCGTTGTTAAAGCCATAATGTACTTTGTTTGATTGTTTCTCCAGTCCAGTCTTGTTTTTAGTCCAGTCCCGCTAGACAGATATCTACATTAATCATTTAATGATAGGATACTTCATATATTAATGACATAAGTATTGGTTTTGTTATGAACATCTCACCAGATCATATTTTCTTTTAGTTTAGGGGGCAAACAAGTAGAGCCTTTTGACGTTCACCAACGACCATAGACACCAATTTCCTCCTCCTATCCAATGGTAAACCGGCTACTCATAAACCACACGAAACGCGACGGCATAGCTGCGACTTCATGGCGGTATCATGTGAGCGAGAGGTAACGCCCCGGTCGTGTCAGCCAATGTGGCTGCAATGTTGCATTGCGCTACCTCCTATTAAGCCCTTATTCTCGTTTCCTCTCGTTGCAGTAAAAGATATGCCATTGTGCACATAAAAATACAAAATGGAAAAATAAATTATATAGAGACTCCTTTGTTAGCCAGCTTTAAAATCCCGATATTAAAATTCCTCCCCGAGGACTTAATATCTATAACAAAGCTTCGTTAGACGTTAAGCGACGCTTGACTCCATCTAACTGGACTTTAAGAGGCTTACTTGTAGATTGAAAGCACGACTTTGCAGTTTCAAAGACTGAGGGTGTAATAGCGAAAACCACCCACGGATATACTTCTTTTTCACGCATACCCTTAAGAGCAAAAGTTATAACTTTATTATGGTAATTTGAGTTATTTCATGCTATGCTCGCTGAGGCCCGCGGCTTCGTTTGCATTGACTGAGTACGCGGTTACTGACCAACCGGTTTGTAGGCAAAACAGAGAACTTTGAACTAATTCGAATAGGGTCCCATAGATCTGCCTTTTTATTAGCGATTAAGATTTAAGATAAGTGCCAACAGTCTACGAACAGTTCTACACGTTTCTATTAAAGTGTTGATTACAATTTTAGCAACTTAAGTCACTAATAAATTACGAATGTTAGTTTCTCAGGTAACATTTGAAGGCAATTACTATGTAGCACTGTATTGAAGAGTTACTTAATACTTTAACATAGACCAAGGAAACTGGCTCCAAGTGTACATCATTGTTACCTTGACGATATAAATTTGTGCTGGAAACTAGTTATAAAATCTCTCTCATAACAGTTTATTTATTCTCTGCTTGTGTATAGAGTTTATTGAAAGGCAAAACGGTTTCAATTGCTATCTCATGTAAGTATTGCCTTGTTTATTTTTAAGCATAGGTTTATGCTCCGAATCCAGTCTCGCAAGTTTAAAGTCATTAAACTGGCTCTCATACGAACCAACAAATTTATCTCCACTTGTGCCCATTAAGGCACATCAGACTAGCACAATCGTGTCTCTGCGCTTCCACTGGATTAAATAAATATTTATCTGTAACGTGTGTGGGTACATACACAGATAATCTTACATATTTAATAGGTCAATATTCGAGAAAGCCCAATTCTATTGCATAGTAGGATGTAGTGTCATGTACTATGGATGACACTACAGGGGTAGGAAGGGTCCCGTCATATATAAACAAATATTTGTGTACGTTTTTTAGGTAGAGATTTTTGTAACGGCTTCAACATCGCAAATCAAAATTCTAACGAGATATTTTTTGTGGTAAATTAATGTACAGGCAAAATCATGGAATCGGATATAAAATATTTAAAGTTCGAATATTTTTACATCGAAACATATTTTACTTTTTTATCATGCTTGTAAATGAATAACAATTTGCCACGATTAATAGTATTTTATGGGGATTCTCGTAAGAAATAGTAGTCTTGTCGGCCTGATTCGGCTGCAATGCAGTTATGGTCATTCTATTCCATACGTTACCTACTCGAGATAACAAAGAAATATTATACGTACTCTTTAAAGGCCAGCCACGCAGTTGGCAGACGCCTAGTCGGATAACACCTTCTCGTTTGCCCGCTACCTCATAAAAAAGCTCAACATAGTGTTCTGAATATATAAAAACAACAACAGAACATCTTCATGTCAGTTCCTTAAAGGTAGACAGAGAAAGCGAGCGCAACATATCACGATCCTTACATCCTTACACACCTCACTTACCTCCTCCATATTTCGAACTCTCCTCATACGATCAAATTATAAGTATATTCTATTGTAATATTATTCGTACACGACATGGGACGGAACCCCTTTTTCGTCTTCGAATTCTATATAGGATTGAGCCTATACATTACGTACATGTTGGTGCTAATTCACGAATGTGTTTGAAGTTTGGACAGGTGGCACGAATATCATTCCAAGACAACACTTAATATCATACACATAGGTTTCAA
>JAFELO010000358.1:843058-857231 GCA_017140195.1 Eumaeus atala | reverse complement strand
TGTGAACGTGCTTACTACTACGCTACGAAACCACGAAGCTGCATAAATATTTTATCGTCAAGAAAGCCAATCCTTGGGTCGGTGAAGGCTAAATTTGTATACGATCATAATGTCTTAAAATTGTATAGAATACGTATAATTTAACGTATGTTTCTGTAATAATCGTAAAAGAACATTCTAGTTTTCGATTAATTATCCGATCGCCTAACAAAAATAAACAAGGCAACTACGGCTTGTCCGTACGGTGTACACATGACATGACCTGCGTTGGGATAGGAACATGTAGATTTTAATTCGTATACTTTTTAATTGGTGATTTATCATAGAACCTGTTTTACTACCCCCGGACAAGTGGTAAGCGTCTTCTTGTTCGTACCGATGTGGGCGTGTTTGTTTATTGTATGTACAAAACTGAGTGATAAAGAAAGTTTATAATAGATATATAAATATCACGATAGGGACTAGAGTCTACAGAGGATTGATTCCGAACAATAACGATTATTGTGATGTTAGAAAATATATAATGCCATTGCGCTGTGAAACGCTATTTTCAGCGTTAATGTTTCACAACATTTTATTCTTATTTATTTGCATACCACGGGACTTATGACGTTTCTAGGGAGTAAACTCCAATATAAATTAAAATTTTGCTAGTATTGTTAGAAGACGGCGCAACAGACCATTAATGGAACTTAACAAATGGCAGAATTGTTATTGTTGGACTGATCGTAAATAAAGAAAAATAATAATAATGTCGGGGAGAAGTAGGCTTTCCTTCCGTGATTTCTGCAGTCAGAGAGAGAGAGAGAGAGAGAGAGAGAGAGAGAGGAATGGTGCACAGAAGGCCAACATATTAATACGAGGTACCATGTATTGCAGCCGAATTGGCCCGGCATAACCGGGAGGATTCCGCGTGATACCGGGTTAATATGTGGTTCTATGCGGCTAATGAGTCTCCGGTGGCCTAATTGTGTAGAAAGGGTGTATAACATACGACGCGACGCGTCCGCCTCAGAGTCAAGCATCAAATGCGCAGGCGCTCCGACTGCTCAGAGTACATGAATCTCACGATCAGCTGTGGCCTGCGGTGGTGCCGTGCGGTCGCAGAAGAGGCAGTAAGAAGGCAGTTACCTTCTACGTCTGCATGATAATTATGTGGATGTTTATGCGCATCGGTGGTCATCCAAGGGCTCCAACTAATGAATCAGCACCATGTACTCTAGCAAAATAGTATATATATGATATTATCCTCTGGTCGTCCATGATGCTTCCACTGAGCGTTTGTGATGTAGTGTCCGATCGAATCTAATTTTGCGACCAAAACCGAATTTCGGCAATGATCTCAATCACAGCCAAAACCGAATTCAGACAGACACTAGTCCTAAGTTTACATAGGTAAATATAGACATTCTCCGTATTAATTATGAGACAACCAGTCCATAGTTGCTTAGTTGAAAAGGGAGCTGCTTCCATATAATGGCCGGGGTTGATGAACTGCGAGGATGGAGTAATTTGTGCGTTATTTCTAGCTTTCTATGCAGCTATGGGTAATTTGAGAAGCGATGAAATTTCCTCGTTTATGTGGGACATTTGATAGTACTACAAGGTTTTTGTTTGCGCGGTCTATTAAAATAACTAGCAGCGCATGCGGTTTCACTCCCGTAACTCCACTCCAATTATATAACCTTTCTCGATAAATGTGAGAGTGATTCCTGAGATTAGGGCGCCCAAAGAAGTAAATATTGAATAACTTCAGTTTTATTACTATAATACAGATAAAAACATTCTGCAGCATTATAAATCAACTTCGTCAAGGCCAAATATTCCTGGCACTACAAGCCCACGGAAGTGCTTGAGATGACGTAGGCGTTTTTTGTATAAAGTAGCAAACAAGCAGTCTTTGACTCTGATATCTACTGACGCCCAAGGATATCAGTATAATTATTGCAGATGTTACTCCTCCAATGAGCCACCGGAAAGATTTTGTCACATTTTGGCACTACCAGTTACAAAAATATTGTATTATTCTTATTGTTTGTGCCTTACATCCTCTACTGTCGACATATAAATTCCTCCACAGCAGAAAGTGACGTCACTTTATATCACACACCACGACACAAAACTTTCTTTATAATGCTTATTTAAAAGCTTTTAGACTATCGGCTATACCGTTTTATATTCCTAATTTTAAAAGGTAAAAAAAATATTGAAATTGTGTTTTTAAACCATGTACATGACATGGTTTAGAAATACTATTTCGAGGCGCACGGAGTTGCAATCGAACCCTGACCATATCTAACGCAACTCGAGTAACTTCTCAAGTGAACACTACCGACTCATGTATTTCACTTTCTGCCATTTACTCACTAGCACCTTAGTCTATGTAAAATTTTGTTGAAGACTATCAACGAATAAATTTTCACTCATGCAACACTGCTAAGTTGTTCCAACTCTCCCACTGCTCCTTTTTAGCTAAATTACCTTCAACCGTTGGTTCCCATGACCTGAAGCAGGTTCATGTGTCACTGATAATGGTGGTTGATAGCAATTGTGCTGATGGCGGTGCATGTGGTTGGAACAACTTTCATCTTCGGCTTTCACTTATTAGGACTAGCTTCGTCTTTAACTACGCTCCAGTATAAAATACATAATAATATTTGAAATATATGATGTAGTAACATATCCTTACGTTTTTTTATATAGCACATGATGGTGAAACCTCTTTTACCATCAGCATAGTATTTTTTTACGACTACCAACGCCCTTGAACATCCACACAATTACTATGCAGATGCGTTGTTCTCCTCCCCACCAATTGGCCACTGGCTATTCGTAAACCGCATGAAACGCGACACCGTAGGTATCAACTGAGCGAGAGGATGTAATGTCGTACACCATGCATGGCACTGCCTCCTCCTGTGCACCATGCCACTACCTCTTCCAAACTATTATGTTATTAAAATTGCGATGAAAGGTTCGCTCCCTTGATACCGGCATAAAGTGACAGCGTCGCTGTCGCGTTTCGTGCGATTTGTGAGTAGCCGGTGTACCCATTGGCGGATGATAGGAGGGCAACGCAAAATGTCCATGGGCGTGGGTAGTCATCAAAAGGCTCCGATTACTCGTTTGCCCCCTTATGCTATGCCATATGCTACATTGTAGCGGTAATGGGGCGGCACGAACTCTCGCTCACATGATACCGGCTTGAAGTGACATCTCGGTTTGTGAGTAGCCGGTAGTCAATTTCGGGGCAAGAGAAAAGGAGTTATACGACTTAAAGACTAATTAAACAGCGTCTTATTTTATCAGACTAGCTGAACCACAAATAACGAAAAGAAGCTTTAGAGTGCCATGATGCATAGGAGGAGGTAGTGCCATGCATAGAGCATGACACTACAACCTCTTATGCAACGAAGTTGGGTCGGCAGGACCGGGGAGATGCCTGTTGCTCACATAATGTCGCCGTTAAGTGACATCTTCAATGTCGCGTTTTGTGCGGTTTGTGAGTAGCTGGTGGCCCATGAGGGGGGGGGGGTGTGAAAAAAAGTCATATAGTAAATATAATTTATTAATAATGATGTACATTTCGACATAAGTATAAGTTGACACATAAGCTTGAAATGGCGTACAGTTACTGTTATGCCCATTCATACCGCTATAAAAATGTACTCTGTAGTATGAATTGTTAATATTATCCGTGATAACAAAGACGTGGGGAACCATTAGTGGGAATCAACTCAAGTGGTGTGGTTGACCTACTGCATCGGGTGTCGCGTTACAGATGTATTGGCACAGGGCATCACCGACACTGTCACTCGAAACCGTTCCGCTGACGACAGGAAACTGGCAAATTCAAAAGACTTTCACGCTCGCATAGCTTGTTTAAACATAAGTGTTTAAAAATACACGATATATGCTTATTATATTAGTATACTTATCTGTTATATTAGTGTAGCTATTAGGTTGTGAGTAGGTAGACGGGTTTTCAATGTAAATACTTAGGTTGCTCGTACGTAGTTCACAAAAGTTGTACGTTTTATAGTTTACGGAGTCCAGCGGCAACGGGGCGAACAGTCGGAGCCATTCGACTTTGCTACAGTCGGTATTGAAGCTCGTAGACAACCACACAATTGAAACAGACCTGTTGCCCAGATTTCATCCTTCCCTCCAAAGGGCCAATTGAAACTTACAAAAACCGCTCGAAAAGCGATAGCCAGCCATCATTTCATTATTTTATTTATTGTTATTATGTGAGTGAGAGGGACCTCCTGGGCCAAACTCAAGTAAAGCAGTATGACTACTGAATATATCTAGAACTTGTTCTTTAACATTAGCAACTAACTTACTTCTATAGAAAAATTGAAATCAAGTCGATAGTCGATTAACATCCCTTTCTCGCTACATTCTATATTCCCACATGCTAAATACTGAGTACATTCGTGAGGTCAACACTTAAATACCAATATTAAATTAGTTGTTGCATTATGTAAATAATGTTGGGTAAAACACGAATTCAGACTATTATGTATAATCGGTGAGTCGTTAAATTCATAGAGCGTGACCGCTGCCCAATCGTTGGCTTATTGTGATAGCTACTTTTTGGCGCTATGTATTTTTTTTGTAACTTACTGCGCAATGTACAGCTTCGTAAGCGGCCATGCTGGCCGCAAAGACAATAAATTTCATATGCGTTTGTGCAGTTCTATATTTAGTGTATTGCGTATTATGAACGCGTACAGTCGTAAAGACAAATTGTCAATTCAATAGGTGACTGAACATAGAGAATTTGTGTCAGATACAAAATGGCCTGATGCTTATTGGTTCAATTAATTTAATATAAAAAGAACAAATTTAAATTACAGTCAGCATCAAAAATCGTTTAGCAGATTTAGATTTTCAGTGACGCCTCTCAAATAAAGAAAGCATCAGAAACGTTTAGGTATAATTATTTTGTTTAGTATTTAAGGTATAATTATTTTGTGTATTAGTAGTGCTTACTTCAATACACAAATTTGATCGGACCTAGATATTTACCTATTTGAATAATTTACATTTAAACCTATATTATATTAGTCGGGCTTGGCCCGCCACGCTTTCTCACCGCTGCAACTCCTGTATCGCCAGGATCCACAGCGGTGACCACTGGTGACCCTTTGATATGATCGCAGAGATCCCGAGGGAATAGTTAAAACTGTCTTGGAACCCGCAACGAATTTAATCAGGAGAAAATAGGAGGAGTTGGAAATAATTCCAGTTTCCCTCCCCAATCAAAGCGGGACACAGTACAAGATTGACAAGATTGCAATGACTTGTACAAGCCAAGAAAAGAAAGGTTCAAGGCCAGGTGACGCCCAACTTCTGTGCATCACGGAGATAATAAGTCCTAGTACAAAGTGATTCACTAATAGGCATTTAATTGTTATCATTTTAGATGTTGTCATGACTGAGTTAAAATTGTATTTTTCCAGTAATAGTTGTCGCAAAAACGTTCGCAAGCACGGAAGTTCCCTACGCCATCCACGAGATCGCCGTAGTAAATTACGCCGTTAACACTATGGATACTGTCTAATATCATGGTTCGCTCACTGTGCCAAAGACTACACTCCCAAATGATGAGATGTGCTGTTTGTTCGTATTCGTTAGCTTCTGTGGACCTATCACAGAGAGGTGAATTAATTTAAAGCCAAAAAGTTTGCTCTTAAAGTTGCCGCGGCCGGTAAGGATTGTGCGACGCAGTGATCGATTTCTAGCCCGTGTTTCGATAAGTGGTCGTGTGGAGAAAAGATGTAAATGTCGTCCTTTAGTTGAAGCATTCCATCGCGTTTGCCATTCGTTAACTAGGTTTTGAGTAGTGGTTTCTATTGGGCTAAACTGTCTGTTTGTCTTATGTCTGTCTTTTGGTCTTATGAAATCAGGGTTGGAGAGATATACATGGCTGAGCCGTTGCTCAGCTATGTATTATCACTCTTCTTGACTTTCTAAGTCTAGTACTCCGGCAAGAACGTGTAGGGCCTTCATGGTAACGGTGCGATAGGCTTTACATAAAAATATTAAAGAAAGTCTCTGACTTTGGAGCAATTTACGTCGCACCGCGCCTATGGTTGCCCGCAAAGGTGACCCATAGCTAATGCTTCCAAGGTACATCGCGGTATATATTATTTCCTTTTTTAAGCTCTTAAAAAAGAGACCCCATGTCGAGGTTGAGATATTAATAAAAAAATAAAAATTACGTTTACCCTTTTCTACTGTTTGTATAACGTATTCTAAAAAGGTGAATTTATTTTTTAATATTAATCCTAAATATGTGACGGTTTCTTTACGTATAACTGATATATTGTTAAATTGAATAAGTGTGATGGATTGTAAGCAACCTTTTAATTATATTTGGAACGTTTTCTGCGGTGCGAAGTCTAATCGGTTTCTTTTCCCCCAGGTCGATATTAAACTGAAACAGTTGGTTGACTTAACTTCAACCTCAGATCGCGAGTTACCATGTACTATTAAGTGTATCGCCGGCGTATCCCATTAAAGTACACAGTGGCGGCAGTGGCAAGGACAACAAGTCGTCGAATCCTACATTCCATAAGTACGGAGATAGTACTGTGCCCTGTGGGCAGCGTCGGGTCAAACTTTTCATGTATGAAAAGTGACCGAGCTGTGGTTTGGTTGTGCCGTTCATGAAATAGGAATGTCAAGGAGCATCCCCTGTTTTTAATTTAAGAAGTAGCATTGGCCATCAGGCGTTATCTACAATTATTTAATTTGTTTTAAATGAACTCATATTAGATTTCAATGGAAATAAATTTAAGAAACCGGCAAAACGTTCTTAGCTCGAGAATGGACCACCAGACCGTCATTGTTTTTAAATAGATAGCTTCTTTGTTTCAACTTAAGGCCTGCTTCTTAGTCTCAACTTGAAGCCTATCCGAAGGGAACCAACAAATTTTTCAGGTTTTTTTTTTTATACAAACGAGCAAAGGAAGTCTGTCTAACAATGCCAATACGTTCCCCTCCTTTTCACCCTCAATGGGCAACCGGATTTTTACAGGTAAAAAATTGTTATCATAATTCCCATTACAATGTGTGCTAAATTTGTAATTTCGTGTTAAGGCGATCAGTAGCTGGGTCGGTTTTGAGTAAAGGAAGAAACACTAGCATAGATAAATAACATTTGTAGATAATTGACACGTTTTCTTTATATAATTTTACATTTACGCCTGGTTTCATACCATCAGGGAATCATATACGCGATAGTATTTGTGTGGTAATCATATGTATAACGCTAACAATATAATTATTTATTAATTAACTTGTTAACATGATTTTCTATCAAAATGTTGAACTTTTGTACAAACAA
Organism: Eumaeus atala; assembly: GCA_017140195.1. Classification (NCBI taxonomy): domain Eukaryota; kingdom Metazoa; phylum Arthropoda; class Insecta; order Lepidoptera; family Lycaenidae; genus Eumaeus; species Eumaeus atala. The sequence continues at coordinate 849,874 of JAFELO010000358.1, read as the reverse complement.
TATAAAAGGTTTACAGAAATATTATCATATTCATTTTAAATTAAAATAAGTAAAACTACATTCGCTCGCTCACTAGCATAGATCGCTATAGTGATTGATCAGCAAATCGGTCGTGTCATTGGTGAACACATTTTGTGTATGATTGATTGTATTTTATGTAAAAGTCCGGTAAAACCGGGTGCGGTTTTCCACTAGTCTGGCGTGTCAAAATGCAGTGCATAATTGGGTCAGTTCCCTAGAACAACTTCACTGGACGGTGCTTATACGTAAAATAGTAAATTCTATAAGGCATAAAGTACAAGAATTTATGATTTTTATTATCTATGACACCTATTTTGTGTCTATGCCATAATTTTATAGAATTTCTCTGGTGATTTCTCCAGAGAAATTCGAGTACATGCGCTGCTAATTAAAGTATTATTCTTTAGAATCAGCTAAGCTTTTTGGAGTATCATTAAGCTGTGGCGTGGAAAAAACAAAACAAGTGCATGGGAAAAATGGGGATGCGTTTTAACATCGCCTTAAAAAATCGAAACATAATGGACTAGCAGTGCCAGCGTAATGTTAACCTTATGGTCATTTATTATTTTCGGGATAAAAATATTTTTATGTTATTCCACACTGTAATCTTTATTCAAAATTCCATTAAATCCGCTAAGAAGTTTAAACACCGACACACATACATGCATTCAGTACACAAAGAACAGGCATACATTTTAAGATTTAGTACGAGGTTATTACCATGCTGTTGTTGCAGCATAAGCGTGCCGGCACGACCGGGGAGTCACTTCTCGCTCACTTGATACTGCCGTATTGACAACTATGCTGCCACATTTTGGGTGGTTTATCAGTATACGTTGGCCTATTGGATGGAGGGCAACGCTTCTGCATCAAAAATCAAAAGGCTAACTAATTAAAAAATACATACAAAAATTTCAAATTCTTACTCAAAAATCCATAAACCTATGGACGAAATAATATGAGTAAGTAATTTGTGCCAATAGTTCAACATAAGCTAATAGTACATCATAAGCTGACAGTAGTACTACCACGAAATTCTATAAATCCGTCTCTAAGGTCGTGTTATGAGATTATGTGACTGCGTACCTGTTCAATATTGATGTAACCATTGACGCGACTAGAATTTGTGAATCAGTAAGTTTGGTATGTTAATTAATGTAGTTAACCTACTCATCTAAAATTCTCTTGTCAGAGCTTAAAACGTGCCAAGTTGTATGTAACATATGCCCAGATGGCATCCAATGGTCGCATATTTTACGTGCCTATAGTATATGTTTATAATATACGCAATATTGTACTAGTGCTAGCGACCACAATATATTGATGTCTTATGTTTACGCGAATGTTAGACATTACAATAAAACTACTTTTACGGATGTTATCGCGGTTTATTGAATTATTTCTGTAGCCCGACGTTTCAGAAGCTTCACAGCAACCCTGGTCACGGGTGGACTGTCGAAATTCGTCGCTTGGAGGAACACTGATATTCTTGAAGAGATGCCGAGACCTTGATCTCATCCCAGCGTGTGTCAAGATTTCACCAAAATATGATATACGAGGGAGCGCTAAGATCTTAAACCAGGCAAATAAAAAGTTATTAAAAGCAACAATCCGACAAAAACGTTCCGATTTAAACGAGATTGAACAGAAAATAAATTTTGCAGTCCACCCGTGACCATGGTTGCTGTAAAGCTTCTGAAACGTCGGGCTACATAAATAATTCAATAAACCGCGATAAAATCCGTAAAACTAGTTTTATTGTAAAACCACAATATATTTTAATTCACTCGTGTAACCCTGGACTTGCTAGGCAATTTATTGGTGTCCAGTCACATCCTGTTGGTAGTTTGCATAAATTGATTACAATGTTCAGGGTGTCTGATACGGCTGGGTAATGTTGGAGCGAGGTGCGCAAGCCATCGTCTAGTTTGCAGCCGTGCTTCGACATACAGATACACGTTTCGCGTTAATGCCTCGCTAAATCCGATGCTATACCGGAAATATTGACAATTACAATTGAGTACTTCGGCATCGCGAGCTCGGCATGTTTGCAAAGTGTTGTGTCGTTGTGATTGAAAATTAGTGCTAACATAGCAAAATGCGTCAAAGATATCAACTGAAGCATACGTATGTATTTCACTGCCGATCCTAATTAAAGTTGCACTTATGATCGAAATTTTCGAAATGTTTGCTCATTTTCACGATGTGTCATTGATATAATTAAGGAATGTCATTATGATAATTAGTTTAAAATTTAAAGTAACTATGACGTTGTTACAGCAACGATTGTCATTGTAAATATGACATTCTTAACTTAACTGCCAGAGAGTAGAAACTGTTCCTCTCTGTACGAATTGGAAGCGGGCCAGATATGATTGGGTAATATTAGAGGTCAAGAATCCTATTTTAGAATTTGAAGTAGAGAATTATCCTTCATCATGACAATCGTAGATCAGCCATAGTTATGACGCATGGGCTCAAAATTCCTTAAATGGGTCATTAGCTCAGACAATTATACCACACAAAGTTTAGGCACGCTCATAACGATATTAACGACTTCCTTTGTTTGAATCTTTTATTCGCTAATTGTTCAGACATAGGCCTGATTTCCGCAAGATTTAGGAAGAGGTAGTGTCTTTCTGCATAGTGGGACGCAGTGCCATACATAGTCAATGACACACATCCTCCTATGCAACGGAATTGGGCCGGCACGACTCTTTGCTCACAAAATACCGCCGTAAAGTGACATCTTCAGAGTCGCGTTTCGTGCGGTTTGTGAGTAGCCGGTGGCCCATTGGGGGGGAGGGGCTAAGGCAATGCATAGTAATTATGTGGGCGTCGGTTGTCGCCCTATTCTATAAAAAAAATGTCTCCTCTTAAATGAGACGTTAGCTAGCTGTTATAAGAAGAGATTTAGAGTATGGATATATCTTTATACACACTCAGAAAAGCTTTCTGATCTCAGCCTCAGTATATCAACAATGCACACCTCACGACGCATCACTTAGACACAAAAGCTGTTGTTTGTTCAACAGCTGTCCTGTGTCCGTGTCATATGAAGCTCGAAAAAAAAAGTTTACTTCTCCTTTTCACCTAACTACATAAGTGAATAATCGCCCGAGTCCCGTTTAATATATATGTTTTTATAATATGATAAGGCAAACGATCAACCAGAGCTTGTTACGACTACCGACGCCCATTAACATCCACATAATTATTATGCCCTTCTTTCCTCACCCCAATGGGCCACCGGCTCATCATCATCAGCAGGACGACGTTTAGTGCTGGTCATAGGCCTCGCTCATCGAGCACCACAGATCACTGATTGAATATACAAAAAGAAAATTATCATATGCCTATTCGAGCTCAATAATTATTTTGCATTTCTACATGCTTTCGAAGTTACTTTGTCCATAAAGTTATTGACATTTTAGCGTGCAAACAATATGCTTGCCTATTAATTACGTATTTAGATTCACTTGCATATGCCTATTGTGTTAACTTTTGTCGATATGACCATAAGTGATACGAGAACAATGCAAAGAGAGTGTTCCGCGTACTTATTGCGAACAGAAGCTAAACAATGACATTCCGTGCCGCCACACAATGCACGATAACATGCCACGGAAGGCCGAAAATCGTTTGATATCACCTTGATACGCGCTGTTTGTGGATGATATCATATGTCGCCGTTTACAATGCAATGACTTAATTATGTAGGGCGTTTGAAGGTTTCATGCGTTTATTTTTATCGTTACTAGCGGAGCCCTCACATACTTCATAACATAGTGGACGTATTCTCTAAATATTTAGTTATGGGTAAAAAAGGTAGCGCTTTGGGGGGATGGGGATGGAGAAAAACGCATGTGTACTTGTGGATGTTTATACAAAAACTATAACACCTACACAGTCGCAGTACAAACTTATCCGTCCTCCCCCCCTCCCAATGGGCCACCGGTTACTCACAAACCGCACGAAATGCGACACCTAAGATGTCACACTATGTGAGCGAGAGGTACCTCCCCGGTCGTGCCGGCCCATCCCGTTGCATAGGAGGATGTAGTGTGTTATGCGCTATGAATGGCACTACCTCCTCCTATGCAGCATGGTACTAGCTCTTCCCAAAAGTAGTTACTTAGCAGGTAGTGTGCAGACGTCTGTTACAAACGTATTTTACGAAAGTTCACCTCCTAAGTGGCCGTTTATGGTTGTGGTATACGCGGGTAAAACCGCGAGGGGCTGCAAGTCGGATATAAAAAAGCAACAATTATTTGCAATCAGACACTACAATATTTTAATATTTGAAAAATTTTCAATTTTATATAATATTTAGAATTAAATTTTTCGTTCACAAAGATGCGACGACTTTTATTTTTGGCCAAAATTAATAATTTTCTCGCCTGCAGCTAGTTACTATGCGGTTCGTATTTATAGTATATTGGTAACTGCTATAGCACACAAACAACGTACGTACTCTGTGAGAACAGGCTCTGCTACTCATCTTATACCTTCCCACTATCTCCTCACCGGCCTCCCGTGGTCTCTCACGAACCGTCCTAAACGCATCATACCCATGACTGACGTGACCTTCAAATGGGTTACCGACCTCCGGAACTACAGCTATTTCACAAATTAACAAAATTCTCAAGCAATCCATTTCAACAAAATTATTAAAAATCCATTAGCATCCTCAGAAGTTGAGAGCCAGTTAAATTATTAGTGCGCAATCGCAAGTATATATACATACATATTATTTTCTCAAAATCTACGCAACGGATTATTGTGTGGTTTTCACCAATAAATAGAACTATTCCCGAGGAAGGTTTTGATATATATTTTGTTAAGATGACAGGAATCGGGACCGTGTTTTTATTATAAATACGGACGAAGCCGGTTTGGCTCGCTAGTGTAAATGTAGTGACATATATAGTGATTATTGGTCTGAATTTCATGACCTAATTTTGAATAATGCTTTTATATTGGTGCGCGAATTTCATAATGGAGCCTGCCACAGACTTTTATTGAGGTTATGCCTTTGTTCGGGTTTTTAAAATTATATTTTTTATCAAAGTGCTTTATAGTTATTGCTTTGCAGTTATGTCGTTAGCATTATCACTGTTATTCGTCCACTGCTGAGCATGCCTCTTGTATATGCCCATTTTTGTATGTTGTTGAATGCGAACGAGGATATCATCTTGGAGTTAATTGAAAGAGGCTAAAGTTCAGTGGTAATGAGTAGTAAGTTTTCAATAAATACGTTCACCCTGTACTGACCTACGGGACCGAAATATGGTCTCGTAGTTTAGGACTGGTTCGCAAGTTTGCGGTATCTCAACGGGCTATTCAACGTGCTATGTTGGGTGTTTCTCTGTCAGACAGAACTCGTAACGAAATCATAAGGCAGAGAATCCAAATTATCCGATGTCACGAAAAAGCGCGCTGAAGTGGCAATGGACTGGTCAGTGCGAAGACGATCCCCGTGCAGTGGCCGGTCCGGGATGCGAGTAGCGGGAGATCGGTCGTCTTGGCGTTCAGTGAGAGAGCAGTGGACCGATAAGGGCTGATAATGTTCATGATGATGATGAAAGTTTAGTGGTAGGTTCATGGCGGAAGAGGCTAATCATCAATAACACTTTGATATGTTATGCTCAATTTATTATGCAAGAGATAGCGCCATGCTGCATTACACCTGAATTGGACCGACACAACCAACGTACCTCTCTTTCAGACGACACCACTTCAAGGTGATAGCTATGCTTTTGCGTTTCGTGCGGCGTGTGAGTTACCGGTGGTTCACAAGAAAGGAAAGCACGACACCATTTCTGCGGTCTGTGGGCGTTGACAGCCAAAAGTCTATAACTGCTTGGCCAACTATATTACAAAAAGAATAATACTGAGCAATTTTTTACCCGCCTTCATAGTCATAACGGCTTAGTACGACTGCAACGTAGTACTACTGCCTGGGGGAGCGATAGTCGGCCAAGATAATAATAGTTACTTTAGATAATTTTCAATAACTATCATCGGGATGCATCCTTCCCATCTGCGGGAAAGGATGGGAGGGGAGGGGGGACGATCGAACCGCCGATCGCTTCTCAAAAGTTAATAAATCATGAATGTAGCATAAAACTCCATGCAAGTTCAAATGTATGAAAAATATTATTATTTCTTGATCACGCCAGTATTCCCACAGGATAAAAATACAATAAAGACAAACTATTTATACATTTAATGTTTAATTATTAGTGTTTATATATTTAATTATAAATACAAAAAAAAAAAACGGACAACGCCAAGTATTGATTATATATAATTCCTTAAGTATGTAACCATTTATAAAATATTTTTATGTTAAACTTTAAATGTGTTATTTAAGAGATTTATTACGGAAACTTATAATTACAATTGTAATAATAACAAATTCAGACACACATTAGTAATAACATATTTGGGTATAATAAAACTGCGTCTGGGACAAAGTAAAAATTAGACGCGGAAATTGCGTTCGAGTTTGTTTATTTGTTTTCACTTACCAGAAGGTCAAAATATATGCGTAAGACATAGCGCATTTGTTGCATCTAATTAGGCCTGAAATCTGAGGCGAATTGTGCCGACATGACGGAGGAGGTATACCTCTCGTTTACACGATGTCGCCTTAAAAGTGATGACTATGCTACCGGAAGTGCAGTTTCTAAGTAGTCGATGGTCTATTTTATGAACGAAGACAACGTATCGGCATATGGGGGTGTTGATTTGCTGTATGGTATAAACAGTCGTATAGTCTTGAAATACACA
>JAFELO010000358.1:819758-834076 GCA_017140195.1 Eumaeus atala | reverse complement strand
CGAAAATGATATATGTATAACGTGTGGAGGTTTTTATTATACCTACGGAAATAAATGGAATGGGAATAGTTCGTTATTATTAAATTTAAATGGATTTATTTTTAAGTACCAACTTATTTGTTAGGAGAAAGATCAAGAAAGATTAATGACACAAATACGGACAAGGAAGACGAGTTGTTGGTCCTTCGACCTGGGGGGAGGGGCCCTACTCCATTCGGGATATGCAGGGGAACATCTTCGTATTAATTGAAAGAAGCCTTCGTACAGCAGTGAACCGATATATTAACGTGACTAAACCGCTGACGATGATGATGATAAATGATGAGAGAAACTTGAATTCTAAGTTGTATTCTGTGGCCTCAGTTTCGCTTAGCACATCCGTAAAATATAAACATAACATAAGTAAGGAAATTCCACTAGGCGTTACACTTAACCTCACACCTACTTATTTTTACATGTGACACAATATATTTTTTGCACGTCTTTTAGTGCCTGTGCATAGTTCTAAGCTCCAGAATAAGTTATTGTAAAATATTTGGTACAAAATAAAGTATTTTTTATTGTTATTATTATTATTATAATTTTGTTTAACCTATTTTTATTGCGGGAACAAACATCTACACGACACGTTTTCCTACTCAGACACTTAGAATTCTCAACACCACAGCGATAGCATAGCATGCACTTCACGCAGGTTTAACTCGTTAAAATAAAATCGGCCGACGATTATTATAAATCGGATTATATCAGTTATGTTGTTGAATAAAAAGTAGGTTCACGCAGTCAGCTGCCCGTGTCGGGATTACATTATTGCGTATTATATAATATAACATACGGGCGAAGTTATAATTTGAGCTATTCACTTGGAACATCATTAATTATACTTATAATTGTTACTTTCGTTTTTGTTAGACTACGTCAAAATGTCGGTTATTACTATTTTTTGGGTATATAATAACTAATGCCCGTGACTTCGTCCGAGTGGATAGACAACACTATGTGTAAAAGACAGTGTTTCTGTTGCTTATGTGTCATTCTGGTAAATAAGTTACGATAATGCCAATTTTTATGAAAATACCTTCAGTAGTTACCATACATTCATCCAAACTTTCACATTTATTGTAAGTATTAGTGTCATGTCTAGGTGTATTTCTTTGGCGTGCTCTAGCCTAAACGGATAGATTATTTAATAATTTCATATTAAGTAAATTTTGTGGAAAATGTGTGAGAATTATAATATAAGTTACACGTGAAAGCCCTGGACATAGAATACTTAATATTTTACAATTATCCGTAATACCTGGCCACTAGGGGAAGATTTTAGACGGACCGTTAAGGATCAAAAGATTCAATCATGTTAAAACTTATGATGAAATAATTGATATATTATTAATTATAATTATTTATTAATTTAAATTAATTCTTGTATAAGCGGGGACCTTAAATTATTTTATAACTTTAGAACGCAGCCTTCAAAAACAGATTAAGTAAGCAACAACCGTTGATGACAGCTACTGACAGGTACATAGCTGTTTAGAAGATTAAAGATATAAACTATTATTTCAACTCGATTGGCAGTGATTAAATTCGGCAATAAATTAAATAATAATAGTTTATGTTTTTAAGGCGACTTTGATAACTCAAGTTGAACGTTGAAAACTACCCTAGTCGTATCCGTAGTGATAATTTTTCGATTTATCGTAAAGACTAACAATTGAGAAACGTGTAATTTACAAATCTGTAATGTTTTGTTATATTGTTTGAGAAGATGAGAAGAGATGGTGGGAAGGGATCAACCATTGCGGATTTTAATGGCCGTTGAGAGTCAGTTTGTTAAATGTCACATGTATTGCGCTTAATTATAGAACTTTTCCCTTAGAAAGCACTATTAAATATACAATATTCTTAAATGCGCTACTATTCTTAGCTTCCTGAGGCATTGAAGTAAAGATACTTCAATGCCTTTTATTATTTCATTACCAATTTATGTTTTATAAACTAGTCTGTTTATATATGACATATTGAAATTATTTTATTCCGCATTTATAAACCGATAAAGTTTTCCGAACTAATCATTAGATTGTGATATTTTTTAAGTTGTACTGTACAATTACTATTTTATAGTTGATTCATTACTAACTAAACGTTGCGCAGACCGCAGAATAATAATAAATACCAGAACGTCTTTTAATTACCAACGTAGAGTGGGTATCAGTTTCTCTACTATCTGTCGAGGATCTGCGGGTTTGGTGTCGATTGTAAATAATAGCAAGACGTACACAAAGGCCAAAGAAAGTAGTTAATCTTTGAAAAGTATTTAAATGCTAAAGTAGCATTTGATTCACTCGCAGCATTAAGGGTGATTTCGATAAACTTAAAATTAACAGAGCATAACACAACACCAGTGAATAAAAATATGTATCAAAAATCTCGTATTAAGTAGTAAATATATACGTTATGAGCTAACACAGTAAATGAGACTCAAATTAAAATTTTGCAAAGAAACAGAACGAAGGCCCAAAGGCTAAAAAGTAATAATAAAATTGAGTTTTTTTCCGTGTGTGCGTGGTACGTACTTATGCTGTGGAAGCGAAGATCCAGCTCCAGAAGAAGAGAAAAAAGGAAAGGGCTCCGATCCTCCACTATTCCACAGATGAGAGAGATGCATGCCGATTAAGTAAAATAAATACTTAAACTATAGTCAAACATTGGTACAACGGGAAAAGCCTGGGTCGATTTCCAAACCCTGAAAGAAGTAGCAAGGCTCACGACCAAAAAAAATAAAGCCCGAATACCTTTTGACAGATCAACTTTTAATGGCTATATAATTTGAATTCATTAGCGTAAGCAAATGTGAAACGGTAGGTGCCTTAACAATAACATTTAGTGCTTTTCAATAAGATAAATTGCGTCATTCACTGAATTACTCAATGTTTTCGTTTATTATTCTGGTAAGGTTATCTGATAGTAATGCTATCGAGGCGTAGATCTTACGTGAAAGTCAGTTACACTGGCCGCAAGACAAGTACGTTAGAGGTCGAAGCTCTCACTGTTGTAACAAGTTAGGCAGCTTACAAACTTTGCTTTGTGAATTGCAATATAACATGTAAGCATAATACCACGCAGTGATTAATTACGAAAACACGGAAACTGTAACACCTTCAAGCCTTTGAAATGCGGCAGGTATGTTTCTTGTAGGGCCACTAAGGGTGCATTTTTAAGAGTGGAGTTCGCTGGTGAAACCAAGAGAGGATGCTACCTATATTACAAAGATGTAATTCGCTTGTTTGAACGTGTGCTAATCTTAGGAAATACTAGTCCAGTTTAAAAAAAATCTTTGACTCCTGCTGCCGATTTAAAGGTTATATGCTAGCGTGATTAAAAATCAAGCGTCTTATAATATTATTATTTTTATATCATGGCACGATATTTTATGTATGGGCACGAGCGAGCAATCGGAACAATTGTGTTAATATAATAATTGTTTGTACAAGTTTCACACAGCTCAGTCGATAGGTGGTCACAATATAAAACATTTCAATCTGAAACATTCCACGCGTACGAATTAGCGGAATAAAGCTGATAGCACAATAAACACCGAGCCATTTTGTAATTCATTGAATTGTTTATTGAAAGCACTGAAAACGTGATCGGAATCTTGTACACGTGCTAATCGGAAGGATCGGTGCCACGTGCCCAGAAAACAACATTAAGTGTGACACGTATACCTAGATTTTATTTCAATAAAAAAAAACAATATTTTTTTAAAATGTTTTTGTCCATTCTCTCTTCTCCACTACAATGTGTGAGCATAATTAAAAAAACACTCTTAGAAACCTCCATACACTTTAGAGAGACCTATTCAAAGACACCAAGTGCGGTTACGCTCCCTCGAAAAAAATAATCATCCCGTGGGTTGTTGAAGTGTAAACTGCGAAGAGTCATTTACTAATGACAAACCACTTAATCATTTTTCATCTTAACATATTTTATTCTCTTGATATTCAAATTGAAAGACTTAATCAATTCAAACGAGCAATAGTAGCCTTTTGACGACTACCAAGGCCCATACACATCCTCATTATTATGCAATGGGCCACCGGCCACTCACATACCACACGAAACGAACTGGCAGTATATCTGTCACCACCGTGAAGTTTATTAAAAAAATTGTGCGTTACCCTACAAATATTGGCTAGAGTGCTAGACAATAACGGGACCTGCATTACGACCTCCTACTATGTGTGTCGTAATTCCGTAACACGGACATCTGGCGCGAACCGGTGATGTATGCGCATTCAAACTTCATGAATATTTAAAGGCTAAGCTTCTCGCTGAAGGCTTATTCAATCACAAGACTTCAATACTCGTACAGTCCAACAGTTATTTAATTTTCTCCATTGAAAGTATACTTTTTATGTCCCACTGGTTTTATAATGTTTTTTTCTTGGATACCATTAAAGTTATATCGTTTTATATATACAATTGATATGTACATTATATATTAATATACTTTAGTAAGCATATTAAGGAGACATATTTAAACGTTTAGATAAATCGTATATTTTGGTCCAACTTAAAATATAGCTGATATTTTATTTCGATTACGTATAACATTTATTATACAATAGAGAACCGCTAAAATAACCGAATTTAACATTAAATTAAAAAGCAATAATAACCGACAACTTATTCTAATGTGACTAGCTATGTCGCGGGACAACGTTAGGCGGACAACAACGGGCGGCGGGAAGCAACTGGATGAGGAGAGCCGAAGGTCAGGCTCGGTGGCGGGCCTTCGAAGAGGCCTATGTCCAGGAGTGGACCAATATCGGTTGAAGAGAGAGAGAGTGAGTGTGAGAGAGAGAGAGAGAGAGAGAGAGAGAGAGAGAGCGTGTAATTCACAGCCAATTTAACGATACTTCAAATGTTAAAGTCAGCCGAGTCGATCAGACATCAGGCAGGGAACACAGAAATCTACATACACACACTCGTAAAATATTACTCTCATAACGCAGTCGGATAAGAGGGCAATGTTATGCTTATCTTAGTATTATTGTGACCCAATTTATGATAATAATCCGTACAGTTGCTTATGTTGTCAATTTTCTTTATGATCGATATCTTAAATACCAAGGTATCCACTAAGAAGTACAGTAAATATTTTTTCTGATGAACTTTGATCGTAACCTTGCTAGGTATTTGGAAAGGCTCCTTAGCACATGCTGCGTTTGATTTTAAATTACATTGTTTACATAATAGACATTAAATTATAGTCCAAACTCCATTCCAATTTACCTACCTAATCAACATGCTCCACTGATTGTGTTGAATAGTGGGAAACACTAAAAGTCAGCAATATTTACTCTAGTTTGGTTTGAGGTGATTTGAGGACAATTTCTTCTAAGATTATGTTCCGTAGAATAAGGTTCTCTTATTTGTACTTAATCGTATTGTCTTTTCATTTTGTTGCTTTGAAATTATTGTGTTGTTTTGTAATTAAAGTTTTATCTATCTATCGATCTAGAAGAACGACTCGCTATCTAAAAATATATATCTGGTTATATATAGATAACATTTATGTTATGTTTAACCAGATATTTCTTTTAGGTTTGTTTTAACAAACCATTACCAATAATGAGGATGAAAGTATTTGTATTATTATGACAAAGGATAGTATAACAGGTAGGGGAGGTGAATGTCATACTTGCTACCGAATTGTGTTTGTAAATAAATTGTGTCTAGGATTTGTGCTAAATCCAGTCTGATAAAACCGGACAAGGCCTGAGATGCTCAGGAACTTTTTGTGCACCCTAGGCCTTAATAAAGATACATATTCATTGGATTTTATAGCCCTCTGGTCGTTGTTTTCAGTTTGTCATTTTGACAACCCTTGTTACTTGTTAGCGCACGCCTAGAGCGACCGATATTAAGGCCTGGCACAACTTGCGGTATAAATCATTGAGTTGGAGTTTCATATGTAAATGTTATTTTAAAAAAGGAACAATTTTATGAGAATTTTGATATATGAAACTTAGGTGTCTTTGCCTTCCATTAGGGAACTGGCGCTAAAATATGATGTAGTCATTATTAGTAGTTATGGATAATTTCACTATTATTGTATTAAAATCGTGGGTTTATATCACGAAATTGAGTGACAAGTAAACTAAAAAAATCGATTTCAGAGGTTCTACTGTAAGATAAGTAATAAGAAGCCTTTATGTACAGTAGAAGTTATGTATCGAACAGTTACCACTTGCCACTTTAATAGTAACCTGTAAAATCGACCATTAACCTCCAATATTTTTAATTTCAAATTTAACAGTAAACCCACCAACACAAACAAGTGATACTCGTGAATATAAATTTATAGTTATTACCAAGTGAGGTGGTATGGATTCTTTCACGCGTCCATGAGCGTCGTTATGAATAACTCATGTACGTACATCATGTAAAAGCTGCCACCGCTGTTCTATTGACACACTTGGATCGTAAACATCGTACTGACCAGTACTAACACTATTTATTGTACTGTTACTTGAAGCTAGCCACTTTGACCGTTCGAGATGCGATTCATGGGAATACGTTTTTTTATAGACTGCTCTATGCTAACGGAAGTGTCTAGTGTAGCTTCATCATTTGCGACGTTTGCGACGACACGTCGGGCGACGGTCTAGGTGAGATTGTGGTCGATAGGGGGACAGACCTTCCTCATTTCCCGCAAATGGAAAGGATGCATCCTGATAGTATTATAAGTCTAGCCGAAGTAACTAGTATTGTCTTGGCTTAGGATACCGGTTTCCCTAGCCCCACCCCTTTCCTCTAAAAAAAGGGGCAACCTACGCGCCGCAGCTAAATTGGCCTTGCATTATAGTAGGGGCTTGAAGGTTCCGTGTGTGAAGAAAAGTAAATTGTTTTTAAACTCATAGAAAAAAACCGTATATGTAGTACGCAAGGTCGTCTCTTATCATATGTCACTGTCATCTTAAATGTTATCAGTAGCCTTGGTGATAGCATCAGAGTATATAATGACTTATCTTATTTCCACCAAATTTACCTATGAGATATTTTTGATTGATAATGTATGAGTTAGATTAAATTATAGGCTTTATATAATACTATCTGGGCCCTGGCTTCGGTGAGTGTGGCATTTATGTCACTACTTAGATTTCTTGTCCTGGTCATTGATACGAGTATTAATGACTAAGAAGGGAAAGAAAATATAAGAAAGAATAATTAGGTACAAATTTCTCGTAGTCCGAATGCAAACTTTTGTCAAATTTCAAGTCTACTGTAAATTTTCTTATCCAGTGGCCAGAAACCTACATTTTAACCGATGGAAAGGCTTAACTTTTACGGGATGGTACGATTTCAATGATTCTTTTCGTTTGAGCTAGATCCATTTCGATTTTCAAGTAAATATATCCGTAATCTTATGCATTTTAACATTGTTAATGAGTAGATACATTTGTCATGTACCTAGTAAATAACATCTACTAAAATAAAGCTGAAAAGTTTGTTCGTTTGACCGCGCTAACATCAGGAACTACCCGACCCTAAATAAAAAAAATCCTTATTGCGTTGTGTAGTTCATTTATCGAGGAAGGCTACATGCCATGACGTTACGACTAATACGTAGTACCGGAGTCAGGTGGGTGAAACCGCGGGGGTGTAGCTGACAGTGTAATCTTAACACTCAAGGTAGTGCACGTATTTCTTCTTTACTTTGCATTGTAATCTGCCACTATGTTGGCTATAACCTATTTTTATAGGTACCTTCAAAATGTACATATATACTTGATTAGTTACATGGGCACAGAACTGGGATAATAGGTAAAAAATATAAAGATTATATATCAATTAATTGACATAGCGTCATGGACTTTATTTGATAACTAGCATCACCCGCGGTTTCACTTAACACATAGCTCCGGTACTATAAGTCCTAACCTCATGGCGTGTGGCCTACTTCTTGTCTATATATATATATAAATATTTTAATCAGTAAATTTGTGGAAATAGTATAAAGAGTATACTTTTTATTGAAGTTATAATATGAATTTCCACCAAGAAGTAACAATACACTTCATCAACTATACAAACAAAGAAACTCTTCAGTATTACATTATTAGTATAGATTCATATGCGTTTTAATGTCGTTGTTTCGTAGTAAGATACAAACTACTTTGATGCTTTTATTATTGTCACCATAGGCGATTGAGGTCGGTGTTACATTTCTACGAATTGAATATATGAGCTACTGGCTACCTAAATATAACTATACTTATCAACTGGTTATATATCGTAGATTGATGAAATACTTTAGGAATAACTCAATAAAACTGATGCATGAGACGATCGATGAGGCTACTTACATGGAAAGGGCAAACGAGCAATCCGGTCACGTAATGGTGATTAGCCACGTCCTGTCAATTAGTTTCCCAATTCACAGATTGTTCTAAGTACCAAGAACCACAATCAGGTTTGCATAGCCCAGTAGGACCCATTTATTGTATCCAATGCTAAAAAACAACTGGATAAATAAAAATGATATCAGTTGTATCTGCTATTGACATTTTATATTGTGCGTTACTTAATTCACACGTGTGTCAGGAGAGGTTTCTATTTATTTTAAAAGTTGCTTTTTAAACCATTCCTCGAGAACCTAAGTGTATTTTAAGAAGCATACCTTTTCAAACCGTTCTCTGAAAGCTCTAGGTGTATTTTGAAATGTATACCTAGTCCAAACCGTTCTCCAAAGGCTCTAGGTATATTTAGAAATGCATACCTAGTCCAAACCGTTCTCCGAAGGCTCTAGGTATATTTTGAAATGCATACCTAGTCCAAACCGTTCTCCAAGTAACCAAAGTATATTTTAAAAAGCATACCTACTCCAAACCGTTCTCCAAGTACCCAAAGTACATTTTAAAAAGCATAACTATTTCAAACCGCTCTCCGATGGCCCTTAGTATATATTGAAAGGCGTACCTATTCAAAACTGTTGTCCGAGAGGTTAACACCATGTACGTGTTGAGGCTTCCCACTGATTGTACGTACCGTTATCGGTTAGTGGGGCACTTTTTATCATTCATTGGACACTTCTACTGACCACACGCGCTGGCACACTATACTCTACAAATGAATATAAGAAATACCAAAATATAATAAGGTTTACAATGGCCTGGCACTTATACCTGTAAATCTTTTCCTGAGCCTATGATAAGGTAGTGAGAAAAATAGTATTATGTACTTATTCATATAGATGAAGTACGTCAGGCAATTGAGACTCTTGGTAGCGGTGGCAGACCGGTTGATTCCTTAATCTTTATCGCATTTCATGGGTCATTTGGACTGTTCCAAACCGCATGAATCGTGTCAACATAGCCATGAAATCACTTTAAACCGGTACTAATATTTGCCGGTTCGGTTCTGAAGTATTTTTTTTAATGTAGGTAATTTAACGAGAAATTGGAACCTTCTTACGACTATCGACACCTATGAGCACCAGCATAGTTACTATGCTGGTGTTCACATTGCGTTACCCTACTTTTCACCCCCCCCCCCCCAATGGGTCATCTATGAAAAATCCTAGTGACTACACTAGTAACATCAGGAGTACTAACTGTTACAGAATTATCAAAGTGAATGTTCTCTTCTTTTATTATATTCACTAAAAGTTCATACATTATACGGATTAATAAGTTTGACGAGGTGAAATGAAAAGGGCTAAGCTTTTAAGCTTACGTAACACTTTTTACATGTTTTGTGACTTAGAAACATTATTAGATTTTAAGATGAACCGTGAGCTGCCGATGTTCGGCAGCTCACGGTTTATAAGACTGAATATTTTATCGTATACTAAATATAATACGTGTGACTTTGTCTGAGTTTACTATTGATTCATTATGTGTATATTGAATGAGTGTTCTAAAGTTTCTAAGATAATAAATCTGCAAATCCTAGTAAAATTATTAACGTGAAAGTTCGTAAATTTGGATGAATGTTTGTTACTGTTTTAAATAAAGACTGGTAAATTGATTTTAATGAAATTTTACAATTATATTATAGCTTATATATGTGAATATGTGCGCAGACGAAGTCGCGTGCACCACCTAGTGTTACAATAAAAATACTTTCACGGATTATAGTTCATTACGTGTATTGACATACAATAAATAGATAAAGTTTATGTACTATTTCATCAATTATTTAGTTTCAATTCACATTTACGACCGGTTTCGACTTATCATCATCAGGTAATATTTCACGGAATAGTTATGTCAAGTTTGTTTTAATTATTTAATCCCGACGTTTCAATCACTTTACAGTAGGCATATTGTATTTTAATAACTAAAGACTCCGTTACAGACTACAATTAAATCGGTTAAAATGTTTATTGAAATAAACGTAAGTATTTGTCTACATATTCTTCCCAACAGTTTTTCAGTAATGTGTTTTTCTGATTATCTAATTTTATTCATACCTATATTTTGCTCAGTATTCGTACCCTTACAATAATTGTGTGTTGTTAGAACCTAATCCTCACACACCCAATTGGTGTGTGAGGATTAGATTCTAAGCGCCGTATATAGATTCCACTATTCAGGTTTTGATTATGAAATACGTTATTTCAACTGTGAAAACCTCATTGTCTTCGAACATTGCTCTTTGCGTCCTGCAGAAAATTCAGAAAAATATCTTTCCTATCATAGACCAGACACTTTTCTTAATTTATAAACAAGTCACGTTTACGTTATATACATAAAATGGATACATAAATAAACATAATAGTTTATACTTTTTAATGTTTTCAGTTTTAGCGGGCTTTGTTGTAGTCGAAAGACAAATATTCAGCTAAGCCCGAAGTATCACGTCGCATATAAATCAACGTAACATTATTAATGCGAAAAGTTTATAGTTTATACAACCTACCGATACCACCCTCATACTAACTCCATGAACACTAACTACAGTTTGCACAGTTGATTGACAAAAAGCCCGGAGCTAAATCTTCTAGTACTCACATTGGCCTAATGATCTTTAAACAATTGAAAGCTAAGCTGCCGTCTCCCACGCCACTTCTCTCAATATTTCTTAATATAATAAAAATAGATTTGGCATTAAATGGGTAGGGAATGATAAATTATGAGAGCATTTGGACTCCAATGCTCAATGATCGGGACTCGAAAAATATATACGATACTCATTTCGTCCTAAAGCGTGGGGTCCTTTGTTCTGGAAAGCCCGCAGTGATTGGCGAGCTAATTGCTGTACCGGTGTGACTTGGTGTACCTAAGCAATTTGGATGGAATGTCACTTTATGTTGAATGCGAAAGTATTTCTAGCTTGTCGTGATAACATTTACTAAACACGAACATAGCATAGGCTATTTTATTATTTCCAGTAATATCTAGTGCACATCCATGGCTATCCCTCTTACTTTTTTACTACATCGATGAAAGACTCATGTGAAAGAGTGAAAAACAAGAATATGTTCGCATTTCCTAAATAAATGTAATGGTTAAACTAGAAAATAAGTGCTAAAAGGTTTCGTGGTTTTCTTAAGGCATTGGTACTAGTAACAGGCACACTGTGACCACCGACTTCTCTCGTCACATATCCCCGATTGCCCACGGACTATTCACAAACCCATGAAACGCGACAGCATAGCTGTCACTATGAACCAATATCATGTTTGAGAGGTAGGTTTTTTTGTTTGAGAGGCACCCCAGCCGTGCCGTTGTTCGGTTCGTAGCTCTTACTAAAAACTGCAGCATTGCCGGCATTTGAGATAAGAATAAATTCTTTCCTTGAAGATCCCTGAGTCCTTTTATTTCCGGTAATACCCAGAGCGGCAGCTGATACCACAATTCAAAAGAAAAATAATGTTGCTATGTTTTAAATGTTGGCGATAAAAATAGCTATTTTTACTTAGCTCCGAGACAAAATACCTGACTTTTTCAATGTTGTTGACGCCTGTCTTAAATTGCCTTATCTAAAAAAAGGAATGCCAGGAACAGCGAAACAAGATAAGCTACTTTTGTACTGTGTTTTGTAAGGTACAGTGTAAAATCCAGAGCGAATTCAGTACTCGATTCTGATTTTGAATGTGTAAAAAAAATAGGTGCACAAAATTTTACCTAATTTGTCTATAAAATTCTTATTATTACTGGTTACCTGTACTCGTCCGCTACTCGTCCGCTCTGCTGACGCACAGTCTTTGACCTTTGGACGCGCGAGTTTATATTCGTTTCATGCGGTGAACATATTTTCTGAAAATAGTGATACTAGATTCGGTGAAGTTTACTTATGCAATATTGGTTACATAGAACCACTATCTACCATGTCCCAAAAAAAATTACAATTTCTTACATTACACGTTGTAAATATATTCGTGATAAAGCTTATGTTGAATATTCGGAATATCATGGGTTTTGGTTTATTTACATAGAAGTGTGAGTGTCATAGTTGCATTACAGCCGAAGTCGAAACGAACACGTGGTATGTAATATTCGAGAACCAGCAACTTTGATTAGATAAAGAAGAGCAACTGTTTTACACATCATAGGTAGAGTGGATATAAATGTATCACTTTCCATCACACATATTCATAATAATAGTTACAAACTAATAATGTTTACAATTAAAAATATGCAGTTTCACGCGCTTTTATTTTGATTCTGTAGTTTAAATAGTGCTTACCTAATGGGTTAAATTTCATGATAAACAATTCAGCCCTTTTGGCGCTCATAAGAAACACGTAGGCTGATTTGGAGGGTTATGTAAGCGACAGTACCTAAAAGGATCCGTGGGTAATGAAATATCCGCAGAAATTAAACCTCGATGTATTCGCAGTTTCGCGTTCAGTGGCGCGTGGAGTATTGACGCTTCGTCGCACTGGTATTACATAATCTAGACACACAACAATCTAATATTATAATAATATTGAATATATCATTATTAGTAAGGGGTAGTGCCATGCCGTATTGCTACCGCTCGGTCACATGATACCGGCGTAGTGACAGCTATGTGAGTAGCCGGTAGCCCATTGGGGAAGAAAAGGAAAGGAAGGCAACGCATCGGATGTTTATGGGCATTATTAGTTGTCAAAAGGCTCTGATTTCTCGTTTCCCTTCCTATACTATAAAAAATAAATTAAATTAATGCTCGGTCCCGAATTGGGCAGGCACGACACTTACGCTGTCACAGTTTAGTAGAGTCCAGTGCCTCAAGAGGTGTGTAGTACTTACCACTTATTTGTCAGAAATGTGCAAATCTGGGTAAATAAAAAAAATATATGCTTAGAAGAATTGGTCGTTCAACAGTATTTAAAATGACTCGGTTATACTCATAATTGATATGTTTAAGTGATATGTTTAAACAAAAGGCAAACAATGGCGATGCCGATCATAGCATATATGTTAAAAAGAAAATGTCAATAAGTTTATCAATAATAAACAATGCTATGGACGGTTAATTGGACAATAATTATGTTTATGCAAGGATATTAATTGGATCGATTTAATCCTTACTTAAATAGCTTACTCATCGCGGGATTATGGCAACGACAGAGAAAAATTTATTTTCAAGTAACTTTTTTAAAGAATCTAGTTTTTTAGGTCGTGGCTGTGTCGTACTGATACACACGTACCCTAAACTCATTCAATTTAACGCCTGTGCGACTCCAACACAAAATCCTCAATTAATTTGACACGTAACGGATACCATTCGTGCGTTCATTTACTTTTATTTTTATCTACGTATTTATTAAATCAATTAAAAGCCACAAATATATCCCACAGAAAATAGTTAATTAGTATTTTCTAATTACACACACGACAATTTCTGTAAGATTTATTACATTCCATTCACCATTGTAGCGGTATTGGGTCTCTTGATTACGACCAGTGATACCTCCGTAAAATGCCAGCTATGTTATCTTCTTTCGTGTGGTTCCTGAGTTTCCGGCGGACCATTGGAGTCCTGCCCTCCAATGGTCCACGGTCTACGAGAAGGCGTGTGCATCACCTCAGAATAAGAATTATCCGGGTGTCTGTGGGCGCCGTTAGCTATTAAAGGTAAAGCTCCGTAAGATAATACAGTGAAAATAAAAAAGGCATTTTTTTTTCATGAAATTAAAGTAATGTATTAATAGATAGTGGCCTGCTGCGATGCAGCGAACCGTTACGACCGAAGAGGCAGCTATGCAGTCGCATTTCGTGTAGTTTGTAAGTAGCAACGCATCTGCATAATAAAACAAAGCTTATGTACATTGGTGTCGATAGTCGTCAAAAGGTTTCGATTTCTCGTCTCCCCCC
>JAFELO010000358.1:806207-817319 GCA_017140195.1 Eumaeus atala | reverse complement strand
AATATGCACATTGTGTAGGGTAAAATTAATGAAAAGGAGAGACAGAGAGTGAACGATATTTGCTGTCTCTTTCGACATATACGGGCACGGTTTTGGGCTGGCATCCTTTCTTTATCTACGAGTATATTATCTCTCCGGTACCTGATTGCATATTTCACTTTTACTTACATTTACACCTGTTCCTCGAGCAATTTCGATTACTGCAGCCAACCTACATGGAGAGTCGCCAATGTCTTAGAAATCTATACTAATATAATAAAACTGAAAAAAATTATTGTTTGTTTAAACGCGCTAATATCCACAATAATAAGTTCGATTTAAAATTTGGCTATGACAGCTACATTCATAAGGCTGGTTATAGGTTAAAGGCTATATATCATGACGTTATGAGCTATGGGACGGGAGTTACGAAACCGTGGGGGTAATGTTGGCTTATAAAGTGCACAGTGATTGTGTGCAGCCTCAAGTGCTCTCTCTATTTCCGCATTCTCTTGTTAATTCTATCTACATATTAGAAGACAAAGCCCTCAAAATCCGTATGTGATTGCCTTTCTCGAAATGCACTGAATGGATTTTCACACAGTATTCACCCATAGATAGAAAAATACCTGAGGGTGATTTCAGTGTATACTTTGATTGTTAATCACGGGCAAAACTTATTCATTTTATAATGTTATACGCATATTTATTATTTACATACTCGTATTAATGAAAAAAAATACTTAGATGAAAAAATACTAAAACTTGTTATTAGTACCAAAAGTTTATTTCCACATTCGAAATTAGGTCAATGCTAACAATAGCAGTTGTCATGTTTGAATTCTTAATATAGAATAAAGAACAATTAAAACAGACATGATGTATTACTTTGATGAGAGCCGTGTCTTTTCCGTTAACATATTACAGGGCGTCCGGGTAAAGGTTGATAAAAATGCATCTGCCTTTAATTATTAATTTACTTTTTTTATTACAACAAAGTGTCGACTGGATACTAATAACTTACAACAACTGGACAATATCGACGGTATAATGTAACACCGACTGTTACTACCTGGTTACAAACCGGTTCTGGCCCAAACGAAGGTGCAATTCCATCAGCCCCCACCTTTATTCTTACACAACAATCACATCCTACCTAGGACCGACCTATATGCATTTCATCGTCATTAACTGCTCTTATCGGTCCACGGCTGGACATAGACCTCTTCCAATGAACACCAAGATATACTGCTACTCGCACATCGTACCAGCTACTACGCAGAGAGCATTTACCTGCGGCAAAAAAACGTGCCTAAATCAACAGTCGTTATATTTCAATTTCAACATATTCATCAATTGTAAATGTTTTCCTCACCTATAAAGGGACCTAAAAGGTTGAAATAATAAATTTTAAGCAAGTTAATAGATTATTTTTAATATTTATATGCAATTTTTTTTATTGTTACGCGGGGAAACGCATATACGCGCCTTCGCTGGCCCTGGGTGAGTTCCAGTGGTATGTGGGGCTCGCGGCACATTATAGTGTCGGATAACCACAAAAACCACCGCAAGTACCATCGGTGCCGCCTTTGGTGAGGTGCCATGGAACATCAAATCATCAGGGCACCTCAACGGCTAGTCAGCCCCCTAAGGAACCAACTCCACCTCTACAGGTGGGGTTACTATAGGACAACTCCACCGACTTTGGGACATGCGGCGGCCACGAAATGCGGCGAGGTCCCATCCTCGCCCCTTGTCCCGTGCGCAAAAGCGTCTCCTCCTGTTGCTCTTTGGTCCCCTTTTCTAATGGTCATGATAACCACTGTACACAGCTCTGTACAAATATATAATACCGTTCTAACGTGCCAACACTAAAATTGTACGCATACGTCACTCGATTCTATGTGAAATATTCGACATGAAAGCTGTCACAGAGAAAAGTCGGCAGCTACCTTTTGAAGCTAGAAAGTTCAACAACGTGTTCTCGAGTGCAGTCACTCCACAGACGAAAGCATTTATTGAAACGGTTATGGTTTGCTCTCGTTTAAAAATCGATATTGGATGTACGCGTTTACTTTAAAATTTAACCTTACATTTTCATCATATTTCGGTATGAGAATCAAACAGAAATCTTATATGGAGTCTAACATTTTCTTCACGTAAATACTACACTTTTACTGGTATAATCCACATTCATCACGGGAGATAGAGTTTGACGTTACATAAGTGTTAGATACTTAGTTTTTGGAAGTATGATGCTTTGAGGAATACAGTTGACTAATGATTCTTTGACGAATACAGTTGAATTGTACTATATTGTCCAGATAGTAATAGAAACGTATAGTATAATTGTCGGAATTTCTCACGAATTTTACGATACGAAAATTCCGATTTTTATGTGTCTGATAACTGTCCGTGTGGCTAGGACAGCACGTTATGGTGTTGGTTCTGCACCCAATTTCTCTACGTTCATGGTGGAATGCCGTCCCATCAGAATACGAGAGTCAGTGAATAGAAAGTGTATTTGTGCCTGTACACACAGCGTCATAGTGTTGGCTACACAGTCGGCTAGTCTCTATAGAGGTGGCCGCCGTAGCCAAAAGTGTCTTGGTTGCCATTATTAGAATATAAACAGTTCGTAACGTTTGTCACTAGATATTCCAGCTAGTATAGATCACGTTCTTGTCATTACGAAGTTTAAGAGCGCTTTAATGAGCGGATGCTAGTTAGATATCTCAAGTGTCACAGTCTCAAGAAACCGCCCATCTAACTGCGGGCAGCAAGCCTTTTAATTCAGTGCTTTCGTCATCACTGTTTATCTTTAAACATATTGTTTGACTAAATTTAAAACTTATAATATTCTTAAATAAATTGATGTCCTACATTCACGGATCTTTTTAATTATTTAACTTCGCGGTTTATTTACTTGTTTAACTAGCGCGACGTTTTGAAAAGCTTTACTGCACCAATGGTCACGGTTGCTCTTAAATAGAATACAGATATTCTTAAGTAGATAAATATCTTTACACATAGATCATGTGGAAATGGTTGCTATAACAATGCCTAAATGTTAGTCATTAATTATTGACAATTGGTTTACGATCGTAAAATTCCTTGATTTATTTTTAAATTTGGACTACTAATACTTTACAACAATATAAGGGCTAATAAGCGTCGATTTTCTCCGAAAACTGAGAGAGAATGACAATAAAATGCATATAAAATAGATTATAAACAAGAGCGTAGGAATAACTGTCAATAAAATATGATTCGACGATTATTGGCATTGTTTGTAGTGGCCTGCCTGTTCCCTCAGCGGTTGGTTTATCGGCAATAGCACTCAACAGCGGCTTGGCAGCTGGCCATGGATACATAATTTAGCCAACAAGTTGATCCGACTATCATTGATTATTACATTTTGGTTTCCACTGAAACGAGTTGGGTGTTTTGTTCGAGATAGTAGAGATAATTTATTAAGTCATTTTTTTAGATCAAAACTGGAGTTCGGATGTGGCGCTCATTCAAAAACATATTATTAACCTACGAAATGTTACATTTATGCCTAGTAAATAGCAAAGTCCCCAAGACTGTCTGTCAGTATGTGGTCAATTGTCTCATAATCTACTGAACGAATTTTCATGTGGTTTCATCAATGGATAGGACGAGAAAGGTTTTAGTGCAGACTTTTTAAGGTAGCAATCCGGCTCGAGTTTTTCACGGGCGAAGCCGGGACGGATCGATAGTATAGAATATGTTATAAAACTACATCAATAATCCCGCCGATTCTGGTGCTTTATCCACGGCCATATCCACGGAGATGAATAAAACTCGTTAAAAAATATATTGTACTGTTTGTAATAAGTTAAATATTTCATATCAATTAATATATATTCAGAATATACGTTAAGACTGCCTCCAGCAAAATAAGTGCTTATGCGCAATTAATCATGAAGATTATATAAAGAAGGGATCTAGGAACGTTTACATGGAAGGCTTTCAACCTGCTGAGTCGTCTGTAGAGTCCTTGATATCTTGCACTAACAGGAGAATGGAAATAAATGCCGTGATTATAAGCTTTATATCAATGTTATTATGCTTTATAATGCAATGCATCTTTTGATATCTATTCCATTAAGAGTGAAGGGGACTTATATAACATCGCGAGAAATTACGTTAATAATAAGCAGTCATTGTAAAGTCATTGAGTGACCACTGTTGATTACTTCTTTGAGTATGAGAGGGGCGAAATAAGAAAATCATCATCATGGGTCCTTTTTCAATGTTGGACTATGTCATTTGTCAATGAACATGACAATGACAACTTGACTAAGACTAATCGACATTTTCTTTTTGTGACGCGGACTAACGCATTTACGCGCCATCACCAACCCTAGTGGAATCCGGTGGGGCTCATAAAGCCGAATAAGTACTAGAACCGCCGCAAGTGCCCTCAGTGCGCGCCGTACCCCGCAACTGATCATCAGGGCACATCGACGGTCAGTCAGTCCTCCACGGGACCGACACAACCTGCATATAAGGATTGCCCCCACACCACAAGATAATCCCACTAACTTCGGGACAGTGCAGTGGGATGAGCCGTGAGGCGCCCATCTTCGGCTTTTGCCTCGTGCACAAAAACGCGTTCTCCTGCTCATCCTATGTGAGGGTTACAAAGCACATCTCTCTCGGTCCGATTGTCACTACCTAAGTTGTTTTAAGATTCACCCACAACTCGACCGTAACGACAAGGCTTGAACCATGGTGGAGAAAATGAATCCACAGGAATCAATGAATGGACCATGATTCATTCTGAACATGTTCAGATGAATGAACTCATTTCATTTCTCTCGCGATATTTCACTTAGTTACATATTAAATACTTTTGAAATCTTGAAAATATCCGAAGGGAACTGTATCCTCATAAAAGAAACAACTTCGAAGAAAGCTCTCTACCTTCAAGAAGCTCTTACTCACATAAGCCTTGTTGAGTTTTAAGGACCTTTCATGGCTACATTAACGTTAGCGTTTTATTATGTTAATGTGTTGATTAAGATTTATATAAGGGGGTACACAAGCAGTCGGAATCCTTTAATCATTACTTATGCATACTAATGAGTACCTGTATTCCAAATGTTATATTTTTAATATCTATAAGCTCTGGACAGAGAAAACTGAAAAAAATGGGGGGAGGAATTAGTCTAATAATTATACACATATATATATGGCTTAATAACAAAATAAACTTAATAAATAGCAGTTAATAATTGGTTTATTTCTCTGAGCTTAACGAAATACGTAACTGTTTTCAATATAAATATTGATAGAAGATACGTATTTCGTCGATGAAAATTCTATCAATCTTTATCGTTAGAGTAGTATAACGTTGATTAATGCTAACACACGATTACTGAGGCCCTTACATCCCCATGCCATACGGATAAGCACACATTATATTATATCCTCATTTTCAATGTTTGATCTACAAAGATTTACGTAGCATATTCTATCCCGAGTTTATTACATTCTTTCACTGTTGCATCGACTTTCCGGTGATGATAAATCGGCACAAAAAGCCTTTTCTGCAGAGGAATTGTTGTCCTAAACCTAAATTTTACGCGTAACGTCTTAATCTTATATATAATATATAAATAACGTCTTAATCTTATATATAATATATAAATAACGTCTTAATCTTATATATAATACATAAATAACGTCTTAATCTTATATATATAAATTTTTCGTGTCACAGTGTTAGTTAACTTACTTCTCCGAAACGACTTTACAGATTTTTACCCAACCTTATGCGCATATTCAGTAGGTCTGAGAATTTGCTACTATACTGTTTTTCATACTCCTTAGTTGAGGGTTGTTCGCCCTTAGCTGGTACGTAATATAAAATTTGATTAAAAGGTAGGCAGCCACTCGTTATCCGAACAATCTAACGTCACTTCATACGAAATCCTTCAATCTGTTCAGGTTGTTGAACATATAAATCTGGCAGCATCACTTGTTACAGTCGCGTAACTTCGGTCCTATTAGCCGTAGCCTCATGGTATACGAGTACAGTGTTTAGCCTGTCTCGGTAAATGAACTATTCAATACAAAAATACTTTTTTATTTCGGGCCAACAGTTCTTGAGATTTACGAAATCAAACTAACAAGGAGACTCTTCAGCCTTGTATTATTGGTCTAGATAAACATACCCCCAAAAATGTAGCCCTCCGTCTGTCGCATTCGGTTAGAATGAAACAAGTCAAATAGACAACAAACCTGTACCGATTGTGTAACATCAATCGGTCGTTACATCGAGTGCTGTTGGAAACTTTCTCGATGCTTTATCGAGATCGCCCGAGCTGTGGTAAGAAGCTGTTCGCTGGGACGCTGGATTTGTCGCCGCTCACAACTCGCTTCTGTCTGAACTTTTGTCTCAAACACAGAATTTTATACTGTGAACAGTACTTTGAGATTGTGCAGACGATTTCTGGAAATAAAATTAATTTACTCGCTGTTGTGCAGAATAGTCTTGCCAAATTTTTATTTAAAGAAAGGAGAATTTATGTTTGTATGTATATACTAAACTTGTTAAAATATGGTCAATAAGGATACGTTTTTTATCTATTTTGCTCACCCAGATTGAGAGAGTTAAATTTCTATCTCCTAACTTGATTCTAAGCTCTACTTCGTAGGAATTGTATAGATAAGCAGGTGTACCCTACGATTAATTATATAACTTGATGGAGTAAACTTGTAATGTTAGTGAGCACCTACCTGCAAAAATAACTCCCATACAAAATTTGAGACTAGCACTTGTAGTTTCTGTGACTTCATGATGCGAGCTAGTGAATGAGGGAGCGTTGGCTTTTATAATAAAGATGTCGATTCAATTCCAATCTTAGATATGAAGAGGGTGTAGAATGTGATTTTCTTAATGAATATTATTATATTTTTGAAAGTAAATAAGAGGAAGAGAGAGTAGGTTTATTTCTCTTCTTTTAACGACTAATGACAATGTTATATTCACTTGCAAAGCAAATTAACGGACATATGGAATACAAAATAAAGAACGAGTACATCTTCACGAACATATCCGCTGAGGTACATTCCGAACGGATAGGGTACTGACAACTGGGCCAGGAGTTCCATGGCCGTCGGGGTCGTTGACCGATCCCCCCTCTCCGTGCCCTGCTCTAGACCCTACACATTTCTCTTAGGCGAGAATCGCACCAAAATGAAATGTCTACGTGACAGAACAAGTTTTTGTTGATCCGTCATCACGATCCACCTAATGATTCCTTAAGTTTAGGTGAATATTATACATTCTAACGTTATGTAATTTAAAGCTAGAAATGTCAGGATTTATATAAATATACCACGATAATATCCGTTATGTTAGCTTATTAAAATCATCATCCACCGTTAGATATAATCATCAAATGAATGCATACATTTTTTAAAGTAAAATGTAAATTTTAATTTAGGTGGCCTCAATTTCTAGAAATCTTAATTGACCTATTACGGTAATGGATTCTGTGAAGTTTAATTCGCTCAACATAATCTGTGGAGCAGATTAACTGTAGGTTACTTGTTAGTCTACGTTCGGTACATGTATTCTTTGTGACACACTATAATATTCACTAGACAATTAGCGTGATTTTGCCTGCAGAGAAGAAAACACAATTTACTTTGCACACAAATAACCATATTAGACATAAAACACAACTATAACAACATACAAAACGATCTTCATATATTTATATGTATACAGAGGTGGCCGTATTGCTTATGTAGCAATTATATACTAAAGGAATATATCTTTAACCTATCTAAAACTAAAAGACACTGGTCCAGATATATTTTTAATTTATGTTTTAGATATACTATGATAGTTGAGTTTTATGGATTAGGTACTAGCTGTGGTTTCGTACTCACTATTGCGATTCCGTGAAGTATAGGGATAATCCAACATGCTTTACGAGCTATTCGCATACCTGGTCCATTGGGAGGGAGGTGAAAAGGCGGGTAATGTATATTAATTATGCTCATGTTCGTGGGCGTCGTAAAAAGGCTGCCATTTCTCAATTGTCTTTTTATATTGTATACCATAGAAAATACCTTCCAAATACTTTGTGTATTAATATAAATGTCATAAAAAATATTTTGAATGAGTTCGACCATTAACACAGTGACACGAGATTCTATAGGTATATAATCCATTTTATATAGCCTTATCTACAATATTCTATGTTAATGCTGTTTTATGAAGCAACCATAGATGTTGAAAACATCAGGATTTAAATATAGAAAAAGTCCTAATGTACTTAGTTAGGTTCTACAAATTATAAATGAGCGAAAGCTACGAAGCTAAAGCCCTTGAGTTGTATCATTATTAATAACTAGCAGCGCCCCATGGTTTCACTTGCATAACCCACACACTCCGGTCGTATTCTTCAACGTGGTGGTACATAACTTTTAACTTTCCTCAGTAAATCTAACTCCGAAAGAATTATGCAAATTGGATCAGTGGTTCATGAGATAAACGCGTTGAACCATACTAACACTTTATAATATTAGTACATATGTAGTAGTAGTATATTTTTAATATAAAACAATTTATTTTTCCTAAAAATCTTTTTTTATGCACGAGCATAAATTACAAGTTTAAAAAGATTTTTAGAGAGACAGATATTCTTTATCTGTCTTCCCAGACAGAATAGGGACAAATTATGTAAAAGAATATTATATGATACTAATGCTTCATAGACATACAGTCACAGAAGTCTTCAGATGTACGCAGTTCACCATCTAAAAAAATTTAATTCAATTTCCACCACATACATATCAGTGTGCACAAATTCTCATCAAATATCATGTGAAGTGAAATGCATCGGTCCGTGACCCCCCCCCCCCATCCATCCTGTGCAGCGTCCCCACGCTATTTGACACCCTCGCCTTACAATGAAACGTGATAGATGCATGTAGGTACAATACATCTGCAACTATCACATCATTATTTTATATTTTACCTCTGTAAAATGTGTAGCTAGTCCTGGAGGCTTTATCTTCACATGTTCACCCCACTGATAAAAAGGTTATTTTCGCCGACGTGGGGAAGTGCATCTATGTGCTATCACCGGACTTGGGGTATGGGACTTGCGGCCGCCGCTTCACCGTGCAGTATCAATACCGCTGCTATTGCAACCGAATTGGAGGGGTACCTCTCGCTGATGACGGCACATGATACGACTTAAAAACGATGGCAAGGATATCATTTCGTATGGTTTGTTCCTTTTTTACGATTACCACCGCCCTTAGACATATGTAAGACTAGGCGTCTTACAGACGCGTTACCGGCCTTTAAGGAATAAGTATGCTCTTTTCTTGAATACCTATAATAATCTCGTATCGGATCGGAAATACCGAGGGAGGCAGCTGGTTCCACAGTACAGTTGTTCGCGGTGAAAATTGGCGTTTAATCCGGACTCTTGTGGATTTACGGACATCAAGGTGATGAGCGTGGAAATTAGAGTTCTGTCGCGATGTCCGAAGATGGAATTCTGCTGCTAGTATAAAGCCAAACAATTCCTCGGAACACTCCTCATAAAGAATATGATAAAAGCGTACCGACAACTGTTCCTGACCAAACATTAACGTATGCGGATGTTGACAAACCGACTGACTCCGATATCTCGTTTGACCCTCTATGTGTTTACATTATGAAAACGAAACACCTATCCGCTCTACTGTTACCTCTTAAAATATCTCCACTGGACAAACAATTTCCTTACATTTTGGTTCTTTCCAGACAACGCAGCCGCTCTTACGATTCGGACGAGAACGAACGAGGTGCATGCGAATGGTGCGAGTATGCGCTGGTCATCACCTTGGCTACGATCCTGCTGATCGGGGTGTCTGCTCTCACCGTCTTTTGGATCTTCTTCTATCGAGAGGGATATGGCTGGGCCGATGACATCCCTGAGAAGCAGTTCAACTTGCATCCCACTCTTATGGTCGCCGGCTTCGTTACTTTCAGTGGCTTCTGTGAGTATTATTCGAAAACTAAAACCGTTACATTGCACCAAATCATTGGTAGGGGACGCGGTTCTTGCGATTTCCGACGCAGACCACGCACGTTTCTAGAATGTTCTCATGTATGTTGCAGTCTTTTTGTTTGCTATGGGCTAAGATTATGTTTTCAAACAAACAACAATATTCTAAATTCGAAACCACAGACTGCACTTGTGCAAGTTTGGAAACTGCTAAGACTTATGAGTAAGCAGTCTCTTACTACTTGTAGAGCAAAGACAAAATGTTTCTGGCTAAGGCCTGAAATATGGAAAACGTATGTTGTAGCAGCATAAATGTAAATTTAAATACCAGGTAGGTGTAGCCTCTGTCCTACATTTTAGATTACTCTCGGTCGTTGAAAACTTCTGCACTATATTGTTATATGAAAAGGATTCTAAAAGAATTTATAGCAACATTTTCATTTTTTTGTGTTGAAAGTCCTTTCTAGGTTCCCTTTTCTTTATATTTTTTATAATTTGAACGAGCAATTCTTTTGTATTCATATCGGATACAGCTCTAACGATTTTGGAAATTAATACCTAAGTATATGATCTTCCGTAAATAAATAAATTTCTATAAGATCATGTAAACTAATGTAAATCTTTAGTAATGGCAATGTGATGTATATCACAGATAGATGTTGCCAAGCCGAGTTTGGTACGTTAACTGCTATAACAAATCAATTATTATGATTTGTGCCATTTTTTCACCGGGCAATAGATTCCTGGATGGCTCCCTCCCGGTGGTCAAACGGCTTGGCGATCGCTTGGAGTCGTACTCGTGTGGAACTGTGTCCAGCAGTGGACGTCCTTCAGCTGATGATGACGCATCATTTATTATGAACAGTCGACTATTATTATAATATGTATCCCACTGGCCCGCTGCCTCCTCTCTTAGGTATAGACGGAGGAAAATACTAGCGCACACAGTGACGTAGCTACACCGTTTGAAGTGCCATAGCAAATTTGTCGGACGGGGCACCTCTTTCTACAAATATAAAGTAGCATGCAATGAATGCTTAGATCTGTGTTCGCGGTCATCTTTGACCTAATGCCCTTTCCGGCC
>JAFELO010000358.1:789499-805787 GCA_017140195.1 Eumaeus atala | reverse complement strand
CTTCCTTACATTTCAGCCGTCTTGCTGTACCGTATTTGCCGCTGCTTCAGGCGTATCTACGTGAAACTCCTCCACGCCATCTTCCACGCCCTGGCGTTCCCGTGCATCGTGATCGGCTTCTTAGCTGTTCTGGACTTCCACAACAAGAAGGGAATCAACAACTTCTACTCACTTCATAGCTGGATTGGATTTGTAGCCATGGGGCTGTTTGGATTACAGGTAGAATTTATGCAGTACATTTATATGGTCATGTGAGAGAATATTTTAGCTGTTGTTTTATAATTCTACATCAGTAAATATCGCATGATACTGTTGTCACTTATTGATTGCAATATTTAAATCGGCAAAAAACTCTGTAGACATCAGTCGTAATTAGAAACCACGTTACATAATGCGTAAGAAGCACTAATCGCTGTTTCTAGCTCTTCTTGTTATTGGCATAGGTAACCTTCAAAAAAAAAAAAACTTTTTACGAAGGTTACAACATTGAATGAGGGTTTGCATAAAAATTCACGCTAACATTTGCTGCCATTTGGACAAGAGGAGGGTAACGCATCTGCGTAACAATCATGCGTATGTCCATGGGCGTAGGTAGTCACCAAAGGGCTCAGATTGGTCGTTTGCCCCTTTATGCTATAGAAAAAAGCTTTGAAAAATCTTACTACTTTTAAAGCAATAGTATCACGGTGCACTGCATCTAAATTAGGGAAAAACGATCAGGCAATTACTTCAATTTCACTTTCAATTCAATGACAAATCTGGTGTTATGAGGCAGCTATGGCGTCACGTTTTGTGCCCTTTCGATATATTATAGTTATGCTTGAGCCAGCAGAGTACATTTAGAATGAAACTGAATACCCTAGTAGGTATTCAGCAATTAGCTCCATAAGGTTCAGCAAGGCGTACGTATAATGTGATTTTCCCAAAACCCAAAACTTAAATAAAGACAATCTGCACTCAAATTTCCGTTAAATTACCAAAGGCCCAGTCGCCGTGCATAATCATATTATTAGCCCTACAGTGAGCGTGGTTCTCACAAAATCGACCCCATTTATAATTTATAACGAAGCTATTTTTAGTTTTGAAAACAAATCGGGCAAATCGTTGTAACATGTAGTATGCTGCATGCAACCGAGTTTGGGCGACACGACCAGGTAATTCTCACACACGTTACAGCCCTAAGGTGGCAGCTATGCTGTGAGAATTCGTGCGGTTTAGGAAAGAAGGGCGACATCTCTGCATTATTTTGCGCATTTGTTTAGGAGTTAGTAGTCACCAAAAGACTCATTTGCTTCCTACTTAATAATACTGTAAAGTATTCTGTCTTATATATAAAACATTCTGGAGTATGTTTTATATATATAAAACTCACCGCTGATATTCCCAAGCGAAGTCAGGGCGTGTCGCGACAAAAAATAACCTTTTCCTCTTGAGTAACATTTTTAAACTTTACATTTTACAGTATGCCGTCGGTTTCTTCAGTTTCCTCCTGCTATTGATATGCAACAAGGGCACCGCTGGTTTCCGTGCCTCGTTGGTGCCGATTCACGCTGCTTTTGGTATTTTGACTTTCGTGCTCGGAGTATGCGCCTGCCTCACTGGACTCACTGAAAAAGCTCTCTTCGCGCTTGGGTATGTATATTTAATATTAAAACCAAATAAAGTTCTGAATAAGTTTATTAGTTACCTCTAAAATTAAAAATCTTATTAGAGTTGCCAGGATCGCATACAAAAATAGTTAATACAAATTCATCAAAAACAATTTAGCTGTTTGATTACACTAGAACTGATAGATTATTTTTTAATTTAGTAACACTGCAATTGGAGAATTCAGGTACATACAAATGTCTATTTCATTAACACTAGCCCGTTCACAAACGTTTATCTCATTTCACATTCATTGGCATATTCGACCCGCTGTCTAGGGCAAAAGTAAATTAATTTTGAATCCCCAACGGTGTGTTTCGACTTTGTTGAATGTCGCATGTTTGTTTTTGTGTTTTCATTAGTTTGCGATCTGTGCTCGTTTTCGGAATTTTTATTTTATGTAACGGCCTCGTTTATTATCAAAATACTCTCTGTTGAAGTGAACCTTCAGAAAATTAATCTTGCCCTTTAATAAAATAGTAGCATTGTATGGGATATTTTTAAAACACACGCAAGCTTTTTGAATTTCATAGCTAACATAATATACAACAAATTTTGTCTCAATTTTGTTAAATTAATTTAAAAGATGTCTTAATGCAAAAAATGGTTTTGAAGGCTGTTGAAAGAAAGGAAGGCGGCTCTTGTGCCTTTGAAGATAGACTTACAAATGTAACGACATTACCTACATTAAAAACTTAAAAAATCATTTCAGTATAATTACTGTGTCGCAAATTTCGGACGAGGTAGAACCAAAGTTGATGTTAAAAGCTTGCATGTGGTTTAATAATAGATTTTTATATTTTTCATCATGTCAAATTTTCCTTTCATTACGATTCAATCACAAAGGTTTGAAAGAAGTTTCACTTCTCTAGGCTTGTATGTTGTGCTCGTTGCCTGTTTGTGTTGCTTGTACGTATCCACTTCCACAGTGACCGGTACAGCGGTATGCCGGATGAGGGCGTCATCATCAACGCGATCGGCGTCACCATCATTGCCATTTTGGCCGTCACCATGTATATACTGTCGAGGGAGAAATTCCGGGTCCAATCACGGGATGTGAGAGTATCAGTTAACCTGTAAAATAATGTATACAGTATGTTGTAAATAAGATAATACATGTTGCATACCGGTTTGACTTCAGATATAGACAAAAATTTAAAATTTTGAGGGGCAAATTTGGCATTATATATTTAAAAGCTAGGCGTAGACGTAGACCAATAGAGACTTGAAAACTTGACGAACTCGACAAACAGCGTGATGATGAAAACAAGTCCCATGTCAACATAAAGACATACCCACAAAATTAACCTTCACTGCTGCGTTCTTCGTCCAGCATGTCCTACAAGAACTAAGTTATTACATAAATGTCCAATAAAAAATACTGCTAGGCAATGAATCACTTGGTGTGGCTTTTGTTGCCTACAAGAGCATAATTTGCCATGCCCATTGTTGGATTATATTAAAGTCTTTTTTTAAATAGTTTTCTAAAGCTGTTAAATCTTTGTCACTGTAGGATGTTTACATAGATTGAATTACAATTAGGAACAGCAAACGTCTACTACTTGTATTTCTTGAGATCTTGATTGGATTCTTGCGTATACTTTTTATTTAACTTTTATATTAAATAAAGATAACGTAAATTAAATGTTAAATGAGATACTAATGAATTAAAATAAAATATTATTTAAGTATATACACATCTTAAAAATAATACTTAGTACCTTTATGTGTAAAAATATTGAGGCTAGCTCCGATATGTTAAAACGAATAGATCGGTCTGTATCAGACCAAAAAAAAGATAAAATATAAAATTCGTAGACTTAGATTAGGTTTAGCTTTTTTATGTAGTTCTTAGTTTCATTTATTGGCTATTATATATACCTACTTGTTCTAGATTTTGTTGCATATTAATAAATTATAGTAAAACAATTACGATTTTTATTTTAAATGTTTACTAATGGCTTGGTTTTAGCTTTGTCACTAACATTGCTTACAACATTTTGTACCTATGTGAAGATGTCTTGCACGTAACATTGTTCACTAAATTCATTTACCCTAAATTTTTGCGTGCTCAGCGGTAATGTAGCTATGGAATCATGCCTTCGAAGATTGGAAGATAATGAATTATAATGATTTGTACAATTTTCTTGCAGAACTTATTTAAAGATTTACAAATTATTTTGTAAATTTTTTTGCGCATGTATATTAAGTAGAGACTTACTAACTGCAATACACTAAGGGTGGTTTTACAGGTTTTAACTAAAGCCCCAGCTAGTCCAGAAGCAACTTTAGAGAGAAGCTGGATAGCTTGGAGGGAGAAGAGTTTTTTTCCAATCCAAAAATTCGAGAAGAGGTCCATACTTAATATCGGGTGCCTGTGGGCTAGTTGCGATCTTGGACAGATGATGATTTAAATGTTATGGTGTTTAATACTAAAGCTTTGTTTGTTGAATGTAACAATAGGGTGGCAAGTCGCCAAAATGCCAATGAGAACAGCTTGCGAGGGTGAAACAACAACCTCAATATTTGGAAACGGAGGGGCCCCATCGGATGGTTTGAGGCGCCAAACGATAAAGTTACGCCCTTAGTTCTTCTAAGGACTTTTCAATTTTTCTATATCTTTTTATTAATATTAGTTATTTATTTTGCTGTGAGATAATACCTAAAGCTTTCAACTTTTCTGGCTAACTAACATGGGGTGCGGCGCAGTAGCGACACGTACGCGTCGATGTCTGCTGAGTCGATCGTCATAAACGCCATCGGGATGTCGATCGTGGCCGTGGCGATCGTGGTGCTGTACACCGTGCGTGGCACTGGCGGCTACCGTCTCCGCAAGGTGGCGCAGAATCCCAGTTAAGCGGTTTTACCATAAATAGTATAAATATCATTGTAACTGACATGTAGTTTTTATTGAGATGATATTATCACTTTAGATACAAAGGACTATATAATAATATTACTAAGTTTAACAAATCAGAACTGTGTAAACTGAGAACAAAAAGAGGGGTTAGAAACAACGTATTCTGTTTTTAATAAGTGCATAACAATAAAAACTACATGATCCTCAAACGGTCAACACCAATTTCTTATAAATTATTTACCACTGAATAATTGTTTCTTTAATAATTATCTTATTTTTATTTCACTAAAATGTGTTCGACAAAAATAAATATTTTCCAATGCATTTATATTATTTCAAAATATGAAAAATAGAGTACATTCTGTAAGAGTATTGTGGCATTATTTAGCTCATTTTTACTTTGTGAGTGATTAAAGTTAATTGTTCTGGCTATTAATATCCTAACGGTTGTGGGTTGATTCGTTATATATTTTAGTAACCATAATATTCCGTCATCTAAATTAAATTATATATTCGTGTTTAATGTTAACAAGCACGTGTATCCCATAGTTTATTACAGATCAACGAAATTTTATGTCATTTAATTGTCCCTATAATCGCTGTTTTGTGGTAAAAGTAGGCAAAATATAATAAGCATGTACCTACACAATGTTTAAACACACAGACTTCACCGTTTTCTTGCGAAATTGTCATAAAAACGCGCGTACACTGCGCGTAGAAAACTCCAAATGTGTATAGGCCCTTAATCGTAATTTTTAATGGTGTAGTGAAATGTATGAATTCTTTAAGGGAACCTAAAGTTTGGTATAAAAATAAACCAAGTCAAAATTTTTATGTAATTTTATACCAAATATAAGTTTAATGAGTGGCCGTATATAGCCTACGGTGTATCTTAGGTAAGTGAATAAAGATGAGAAGTAACTGTGACAGCAGGGTATGTAGCCTTTGTGCTACTCGAGTCCTTCGTGTATTCTTTACAAAAGAGTAATATTCTACTTCGGCAAAACCTACGAATATACAGAGCCACCGATATATCTGTGCCATAGACAAAATCGGAACTACAACTGACATTAGTAGCTATACATAGAGTTTATGTAACTACAGCTGTCATATATTGACACTAAGCGACACACTAGCGTCACCGCCTACTGAACATATAAATTTAAGGCACTGTACTCCGCCACCCATATGTCACCGTTCTTTCTGATCTATTGACAACCTATTGAGGTTTTGCTATCTGTAGTATTTAATAGATAAGTTGTGTTAGTTTTAACGTGTATATAAATATTTTAAAAAAATAATGTATGTGAGAGTGTTTGATAGTTGTAGTACGTGATGAGTTTGTAGTGGACATAGTTGGCGTCGCAATAGTGTCGTGGTGAATTCAATAGTGTATATCTACTCTTTCTATAAATTTTAGTAGTTTACTAATACTATATGAATTTTATCAAACCATTTTCAATATTAGATATTTTGAATTAGTCTCAATATTAAAAACGATATTATTTAATTATACAAGATTTAGATAACGCTTTACGGAACTACAGAATTGTAAAGTAAACGTGTTCAATACTGTTGCCAAATTTGATTATTATTATCTTGTGGTAATGTAACGTAAGAGAAGCGCTAGGACATGAAATATATTGAGACTGCACGTAACAATATAATGTCTATAAGAAAGATGCTTGAGGAAACGTATAATTGGAAAGAACTGGGATAAAAGAAAGAAAGAAGAAGCTTTGAAAAACTAAGAAGAATGTAATGAAAGGGGTGGATTTTAGACAATACAAGGAAAACCCAATGAAGAGAGACATTTTTCTTTCCAAATTCCCATTACAATAAACAGCTAAGACATTTAAATTAAACCAGCCCTATTTCAGGAGAACAATTCAAAAGCAACATTCGGAAGATTAGATACAAATATAAGTATTTAAATCGTGACAAGTAAAAAGAAATTTCGTACTCGTAATGCTTCTTTTACAAGCGGTGTATAGCATATTTAAATTTAAATATAAAATAATGCTCAATGTATTAATACGAGGGTTACCCCCTTTGTATCGATTTTCCCTGTGTAGAAAATTGAGTGAGTTTTATATTACCTTGTTAGACAAATGTTATTTATATTCCATTTTGTAAAATCTTACATTCCATTGTGATTTTTTGAAAATTTTCGAATTTGTTTTATACAATGCATCCACGAAAAGACTGTAACCATGAAACGATAATATCACCCGAAATGGATCGCAATAATTTTATTCCAAGAAAATATACTCGTAGACTATACAAATTTTTAAATATTCCAGTTTTTAACAATCCCTAAAAGTTGGGGCCAAGTTTTTATATTAAAAAAAAATATATTTTTATTAGCATGCATTTAGAACCCTTATTTAGTTTTAACTTCCAACTCTACTTTCCTATAATTGCAAATAAATTAACATTGCTTATATTTCTCGATTTTTAGTAACTACGGATAATACTGATTAACTTTATACGGATTTCATATTAGTTAGCGCATATAAGATAATGAAAAAATTATATAGTTGAACTGTAGTTGTATTACATAATTCCAAGATGTCGCCTCTGCTAAGTAAACTTTGTCTGCACTTCGAAACGTCAGGTTTTTGACGTTTTTAGCCATAGATATCTATGATGTTATCTCTATATTTATAGCAGTACAGCGTTTCAATTCGAAATTATTTTATTTTTTGCTAGTATATTTTTTATGTGCATATTGTGCATACTATTTTATGATACCCTAAGTCCTATAACGGAATACCAGAAGTTAAGGTTACGAAAAAGATACCAGTTCACACAATTTAATAATTTATTACAAAATAGTACCTGCATTATTTTTTACAAAAAAAGTTTATTATTGCATAGTTTATTGTAACAATTAGTTATATTGGTCACGAATTACCTAAGTGTTGAAATCTAATTTCTTATATTCCGTTGTTTAATGTATTGGTTATTATGAATTTTATCACTGTTTACATTTTTAAATATTTATACGCAATCATAATGGTACATTAAATTCGTGTATTAAATAAGATTGTTCTTTTATTTCTCATCTTACCGTTCTATTTTTTTTATAAATTAAAAGTGACCCGCTCTGGCTTCGCCCACGATTAACAGCAGTCGGATTGTTGCATTAACAAATTATACTCGAAAACTGGGTCAAAACTGCACGAAAGTATGTCCAGTAGATTTTGTAAAAATCAATCGCATACAGGCAGATAGCTTTTTGGGACATTGTTTTTTAATATGTATAGATGTAGATATACAATTAATAGTGCCCTTGATAGTATATGGATACGCCCACAGAGGTCACGTGAAGTTGGCAGCGTTGTTCAAAATTATTACAAAATAGAGTTGAGAGGTATCAACAGTTCGTTGTGGGGAAATGGTGTCGACAAGTAAGTACTGTCCGTATTTTCTATGGGGAGTGCTACGAGGAATTGTACTGCTTCTTCGGACAAAGCGTTAGAACTCTTAAGTTCCATGCCTTATGCTTTATGTCCGTAAATCCACAACAATGTGATTTAAAAGCTACTTTTTACCCCGTACAATTGAACTATGGAACCGATCCGATACGACTTAGAGGGCTTCAAGAAAAGAGCATACCTATTCCTTAAAAGCCGGCGACGCATCGGTAAGGCGCCTCGTCTTGCAATAGGGGCGGTGGTAGTCACACACCTGCTCGTGTGCCCCTATCTCATAAAAAGCTTCAAAATAATTTTAGACAAAATAATTAGCGAGCTTTTTACGCAAATAGAAGCATCATTTAGAGATATTGTAAAAAAACTAACATACTAGGACTTATCATTAAGGATTACATATAGAGGGCACACTGTCCTCCTTGCGCCCCCTCCGAGCCGGAGTCCCCCATGGCTCTGTATCCCCAGTGTATCTGTATTATCGCTATCCCGCATCATCTCGGGTTAGAGCCTGCTCGCAGACGATAACCGTCCTTTACACGAGTCTCAACCAGGGGATACCCTGACACTCATCTACTGCGGGCCGTCACTGGACTCAGTGAGTGGTTCGCACGATGGAGAATAGAAGTCAACTCTGAAAGGAGTAGAGAGCGATGTAAATGCTTCGGTGGCGCAGCTGTCGCCGGCAATATGCATAGCAATGCTGAACGCATCATGATTCCCGTAATCCACTACGGTCTAGAAATCACCCGGGTAAATTGTGTAATATTAACATATTTAACGGCTAAACACATTAAACGTAAAGTAATAGGCCCCTCACATAATATACCATTAAAATGCATGAGGTGGATAACCCTATCGCTCAATTGGGCACTAATTTAGATTCAAAATTCCTAAAGTAGTATCTAACTCAAAGACATGATCGAGTTATAATAGAGAATGCATCAATGTTTACCTAATCTGACATGAGCATTGTGCAAAGAGAAATAATGAAAAAGAGAGCTACAAAAAGTGAACAACGCTTGCTGTTTCTATCGATTAGGCTTAGACGGCCAGCCTAAAGCTGGTTTCCCTTTCTAGGTATATTATGTTATGGTTATTGCGCGGAGAAAATATATCAGAAAAAGCGTTATTTCATACTATATTTCTCACAAAACTATGTATGGTACGAGAATTTTGAATAAAGCTGTTAAGGATTTTTTCGCGTCGTTCGAAGGACATTTCATCCCCAAATGTGTAATCAAGGAAAGTGTTTTTGTATATTATAAACATGTTTGACCTCTACAATTTTTTTATCGATGCGACGAATTTTTTATGATGATCAATTCCAATTATTCGGTTCATTATTTAAAAATTAAAACGACATTTATAGCGTATACAAAAATTGCTAGGAGCTAAGTGTACTATACAATCTAGTAACATTTTAAGGTGTATAGTCATACTTACTTGATTTTCTACGAGTTCACGCATCCACTAATAGGTGTCACTCTTACATAAGTTTACAAAGGGACAGTTCATTCCAGGTGTGGTCCTATACAACTATAACATGTAAAGCAAATTTATAAAATTAATTTATATTATTCGGTACCCGCCAGAACATACAAAGTATCGGTATCGAAAGGAAAACTATTCAATAGCACAAAGTATCGACACTTTTTTCGCGTCCCGAAAAAGAAGAAGAGACAGATAGAAACCAAAGCCAATGTACAATGAAAAAAAAATAGAGATCAAGTTTTACGAATCAATGAATTATTTTACAATTTTTTTGTGATAATTATCATTTATAGATTAGAAATTAGATAAAAGCAATTATGATTCGGGCGTACGAACTTAATAACTCGAAAAATTTAAAGTAAGTTGTTGTGTTGCAAGTAAAGGCTCTTTGAAATTCGCCCATAAAAATGTCAGGCGATCACAAAACATTAATAAAAGGTAGTCCATCACAATATGTTAAGCTCAACGTAGGTGGAACTTTATTTTATACCACCATCGGGACGCTCACTAAAAGTGATAATATGCTACGCACTATGTTCAGTGGAAGAATGGAGGTCCTGACAGATTCTGAAGGTATGAATTGTCTCTTTGTAATATACGAATAATTATATAGCAGTTTAATTAACAAAAATCTTTAATTCAGGGTGGATACTAATCGATCGTTGTGGAAAACATTTTGGTACTATATTAAACT
The DNA here is from genome assembly GCA_017140195.1 of Eumaeus atala. Taxonomy (NCBI): domain Eukaryota; kingdom Metazoa; phylum Arthropoda; class Insecta; order Lepidoptera; family Lycaenidae; genus Eumaeus; species Eumaeus atala. The sequence goes on along the minus strand of JAFELO010000358.1, from coordinate 795,658 downwards.
ATCTTCGTGACGGCACGGTTGCCTTACCTGATAGCTATCGTGAGATTATGGAGTTACTTGCAGAAGCTAAATACTTTCTTATTGAAGAACTAACTGAGTCATGTCAACAAGCTCTCACTAAAAAAGAAAGGGAAGCTGAGCCAATCTGCAGAGTGCCATTGATAACATCCCCTAAAGAGGAACAGTTGCTGATAATGTCAACATCAAAGGTAACATAAAGAAACAGCACTATTAATGCAAATTACTTGAGATATGATTAATCCAAACATGGGTGTAACCCATGTTTACACTAGCACAAAAAACTTGACATATTAATTCAGCCATACATACTTCATGGGCCAATCATTTTTTATGCTGTCGTGTAAACAAATTATACAAATATGGAGACATGGAGACCATGGGTCTCATAGATGTTTTAACAATAAAAAGAGTGCAAATGAGAACTTGGGATATCTTCCTTAAATTATTTATTTTCTTTAGGTTGAATGCAAAGTACCAACTTTTGCATGCAACATGAAGAAAATAAATAATTTAAGGAATATGAGGTCCCATTCACATTTTTTTTATTGTGTGAAAATCTTTGAAATGGGTCATATGGAGGCCCATATTTATTTATGTATGTAGGTATTTATATAGGTAACTTAAATCATCATCAATCATGTAGGTACAGCACTACTTTCATTGTGTCTATTGTTCAAATCTATTTTTTTTCTTTTTTTAACAATTGATATCGAATCTGTTGATGAAAATATGTATGTTTGGTACATTTTTAAGTAATGGTGCAAAACATACTTTGAAGTAATTAAAATATATGTTCAACAATCCAATTACATTTCAACAAAGCTAGCAATCTGCCCTTGCTTTACACCTAAACCTTCCCTAAGAACCCTATGAAAATCCGTTCAGCATTGGTTATTTTATAACTACAATTAAACATTGAACACACACCTTTTGGGGACTGTCTTTAGTAAGTGATGCAAAATTTATTTTTTTATGCAACTAATTTTATTTCCTTTCAGCCTGTTGTGAAACTGCTCATCAATAGACATAACAATAAATATTCATATACAAGTACATCTGATGATAATTTGCTGAAAAATATTGAATTATTTGACAAACTCTCTTTAAGGTTTAGTGGACGTGTTCTGTTTATAAAGGATGTTATTGGATCAAATGAGATTTGTTGCTGGACATTCTTTGGGCATGGAAAAAAATGTGCAGAAGTTTGTTGTACTTCAATTGTCTATGCTACTGATAAGAAACATACAAAAGTTGAATTTCCTGAAGCAAGAATATATGAGGAGACATTGGGTATTCTACTCTATGAGAGCAGGAATGGCCCCGATCAGGATTTGATTCAAGCTACATCGTCACGCGGTGCTGTTGGTGGTTTGTCGTGCACAAGTGACGAAGAGGAAGAGCGTTCGGGACTTGCCCGATTAAGATCAAATAAACAGAATAATCAATCTTAGCGGTTACAGTCAGGCTTAGCGCGCCTTCGTAATTCCAAGAGGACAAATGTTTGATACCATGCTAACAGTTATATCTCACCACTTTGCTGGATTCCCTGCTTTGGTATCACAAGTATAACTAAACTGTAGACTAATCTGCATGTTTCTCTTCTGTACAACGTTTTTGAATGAACATGAAATGAAACTTTTGATGTGTATTTGTGCTTGACATTACAGGGAAAATGAACTACTTAGTGTCATCATATCTACCATGATTAATGTATAAATGTGGATACAATATAATACCTCTGTGTGTAAAAAATTACGTATCTCAAATTAATATTTTTCAAATATTAAATCAGTATTTTGCATGAATTTGTTGATAATAGAATTTAATAATAGTCGTTAAAATAATGTATGTACCAAATTCAATTGAGTTTAATTGACAAAGTAAATTCTACAGTATTTCAAATTGAATATGTATTATGTATGTGGTAATATAGTGTTTTGAGTGTGAATTTGTGTCGTTCTTATTGATGTCTCCATGTTTTCGAAGGATATATGGCTGTGATAATACTTACACTGCTATGATTGTTATGTTATATCATTTATAAATATTAAGGCAATTTATGGCAAAAGAAAACCAGTCATATGTCCTTTTAAACTAATATGTAACTATTATGAGCTGTTTAATAATAATTCATATTATAAACTAGTAAGATTATTCTATTATATAAAAGCGATAACTTATGATAGCTCAAACATTTTGCCAAATTGATGTTGTATTTAGAAATAGATTCAGAGGATGAAGTACGAGTGTAGTTTACAATTAATGTATGAAAATAGTCATTGAAAAACATGTAACTAAACTCTTAGACTGTATTGAAATAGATGTGATTGTTAAGTTATTTAATATTACATTGCAAACATAGTCTAGTCACGAATTTTTTGGTCAAAAAGTAAGCATTGTCAGGTTCAGTTGAAATTTTAAATGTTAACTCATAATTGTTTTTATTTTACCCCAGGCAGCATATCAAAGATGTGCATCATCATAAGATTTTTTTTTTGTGGAATATTGCAGTGGATACCAAAAATCTGAAATTTGCTACATATTTTAAGACATTGACATTGCAAGCTGTGTAGCACATTAATCTTCGACCATTTTATGAAGGCTGACTTACATCTCTAAAAAAAAGAAAGGTATTTCGTGTCATTACAACACATAAATGCTTACATAAAATATGATGATGTACTTGATTTATATCAATTTTTTTTTATTATGTAATCTTATTTAAAATTAATTATTTTATAGAAATAGTCACTGCGAAAGTTCAAAATTAATGTGACTGTATTGTCCAAATCAGATTTTTTTCACAATTCTATTAACGTTTGAAATCATAGCCTTCTTTAAATAAATGTTATAAACCTACTCACTATGTTGTGATTTTGTCTTATCACGTAATATGGTCACCGTAAAACCTTTTTATTGTGAGTGTCATTACTGGCAGGCCCATTAGGTGGGGGNNGGGGGGGGGGGGGAGAGTGAGAAGGAGGGCGTCGGTAGTCATAAAAAAGCTATTACATATCCCTTCCCCCCCATATTCTATAAAGTCAGTCCTTATCGGTCCACTGCTGAACATGGCTTATGTTCAGAAGTGTGGACTGGTAAGGATATGTGTGACCAGCCCATTGCCACTATACTTGTGACTTCTATCGGAACACGATTCTATCGGACACAGAAAACATATCACGTTCAATAGCCCGCTGACCTACCGCAAACTTGCGTACCAGTCCTATATTTAGAGGCCATTTTTCGGCCCCGTAGGTCATCCCGAGGAGAACGCATTGCTTGAAAATTTTGGTCTTCAAGCTCTTCGGTGTAAAAAGAAAAGAGCTGATGTGTAAACGTCAGCTCTTTTCTTTTTTTTAACAATGTGTCCTTTATTCCTTAGCATAAGTATGCAGATAAGTAAAAAAAAGAGTAGATTCCCACAAACCGCTATATTTACACAATTAATTTCTCGTGCCTCGTGGTCTAGTGGTAAGCATGTACAACCATAGACGTGAGGTCCCGGGTTCGAATCTCGGGTCGGACCGTACAAAAAGTGCTGTTAGGATATTTGAAATTCTAATGACTGTCTGGGTTTAGGAAGTTGTCGTTGTTACTCCCCCGTGCCTCGGAAAGCACGTTAACCCTGATTGCTGTCCGATCGTGTCGGATTGCCGTCCCATCGGAATAGGAGAACGAAGGAATAGGGAGTGCACGTGTCTGCGCAAACACGTGAGCACTATTTGTCCCGCGCAGATGACCACTGTAGCTGAAATACGGCTGGGACGACATTTTTATTAATTTCTCAGTAAATTTAATACGGAATGTGACTGATAACCGGCCTGCTTTGCTAAACATATAGAAAGAAATGCTATTGTCATATTACAGCCAAAACGGGCTGCCACATCATGACGTGACCATCGATTGGAAGTTATTCGGTGGCCCATTGGGGGGTATGGGATGCCAATACATTTACAAAACCGCGGTGTGTGGTTAGTCATAGGTGTTGTAATTTAATTTTAATGAATAAAAGTATAAAGGCGATAAAAATAATTATCTGTATTAGATAGACATCTCGCGTAATTAATAGAAGCCCCATTTTTTACGAGAGGTTATTTTCCACCCCCTCCTTAGATATCGTGAGATCTAGGTTTACCAAGGGGAGGGCCCCCTCCATATCTCACGTGAGATCTCGCTTTTTACAAAATGATTGTTTGTAAGGTAAACAGATTGCGTCTTGTGCTTCACACAATTTCTTTTTATATTTCTTAAAAGAATATGGCTCGTTGAAATAAATATCACAACTAGTATTGGATATGCCCCTGCCCCTATGAAAATTATAGTCAGAAAATTCAGGAATTATATCTTAAACATAATTAAAATTAGAGTGAAGTTTTAGATAGTAGTTGGTACAATTGTTACCCTGAGTTGGGTGGCCCACACAATTGAGATTCTATTTTTTCCAATTGTCTCAAATATGGAATTTCGTGTAAGCCACCACTTATTACGTTAGTAATCTGTGCTTTAACTAAAAGTATTGGAAGAGACTGGATCTGCAAATAATTCAACCTCAAATGGCAAGTACAGCAGTTATGATTATTATATATTTATATGCCGGCGAGCAAGAAAATAATCTATGTAATTTATAATGCTCTAATTCTTATAATTTTAAATATTAATTAGAAAAAGAATAAAATGTTATTTATTAAGTTACAGACATTTCAGTTAAATTCTTTTTATAACATTCCAAGCTACATAGCGGTATTCCTGTCTTAGAACAATTGTACTTTTTTAGATTGTCACAACCTTGTACGCCACATTTTCTGGGCAGTGGTACATTCTTGGCAACTTGGTTTCTTATAGGAAAAGTTATTCCAGGTGGTAAAGATAGTGAAATTTCATCATGATTGTTTTTATAAATTATCATTGGTTCTAGCTTTTTTTGAGGTTTTCCTTTTTGATTACTTTTTAAGTTTTTAGATTCCTGCTTTTTAAGAAGCCTATCCATTGTTTTCTTTTTATCCTTTTCTCGTTTTTCATCAGCCAGTTGTTTACGTTTCTGTGATTTTATAGCAGCCTTTTGAAGAGCTTCCGCTGTCATTACTTTTTCTTTATATCCTGATGGCAATGCTAGCAATACTTCACCACCTGGACTGGTCTCCTTATCAGTGCCCCTTTCATACATAGCTCTCTGTCTTGCAGTCATCATTTTAGGATCCTTGGGTTTAATTTTTTTCAGTTCTTCATCAACCTGAAATATTGTATTTTTATTTAACTACTTTATAAAGTAAATATAAGTTTATTTCATGAGTAATGATTTCAGTACTCTTATGGATTCGGTCGAGATGGCTCATACATTAGTAATCCCTCGGAAAAAATAATCACTCTTGAAACCCGAATCAAGGATACAGAGAAGATTGCAAGGGAAGTTCCTGGCCAAAAATTTGGAATAGCACGATTAAATCAAGAATTACAGGATAAAGATCAGTGGGTTAGGAGCAACAATGTGCCCACCATGGTTCAAGCCTTGTCGCGGCGGTGGGGCTTAGTAGCCTGGGGGTGAACCCATCTTTGCACCGCTCTTATAAGAGCAACAGGAGATGGCGCTTTTGCGCACGGGGCAAGGGGTGAGGATGTGAACCTCACCCCATTGCACTGTCCCAAGGACGGTGTGGTTGTCATGTAGTGCGGGGCAACCCCATCTGTGGAGGCGGATTTGGTGCCTTAGGGGGCTGACTAGCCGTCGAGGTGCCTCGAAGATTTGTTGTTCCGGGGTTCATCACCAAGGGCGGCACTGATGGCACTCGCGGTGGCTTTTGTGGGTATTTGGGACTGTCATATGCCGCGAGTCCCACATACCACTGGACTCCACCCAGGGCCGGTAAGGCGCGTAAATTCGTTTCCCCGCGTCAACAAAAAAAAGGAGCAAGAATGTCGAAATTACAGGTATTCCGCAGAAAAATAATGTAAAATTATGCGATATTGCTCAGTCCGTAAGTAATCTTTTTACGACGAGGAAGTTAACTATATTGCCCGCATAACCACCAGATTACCTAATAAAAACATGTCTATCGTAATATCGTTTAATAATATATATGGAAAGGAGTTAGTTGCATTAGGTTGAAAAAATAAAAAGCTCAATTAAAAAAAAAAAAAAAA
>JAFELO010000358.1:762452-789481 GCA_017140195.1 Eumaeus atala | reverse complement strand
AAAAAAAAAAAAAAAAAAAATATATATATATATATATATATAATATATATATAACTTCAAACAACAATTAAATAACGCCTCCTTAGCCGACTCCGTACATTTTTTCTACCAATGCCTTAATTATGCTATTAATAATTTTGTGCCGCAGAAGATTTTGTATTCTTTGCTGCTTAAAAAGGTACTAAAGTTTTCAAATAAATTTCGTACTTACAAAAATACAGCTGAGTTTGACCGTGCTCAGATAAAGGGCTAAGTCTCTCAAAGCTGAATGCTATCAAAATTATAACAATAAAATGGAAGAAGATATTATTAAAAATCGGAAACTGCGCTGGAATTTCATTAAAACAATAACACGGGGAACAAATCTGTGCTATGACGTACAATGGGGCGTCCGTCGACAGTGGTGAAGGCATCTGCAACTTATAGTACTTATTTGCCCTTGTTACATCCACTCCTAAACATTTTAATGGACGGATAAATAACGACCCGTCCCTTCCTAGTACTTCACCTCACACAATTGGTGATATTGAAATTACCCCATCCCTAGTATACAAATTACTTCCATCAACCATAGATAAATCTAAAGCAGCCGGGCCTGATGATGATACACCTCCTACATTATTTCTAATTGTGCAATTTCCCTTACTAAACCCCTATATATATTATGCCAGCGCTCAGTAAAAGAGGGTATTGTTCCTACCATATGGAAGTCTGCTTTCATTTTTATAAATGGAAATTAAATTGTAATAACCAACTATCGCCACATATCTAAGCTATGTCTGTTCGCTAAAATTTTAGAACGTATTGTTTACAATCAGGTTATTAATACCCTCTCTAACTGCTTTATATCTGAGCAACATGGTTTCCTTAAATATCGTTCAACTACCTCGAACCTCTTATCTTTCACAGATTCCATTTCGTGTGCCATGGATGCCGGAGGCCAAGTAGATGCCATTTTTACCGATTTCACAAAAGCTTTTGATCTAATAGACCATAAAATGCTTCTGCAAAAACTTCTATCTGCTGGAGTTCATGGCAATCTATTACGATGGTTTACGTCTTATCTTATTATTATTATCCAACTGGAATTTGGTGCCGTCTGGAATTCCACAGAGCTCGCCAAATGGGCCTCTGCTGTACAATATCTTTGTTAACGATGTCACCTCGCTCCTGTCACCAGACACGAGTCTCACCTATTCTCATTTCCTTCTTTACGCAGATGATATGAAATTTTTAAACAGATTAAGGGCCCTCATGACCATATTCTTTTACAGAAGGATTTAGATGCATTTAAGAATTACTGCGAACTAAATAAATTACATCCTGACATATCCAAATGCCTTCACCTTCAGTAGAAAATTCTCCGTAGCATATTTGGATTACTCGATAGGAAGCGAAAACCTGAAGCGTGTTGATGAGATCAGAGATCTGGGAGCAATTCATGGTGCAAAGCTCACTTATGAGAAACACATTGATGCTGTGTCTAAAAAAGCTTTCAAAGCCGTGGGTTTTGTATTAAGATCTTGTTCGCAATTCTCCAGTCAAAAAATCTTCAAAATTCTATATTGTTCATATGTGTGTAGCAACCTCGAGTATTGCTCTCAGGTTTGGAACCCCCCGTACAATGCTTATGTGCAAAGATTAGAGAATATTCAACGGAAGTTTCTTAGATTCCAAGTTTTTCAAAGCAAAACAGTCACACATAGATTAATTGAATTGTTGTAGAAAACATAATTTCATAAAACGTAAAGAGAGGCGTAAATTGGCGGATATTATTCTACTAGACAGAATTGCACAATACAAAATTGATTCTCCACACCTGCTTTCAAAAATAAATATATGCATCCCTTACTTTTTCTGCTCCTCTCCTAGCCAGTATAAGCATTTCTTCACGAAGGAATGGCTCAACATAATAGATTTTTTGTTGTACTTATATATATTACAATAGTATCTGTGTTATGTGACGACTAAAAATACAAGATGGCACAAAAGTCTTGAAAATCTGATACGTGACCTTCAAAAGATTATAACTATATTGTCACAAAAATTGAACATCTTAGAAAGGAAAGTTAATGAGCAAAATTTGTTAATTAATCATCAAATAGAAGTGATTTCAAAATTGAAGTGCTATGAGAGTTTGTCAAATATCGTTCAATCACCGAAGGTAGCTGAGTCGATTTCAATCTACCAGCAGCGCCCCGTGCGACAAGCGCGTCTCAAAGTAACTCCAGCTGCGGTTACAAGCAGCCGACTATTGTAACTTCAAATGTGTGTGGGGCCACGCAAACCGCGATCCTGCAAGATGAATCGTCACCTAGTGATCAGGTACAAAGCGCTACCTAGCTGTCCAGTGCCGTCCGAGAGGTCGAAGACAACGAGACAATGAATACAGGTGAGTGGCAAAAAATCACTAAACGCTCGCGGCAAAAAAGTCATCGCCAAAAGGCAATTATAAGAGGAAGTGGCGTTTTTGACAGTGAGCTTCAAACAGTGTAAGGAGTAAAGAAAATTCATGGGAACTTTTTTAAACATGACACAAGTTAAGAAACACTACTTATTTATATGATTAGAAAAATACCTATGATGGGTACGTAGTAAGCAAATTAAAATGAAAGCATAATCACTAGGCATCGTTCGTGATAACGGTAGCACAAAACAAGTTTGTTTTTTTTATGTCAGCCGATAACTGGCCGGAACGCACGAAAATAAGTGGGTAGTTTCGAAGAGGTGCCGAGCGTGCCTTGCGGCCGCTCATCAGACACGCATTGTGGGGCCACACCGCATCCGAGCCGGTCGACGGCCTCCACGAATAAATGTGCAAGTACCCGCAATATATGTAAACAAATAAGACGTAAATTGTTTGTATATTATCAAAATGTGAGAGGTTTACGCACAAAATTGCATAATTTTTGTTCAGCGATTGCTGCTTCCACTGCTGATGTTATCAGTGAAACTTGGCTTACAGACATGATATCAGCTTCGGAGGTTCTTCCTAACGGATCTCGTATTCTGAGGTGTGATAGGTGTAATCGTCGAGGGGGAGGGATGGCTGTTATTACGCATTTAAAATATGATCTGTATGCCATAGATGTATCATTTGACGAAGCACTGAATAGTGATATTGTCTACGGTGGTCTGTATGCAGGTAATAATTTGATATGCATTTTAATCTGCACGTACATGCCTCCGAAATCAAATGATGATGATTGTTTAATGATTTTTGATTGTATTGAAAGAATTTGTAGTTATTATAGCAAACATAAAATATTAATTTGTGGAGACTACAATTTGAATTCCGAGTCTTTAAATGTAGAATCGCGTTTTGAATATGTTTTAAGTTTTTGTGATCTTAAGAAGAGCGCTACAATTTGTAACCACAATCAGCACTTATTAGATCTTGTTCTATTTAATGACTCGATGTGTGAGGTTGTGGTGCGCGAGGCTGAGGAGTCACTCGTTCCTCCTGACATCTAATATGCTCCGCTTGAGGTTCATTTTGACAGAGTGTCGGAATATAAACTGGATGACACGAAGTATGGAGCCGGATTGGAATTAGCATAATTAGATTTTAAAAGAAGTAATCTTGCGTTGCTCTACGAACGCTCATCGAAAGTGGATTGGTCGCCGTTGTATAAAATGAACTATCCTCAGAAGGCGATTGAAGGGCTTTATCCAATTTTTAAGCGTTTTTCATGGATTTTGTTCCGCTTAAGCAGTCTGATCGACTGAAAAGAATACGTATCCGCCGTGGTAATCTATAGGTAAAAAGCGTAACATAAAGTTAAAAGCTAATTATCATAAATGATTTAAACGAACAAATGTTTGAACACACACAATATCGAGAATTATTTTTTTACTAAAGGGCACTATTTAAATCAAATATAAACGACGATTTTGAGCTCCACAAAGCTAATATGCAGTTTAATATAATATTTTTTGGGAATACGTGAGGTCTAAACGTAAAAATGTGAAGAAAAAGGTGTTAAAAAAATGAGCAAGCGGTACCGCCGGAGGAGTGTGCCAGTCTATTCGCGGAATATTTCAAGTCTGTTTACGCGTCGGTATTCCCGCAACTTTGCGTCGACGGTGAGCTTAGGTTGAGTGACAGTCGGGGCGCTCGTATACACATCCAATGTATACGCCGTATTGATGTACGGGGAGCACTGAAACAAACTCAAAGCGAAACGTTCCGGTGGCCCCGATGTACATTATCAAAGACTGTTGGCGCGTACTTATGGCACCTTTACACCACGGCTTCAACATTTGCTATAAGAACTCACATTATCCAGATATTTGGCAGACATCTCGTGTAGTTCCTGTCCCTAACAAACAGTCTAGCTCGGATATATGCGAATGTAGATCTATAGCGGTATTTGGTAAATTGTATGAGTCGATTTTAGAATGTCGTATAAGACAACAAGTCGAGCACCAACTTTCCGAGGTTCAGCACGCTTCCGGGCGGGTCGTTCCGCGAGCACTAATTTGTTATCATTCTGGACATATGTAACAGCAGCAGAAGATGATGGGGCGCAGGTAGGTTGGTAACGACTACTTCTCAGTAAGTTCGCATTGGTCGGCTTTATTTTGTCTCTGCTCAAGTTTTTCGCCAGTTACGAGAGAGACCGGCGACAGTACGTTCAGTTCGAGGGACGCTGCTCGGAGCCATACTACACCTGCTCCGGCGTAAGTCAAGGAATTAATTTGGGGCCTTTACTGTTTCTCATATTTATCAACGATTTACCAAATGTAATTAGTCACGCTAGGTGCTTATTATTTGTAGATGATTTAAAGCTCTTTTATACAGTTAAAAGATATTCGGATGCACAGATGCTCCAATCTGATACAAAGTATTTAATTGGTCTTACCTCCATAATTTATTTTTTAATAATGCTAAGTGTGCAGTAATTACTTTTACTCGGAAGTCTGTACCAATGTCTATAAATGACCACATAGGGGGACACAATTGTGCTTCGTCAAGTATAACATTTTAAATCAATATTTATCAACATAAAACTCCTATATAACACTTATGTGACAAGCAAACTTGAAAATAATTGTATTATTTGGAGGCCGTTTGAAAAGAAATATATTTAAATGATTGAAAAAATTCAAATAAAATTCACTTGTTGGCCATATATAAGTCACACAGGTATTCAGTAGGTTAATCCTACTATATACCCAAGCTTGTTCCTCCTGGGGAGGGTGGGATATGACAGATTAAAAGTAAGGTGCAATATTGCACTTCTCCTTCATTTAATAAAAGTAATTCAAGGCAGTAAAAATATCTCTGCAATATTAAATGATATAGGTCTACATGTACCGGATGGTTACATATATGCTCGTCGTCGGTCGCCAGTCGTTCAACGCAATATGGTTCAAAAAGCGCTGGACAGGCTCCAGATTATAAAAAGTAAGCCAATGTTATAAGTAGCATATAAATATTTAAGTGGTAGTAAATATATAGTAAATGTATAGCAATTTTTTATAAATGTATTATTATTGTCAATTAGTATCTGTTAAATTGTATTGTTATGTTGCCTGTTGAGACGAATTAGGAAACTGTAATATCTCTTCAGGTAAATATATATATATTCTTTACCATAGTCTTCATTTTCTATTAACAGGGTTTCCCTATAACAACAAGCATTTTGAACCTAGATGCGAAAATAATGTAACTGTGTATATTTGCTCAATCTTGTTCTTTTTGTTAATAATACTGTATTATATTCAAAATAAAGAAAAAGAAAATAAAAATAATAATCATGCCATGTAAATATAATGCATATATATGCCACTACTATGACAGGAATTATAGGTATGATGGATTTTAATGCATAGTATTGGGTGGGTAAAATAATGAGGACCCAAAATACTTGTAGTTATGGCACCTGTAAGTCATGTTTTGCCTACTACTTTGATTTCACTTTTAAGCAGACATCATTTGATTTAACAGGAAAAGTTCAAGTAACATGGTCATTATTACTTATAGACATGATAATCTATGATTTGTTTCAGCAAACATTGCCCATCACAGTATTATTTTAATTAAAATATTATTAGTCTCAATGTTTACAATAACACCACATGATTATCAGAGTCAATTAAACATTCTCCTTTCTCTAGCATATTGTATTTTTTTACTAATTCGAACTGTCTCTATGCCTATAATTCACCTTTATATGCTTGATTATCAAGCTTCTATGATTACAAATACAATGTTATCAACTTGTTGTAAAATGAACAAATTTCGTAATTCCAAAATCAATATACCTCTTCTAGTTTACCAGATTTGATGGCATCCAACCACCTCTCTTCTTCACTGGAAGTTCCACTGTCACGGCCTTTGGCTTTTTTCTTTTTTGGCGGTGCCTTGGGAGGTGTACTGGATGATGAACCAGGGACAGATTTACGAGAATCGGATACAGATTTTACATTCTGAGCTTTAAGTATATCTGCAGCTGAAGTGCCTGAGATTTCTTTCTTGGTTTTAATTTTATACGGTTTGTCCACAGCGTCCTCGTAGGAAACATCAATAGATGTATCACTGTCGTATTCATCATTTCTTCGCTTCTTGTGTTTTTTATGCTTGTGTCGTTTATGTTTTTTTTGGGGCGTCGAATCTGAAAGTAGGTTGTAAGTTTAGCAAGTTAACATATAGTGTAAATTCATTACTTCAGTAGTGCACCGAAATTCTTCTAAATTATGCTTGTAAAGGCAACAAAACATACCAATTACTATTTCGTCTTCACTTGTACTTTGTTCACGTTGTCTTCGCACCATTTTACAATTCTTAAAATATTGAGGAATTTACGAAAAAAAGAAAACATATAATACTAGTATGCTAATATGAAAAAGCTTAAAATTAAAAAATTTTACACAATAACAACAATAAATAATAATGGAATTCTATATTCCATTCAAACAACAAACTTCAAGGCGGCAGCTCCATGACACCTGTCATAGAGTAGAAAAGTATCATCTTTTTTTTTACTTCGCTTCCTTAAGATTTGCCAGCATCAGAATACAATTTGTTCTTTTCACTTTACGCAGACGTAGACTCCGTGTAATACAGTGCTCAATAAAGCGCTTAATTCTAGCAACCTACATACAGCGATTAAACATTAGTTCTCTAAAATAATAATTGACAGTAAGGAACATAAGCTCTTATGGCATAAATCTGTTTTTTATCAAGCCATTACTATTTTAATTTTATACTTGTTCGACCTAGCCTTATCCCATTCATAAATCAGATGTTATCGTGATTAGCTAACTAATGTAGAGGATTTGACTAGAGCACCAGATTAATTTAACAATTTTTTGTTGAATGCCAGACTTTTCTACAAAACGTTTTCAGTTCCACCATACGTTATAACGAAAACTGAAAACGTCTATACGTGGTAACTCGTAGCTGGCACACGCAAAACCAAAACAACACATGCCAAACTACGAAACATCTGATATAAGATATAACTCGCATGTTGGCACCTTTTGTTAGATCTTGGATTCTTATCAAGCGTTAATTCGTAGTTTTTGTTCTCGTCACTTGTGATGTTTTAGTCGTTTGAATCTTGCCACATAAGGATTTCATGCCTACATTCGCTAAATTTATTTAAAAAAATGGCTTCTCAGCGCCGACCCTGCAAATGAAGTCTCTCTTGAAGGTATTTATTTATATTAAAAATTAGGTTCTAGTTGTGATGATGTGACCTTATGATTCGGATTCTAATTTAACTATTGAAGAGAGTGTTGTTGCAGAGCAATTTTCTCTCTGGTACTTGTTCGACTATCGTTCAGCGATAATAGATTTTCAATGTCAGGAATCCATCCCACGTACTGATCAAAAAACACCCAACATACCTTGTCGTGTATTCACAAAAAACAAAAAGTAAAGAATCACGTTTCATATGCGCTGCTTGCATTGTAGAACCCGCGCTGCGTAACCATGCTTCCCTACACACCAAGTACGATCAAATCCGTCATAGATTGTTCATTACCTAATTTCTATGATTTTTTTTTTCACAAATGAATCAGTTAAACAAAACTTTTACTTTGATTTCATTATTATCTTTATTTGATTTTCCTATTTTAGTTTATAAGCCCGCTCAGTGTTAGACTGCCAAAACATATTTGAATTAAAGTACCTATAAAAATATACTGTATAATGTAACTTTGTGTGTTAATTTTAAATTATTTTAAATTTTTCGTGCGTAGGTATCTAATTAATACGAATATCTTAAAATTCTAGTTTAAACGACAAAGTTTTGCTTTTAATTATATAAATAAAGTCTTAATTTTACGCGAATGTTACTTATTACAATAAAACTACTTTTACGAAACTTTATCCCGTTTTACTTAATTATTTAACTAGCCCGACGTTTCAGAAGCTTGACAGTAACCATGGTCACAGGTGGACTAAGATGACGGATTTCGCAAATTATTGGAAGTACCCGAAGAATATAATCATAATTATTTAGTTGTTTCGATTAACGCAAACAGTAATCATTATATCTTATTGTCTTGAGGTGTTATATTTATTTTTTGATTTGTCTTTGTTTATCACTGGGTCCCAAGTAGAAGAAAGAACCCAGCCATATACTCTAATGAAATTTGGGGGTTTTTACTCTCAATAGCCTCACGGATCGTCCTTGGAAGGAATGGGTGTTCCTTAGTGAGGATTGCGTCGTATCAAATCTAATGTATTGGCCGGAGCCAACTTTTTGATGATGAGTTGTTACAGTGTGCGCAAACGCATAAGGGCGAAAAGACCACAGGATATGACAATACCTATTTATGTCCAAAATCGTTTGAGGTTGTTGAAGTGCTATGCGTTGCACACGTGGCAGCACGTAGCTTGTAACACCTACATGCTGCCACATGTGATAGCTAAACTCTTAACGTTAAGCATTTTATCGCAGAAGTTGAAATATTTTTCGGATTTCAACTAAAAGGAAGAGAGCACTAGTAAGCCCTGTTCGAAATGTCAGAAAGTATAAAGAAAAACATATTCGTAATTTTCAAATTTCCCTTTGGTTACCTACCTACTTTGTTGTCCGAACAAAAACTAACGAGAAATATAAATTACGGATATCATCTGAAAGAGGAAGTTACACACACATTACAGTCACAGTTACGGCCACGGCCGCTGTCGCGGTCGTCGCAGCCGCAGACGCAGTCGCATGCTTGGGTGCGGGCGCGGGCGCGGGCGCAGGCGCAGGCGCAGGCGCAGGCGCAGGCGCAGGCGCAGGCGCAGTGGCAGTGACAGTGACAGCGACAGCGACAGCGGCAGCGACAGCGACAGTCATAGTAAATCTCCTACTCCGGAGTAAAGTTGTTTAGAGAGCGTGATGCTCTCTAAAAAATGCAAAGGTCTGCTTAGTAAACCATGCCCTCTATGCACGCACACGCACGCATACGCACACACACACACATACAAACGTAAAGCAATTTTTCTTTTTTTGTTTTGTTATATACCCTATAAGTTCATTTTGCTTTATTTTGCTAAACACTATGTCCTCGATGGAGGCGAGGGGCACTCAGTAATCGTAATACGGGTCACCAACCTAGTACAGAGGCCTTTGCTATTAGTATGTAAGCAATTCTTTTTGTTAGAGAATAATACATTTTCCAAGCTTTTTTTCCGCGAGGACCCTTTTACGGAATGGTAATCGGTATACAAATGGTAACCCCTCTAATTCTCTTGTCTGACTGTTTGTCTGCCTGTCTGTCCATATGACCGTATTTTACTGTCATTTTACTCTATAATTTAATACTTATACAATACGTAAATCGCTCTCTGTCTTAAACACACTAAATTCACCCCTTCTTAACTTCCACCTCGTTTTCGTAACGCTCTCGTCGTGCATTCTCCAGCTTACTCCCCAAGACAAGAATGCGCAAAAAGTTATATTTCAATACAATTATTAAGGAAGTTGAAGTACATGACGTATCTAAGGGATGAAAAACAAATTGAACAGGATAGTGTATGCAGAAATGAGCAAGAAGCACCTCCCCATCGAGCCTGCCAATTTGGATGAATGCAATAATGTCAACATACATATACCTCCCTAAGCTTTAAACAATATCTGACCATCCCCCTTTATTTTTTTTGCTATCCTAAAATGATTTTGTATGGATTGTTTTCCATGCTAGTTTAATTTATAAAGAAATGGACTTAGAACTCAACGTTGGGTCATGGGGCTGTAATAGAAAAGGCCCCCCCCACATGAGCTGGATTTCATTGAAACACAAAATACTTGCGGCCCTATATAGTCCACCTATTCACTTTTACTGGAGCAGTTTGCACAACGCGAAAAACCTTAATACATAGCTAGTTGTTATTATCTTGTGCCATCGCTGAAAGTTACTCCGCGTAGCAACCCATGTTTTATAGGGAATTGTGTAAAGATCTGCTCTTCACTACCCCATGGCGGTAGGCAAATCTCAAATGGTCCCGACTAAACCGACGTTCCGACGAAGTTATTACATTAAATTTAAAGCTTTCTTCAATAAAATTGCGGCACTGATTATATGGAATATTTCCGAAGTCTGTGATTGGCGTCTGACTGGTAAAGGCTATTTCAAATTCTATTTTCTTTTCACGCGAGCCTCTGAAAAAATACTGCCGCTGACAGATTCCTTATAAAATTTCCAAAGGGTAACTTTTACATTTCAATTTTAAATTCTACAAAGGATAAATTAAATAAAAAGTAACTTACTTTTTGATGTGATTGCGTCTCGTTAGTTGATAACGATCGTTATGTGCAGGAAAAGTATGACGTCGTAGTAACGTTACTAGTCATGCTAATGTTCCGAATGGGTGGGGCTGGGATCGAGACGGCATGGCAACAGCCTCTTTTACTGCATCAAGCGATGAGTCAGACTAGAAAACCATTAACATGTAGAATTGTATAATCTGTAAGCCGGCTTGGAGACAACCAGTTTTGATAGTCGCCTCTGTGGTGTGACGGTGGGTACGCTGGTATATCTACTGGACTTGCGAGTTGTGGATGTACTAGCATACCTCTGTCTACCTCATCGGGGATAACAGGCGGGAAGGTACTTCTTCTTCTACTTCAATTTTATTGATATTAACTATTTTTTTTATAGCGAAAAGAGAAATTGGGGCCATTTGGTCACTACTGACGCCCATTATCGGACGTATCACGTCAAGTAAATTTTTAGGTTATGTTGATGCGTTCTTCGTCCCACCCCTTCATGAGCCACCGGCTACCCACAGACCGCATGGAACGCGTTAGTATAATTATCACTTTCGAGGCGGTATCGTGTGATCTACGTTAAGGTACGCAAAAGAACTTTGGTCATAAATTCAAATTAGAATGTAATACAGTAAGACGTCATTGTTGTATTGCATACGAATTGGGCCGGCACGACCGAAGATGGACCTCTTCTTTTTTTGTCGATTGGGAAACAAATTTACGCGTCATCACTGGCTTTGTGTGGGGTCCAGAGAGGGGCTCGGCTCGGATCCACTGTGTGCCGGATACCCACTAAAACCTCCTCTAGTCCCATCAGCGCCGCCTTTATTGAGGTGACCCGGAACTATAAATCATCAGGGCAACTTGACAGCTAGTCTGTCCTCCATAGAGGGGTTGCCCGTACCACAGGACGTCCCCGATAACTGACACAGGACAATGCAATGCGGTGAGGTGGGGACCTCTGGGCCTCTCCTATTTGACGTTAGACTTTACTCTGTTCGATGGATTGTCAATGATCTCTCTTACACCGTTGCATTGTGTATAACTTTTACATAAACATGAATTTGCTCGAAGCATTACAGTATTATTAAATTTAAATTCCGTATTCGCAACACCTACATCGGGGTTTTTATAGTACCAATTGGCCATTAGGCACCTTTTTACAGCGCCTACCTACTGGATAATACGCGATAAAATGAAAATATTGAACAAATAAAATCTTAAAACAACCTCTCTGTTGCATAGTGTGATTTGACGATCATGTGAAACGCAAAGAAATATGGTATTTAATTGTAATATGCCTAACGTAACTTTTATTCAATGACTAACATTTCATAATGCTTATGCCCAAGGGCTACAGTTAAGGCTTTTAAAATTTTAAACATCACCTATATGACATTGATATTTGAATCTAGTTTCGATCTTAAGCTGAATACGTTGAAATGAATCTAATGCCTATGAATAGTACATCCAAGGCTGTAGCCAGGAATCGGGTGTCATACGATAGGACTTTGAAAGCATATAAAAAAAAAACACTTATCACATCAAGTAACGACGACAATCGATCGCTGTATCCAGTATATTGTATAACTGTATCTTGTATATTATATATAATTGTATACAGTATATTGTAAAACTGTATCCAGTATATATTATAATTGTGTCCAGTATATTGTATAGCAGTATCCTCTATATTGTGCAACCGTGTCCAGTATATTGTATAACTGTATCCAGTATGTATTGCTGTACACCGATTTACACGAGAATAATTTGCCGTAGTAAAATAAATGTCTCTACAAATAAATATTTAGCGCTGCACGCGCTTTGTTCGTGGATGCTCCAGGCGGGTATCTACTCGAGCCCCGGGCATGTTACGACGAGGGGTCTCTGAGGCGCCGCGCACGGTGTCGAGATCATGTAACAACGTCACTCATCACGTTATAGTAGTCACGACAAATATACAAGGCATAGGCAAGGCACAAGGCATAGAATGGGTCACTCGGCATACGACGGAGAATTTAGATTCACCGCCACCGATTTTCAGTGACCTCCCAAGGGTTAAGGCGGAAGGCGTTCAAATATTTCGTCGCATTACAAAATCAATATAAAATATATTATATTATATACAAAAATACATATACATTCATCTGCATACACACACATGCACCTAGGTACATAAATATATTATGATAATTGTGCTGTGTTGTAATAAAGTTTAATCTTAATAGTGATAGAAATATTCAATATTTCCGGTCACCTGATTAACAATTAACCATTCTGTTCGATAGACAATGTCACTACATGTGTATGATTAGGTAGGTATGTCAACAAGGAACAGTTTGCACGACGTTTAACACGATAAAGCTGTTTTATGTGGCCGACCCCGACACGCTCAGCGTGTAGCCAGCCTAGCAATATCCAGCTGACGCGCATCAGTGGTGTGGTGGTGCTGTCATTTAATATTTTTAAAAAGGAAATAATCTGGATAGCTTAGCATACACTTTAATGTGCCTTAGTGAACTAGACGTAAGCAATCTAATTCCGGTAAAGAGTTAATCCCGCGATTATACTCTTTATACGTTTTTCACCGCACAGACACAACATCACATCTTCATGCAAGTTTCCTAATGGGGTAGGCAAAGGGAACGATGTATCCAGTCGCTCATAGAACCGGGACACTACAACACGGCGGCCGAAGGCACTCGCAGAAGTCAGATAGAGATTCAGTAGTGTTGAGTGCGACCCTTCCGGCTCATCCAGCGCTGGTTGGACGGTGCAAATGCAAAAAAAAACCTGCAAAAACAAAAAAAAGGAAAACAAAGGGAACTATATGAATCAGTCAGTGGTGAGTAGATGCTGTCACTTTAATGAAAGACGAAAAGAAAGAACATTGCATAGCATACATTGTAATGTGGCTTTTTATTTCATTCACTACTTCACAGGGAGTTTGAGCCGTATAGATATGTCAACGCCATCGTGCACTATACTAAAGTTATAACTACTGATTTTGTTTTTGTTATATTTCTTATTATTTTCTTATGATCATGTAGTAGGAGGTTGTGTTATAATGCAGTGAAGCCAAATTGGGCCGATCCACGACAGGGGAGGCACCAGTCGCCCACATGACACCGCCGTATATGCTGTGGTGTTTCGTGCGGATGTGGATTCAGGTCTTTGTCTACGGTAACTGAAATGTGAGTGTCCGCACTGTCACGCGACTACAATTTATCCTTTAAGAACGAAAATAATTCTGAAGGGAAATCTGAAGAGATGTTTAACCACTTTTTTCTCGTAATATTTTATCATCGGATTCACTCGCACATCATCTTTGTGCCAATTCCCTAATGGCAGAGAGTACGATTTATTTAAGGTCGCGGGGAGCCGCTGTATACAAGTGGCTCGTGACCGTGAGCTGCGGCACCCTGTGGGGGAGGCTATGTTCAGCAGTGGACGACGTCCGGCTTATGATGATGAATAAATACAAGTAATAGGTTTTGCATACCACAAGACTATCTATTCTTAAGGAGTAGACACCAAAAAATATTTTATATACACAGAGCTAAGTGTAATAAATGTAAATTAAATAGAAATTGTTTCAGAACTTACACTTAAACCAGAATACACAAAAGTCTTCATAGTCCGTTGAACTGTAGAGGCGGGAGCAATAGCGTCGCCAGCCATTAGTAGGTCCCTCCGAAAAAAAAGCCCAAAACTTTGAAATTGAATCTGTGGACATTAGAACGCACGAATTGATTGGAATTCTGGTAATATTTTTAACAAACCGAAACGTGCCTTAATAGAGTTTTAAGTGGCTATTTTAATCACAATTTTAAATGAACAAGTTTTAAATGCAAAAGTGCCAAGTGGTAATATTTTAAAATGGAGATGCAGAGTGCTTCACTTTGATACAAAACGTTATCTTACTTTAAGATGGCACGCGAAATGAATTATTCAAGAACTCTCGCCCCGACTGCTTTACCTGTGTCACGTGCAATCAAATCTAATATCAGTTTGCGCTATTCATTACCGTGCTATAAAGTATCCAGATATCATCCCTCTCGTAACTCTAGCATTAGGATTACTTAATATTTTATTCAGAATTGCACTATGCATATAGGTCGTGACTATTTATGTATGTCTTTGTTGTTTTAGAGACAGGTAGAGCCATGCTACATTGCAGTGGAATTGGGCCAGCACGACCGGGAAGGTAGCTCTCCCTCACACAATACAGGCGCGAAGTGATATCCGATAACCGTCGGGGAAGGAAAGTTCTCGACTGGCAGCCCCGTACTAGGAGACGGAGTGTTGGACGGCCTCCTAAGCTGTGGACTGACGACTTGGTTAAGGTGGCGGTGAGCCGCTGCATCCAAGTGGCTCGTGATCGTGACCCATGGCGCCCTATAGGGGAGGCCTCCTGCAGTGTACGGCTTCCGGATGATGATGATGATGAAAGGGACACTTGGTGGCGTGTTTCATGCGGTTTGTGAGTAGCTGGTAGCCCGGGGGGTGGGGAGGTGAAAATGGAGGACCGCGCATCGGTATAGTAATTATGCAGATGTTCGTGGCCATCGTTAGTCATAAAAACACTCCGATTACTCGTTTGTCTTCCTATATTACAGAAAAAAAAACTTGATTTTTTATGAAAAGCCAAGTACAAGGGGGAGACAAACAGTACCTTATATTGACTACCGCTAGTTCACTACCGGATTTCTATACATCCGCATAGAGGATAAATCTTTTGGTATGCATGACGTCATAAAAAAGACAATCTAATCTAGGAGTGAGAGGGATAGCTGATTCTTCATATGATTTTCGATAAGTGTAAAGGTAACGAATATATGTAAAATAATAAAATTTATATAAAATTATAAAACTACTGAAACTGCGTTTCGATCGGTTAAGTTATTTTTATGTTGTTTAAAATTGATGATTGAGATCACCGACATTCATAGACATCCATTATTGTATATACGGCAATGCAGCATTGCATTACCCCTTAATGAAATTCAGTAGCTCAGTTAAAAATTACTAGCCATTTAATAAGCGCTACAAATAATATAAAATTACTTTATTAATTCAAAACTCTCATAAATTAAATTACGTAGAGTTCCTGTAGTAAATTCACAAATTTAACGCTAAAGTTGTTTAGTCTAGAAGTTTCGAGAATGTCGCAACGTTCTAGTTAGAAGTTTTGTACAATGAAAAATAGTTTAACCGCTAATGGATTTACAGTTTACTGTGGAGTTTCTTAAGTTGCATTATGTTGTATATGATGCGAAATGTGCGTATATTAATGACGTAGCTGAGAGGGGCGATGTTATGGCTGAGTCACTGTAGTGATAGACTTCACATCGCTATATATTCCTGGGGGTAACAATGCGGATGTGGGCCCCCTATGCTCCTAATTCGGCTGACATATCGATCCAAAAAATAAAATCTAGTCGTTACACGCGGCTATTTATTTTATTAACTTTTTAAATTTTGTGGGCCTTTTACTAGTCTAATATGATCAGTTCAAACACGACCTCTAGAATCTTATAATGCTGGTAAAAGCAGTTTTACAATAAATTTCATACAAGTTTTATAATTTTCGACATAGTGCGTATACCATGTGCTACGTCGTCGTAGCAATGCTACGAGTTTCACTTATCCCGTTTAAAAAAATGTGTTGTTAATTTAATGTTGTCCGTGACTTTGTCTGTACAGGCTGCAGAAGAAAAACGTCGTCAACAAGATAGTCTTTCTATAGCTTCACTTATGTTATTCTGGTGATTAAGCCTCATAATTACCAAGTTACATCAAAATTTTGTAATTTTGTCGTGAAATATAGAAAATAAGACATCTAGATTAGACAGATTTTAATAAAAACACTACTGCAACTTAGCACATTCTGTCAAAAGTAACCAATATGGCAATTTTGAGGTTTAAAGAACTTTATTTGTCATAAGAATATAAATTCACTTACATTTGGATACAAAAATACACTTATTTTAAAATAAATACCCCGATCCCGTCTACCCGAAGTAGACCAGTTATGTAATCTGATCTGCCTAGATTTATCCATTCGTCCCCACAATCCCCACGAAACGCAACTGAGTAACCTTGACTTAACGTCAAATTTCATACAATATAATAAAATATATCTAGTTATTATAAGGGTTTTTATTTTCCCATCAACGTAAATATTTTACGTGTGCGGGTAGTATTTACGCACATTGTTCGGAATATCTCGCTAACGTTTAAACGTAGATACTAACTACTGTTGCAGGCAGACGTGTTCTGAATACCGATTTAATTTACACACCCTCGCCAGTTGCCGTCATGTCAGCTACAGTTACGGTGACCATACTTTTCTCTGCATGGGAGACAATAGTATGATAAAGCATTGTAATAAATATAGCAGACGGCAAATTTGTAGGTAAACAATATAATTCATATTTATTCTGATAGTAGACAGGGACCTTCGTCTAGGAGTCACAAGGATAGACGACATTGTACCATTTCACTACTCTACTGGTGGGCGGATGCGTTGCTAAAGTCTACGATTATTAATAATTTCCCAGACATCCAGAACCTTCTGTTGTGTTTTGGAATCGAGACAACTTCGTCGTATTCAAGCATGTAACATTCAAGAAAACACAAGACGAAATTAATGTTTACTTCCTATTTTTTTTGCACATGCCGGCCCATGTACATGAAATAATATAACATAATATTTACTAGTGTTGTTAATACTTTTTTGAAAGAGAGGTTTTGTATAAAAGGAAATAGTAATATAAGTAAAAAGATATAGATATTAGTACTAAATAAATTTATTTGTTAATCGCATATCCTAGACAAACTGTGTTAATGGCGACCCTAGCTATAATACCTACGTAATGTCATTAGACCGTAGACGAGCCAGTTTTATCGTAGCGAACCAATTGATTGAGGTAAATATTGACCCTTCGTAATTCGTATATTTCGGATGTCGCAATGTTTTCATACTGATATTAATCGAATTACAGTCGCATCGGTCCCAATCATCGCTTAACAAAAATATTATTTTAAATTAACCGCGTGTATCGTTTTTAATATTAAACTGTTATTTCATTTTTTTAACGTTGGCGCAATATTTTGCATCCAATGTTTTTTTGGACCTACGACGAATCTACGACCAAGTCGTTAAATTATTGTACAGTATTAAAAACTTAAAAACACGTGACGAAATTGCTTTCAAATGCAACACAAATATTCATGGAACAAAGCTAAGAAATTCACACTCAATTAAATCACCTTTATAACGTATATATATACCACCTTTTGCGTCTGGGGCTAAAAGCCAGAACATCTAAGTCTCGTTGACATCTGAATTAATTTACACATACAGATACACATCGTAACCTTGTCATCTTTTACTAACACCTCTTTTTTTGTTGACGCGGGGAAACGCATCTACGTGCCTTCTCCGTCCTTGGGTGGGGCCTAGTGGTGTGTGGGACTCGCGGCACATAATAGAGCCGATTACCCACAGAAACTACCGCGAGTGCCAACAGCGCCGCCCCCGGTGAGGTGCCCAGGAACAACAATCATCAGGGCACCTTGACGGCTAGTCAGCCCACTAAGGGACCAACTCCACCTCCACAGATGGGGTTGCCCTGCTCTACAGGACATATGTAAGGGTTGCCCTGCTCTACAGGACAACCCCACCGAATTTAAGACAGTGCAATGGGGTGAGGTTCTCATCCTCGCCCCATGCGCAAATGCGCCACCTCCTGTTGCTCTTAGGTCCCCTCTTCTTATAAGAGGGGTACCGAGAGCGATTCCTCCTCTTGATCTTTAAGCCTCCTCTTCTTATAAGAGGGGTGCATTCGTCCTCCTCGGTTCAATTGGCCTCGCTTGGGTTCACCCCAGGCTACTAATTTCCACCGCCACGACAAGGCTTGAACCACGGTGGGGATCTTTTACTAACACCTCACTTTAGGCCACTCGGTATAATCATAAAATATACGAACGCGACAGTATTTCTGGCAATTCATGCCAATGTTAAATGAGATAGTCACGAACACTCGTCCTCGGTCGTAATCGATTGCATTGCAAAAAATGTACATTGCTTTTGTTGCATTGGTAAAAGTGGTGGTAACAGGCAACATAATTTATGGGGTAATGTACAAGCCTCTACAATAGTATCCCAGAAAGCGGTCAAGATCTTTCAATTGACAAATTTATAAAAGTTGTTAAATAACGTTTGTGTGGTAAGCGATGTCATAATGTAATAGAGTTTATGACTATGGCACATATCACACCGTGGGAATTAGATTCTCTAGGCTGTTGTTGTATAATACAGATTAATAGTAGTATACAATTTATCAACCAAGTACAGTTGATAAATTGTGTATTATTGGTAAATATATTGTGTCTTATTCATTTATTCATTGATAACCCGCTGAGTTTGTTTCGCTGGTTTCTTTTTGTGTACAGGGTTGACCTGATGGAAGATTTAATTGATGACGTTTAAAAAGTAATTTATATAAATATTTTCGTTTGCAATGTTATAATATAATGATTCGACATTCCTGGCTAAGTGTTACAAGCCATGTGTAAATTTCATGAATGCCTGGGACACTTTCACAATAAATAAGACACTCGATATACTATGTATATCTAGGTGCGGCGCGCTGCGGCTTCATCTGCGCAACTGCTATTCTTACCTACTATTTGTTATAGTCTGGTGGCTAATAACCAACTATCACCTCCCTGGGTAAATCGATCATAGCGCGTCCAACCCAACAAACTCTTCAGGTTTATAATATTAGGACATGGAGTACAGGTACACTATAATATTAGGTAGGGAATAGATATATATCTCGTCGTACCATGAAAATTGTAACAATGACAGAAATATCTTTTAATTGCAAATAACATTTAATACCTTTACAGTGTAAATATTTAATACACAAATACAAGACAATAAAAAATATAAAAAGCTTATACTCCATTGGCTGCATTACAGTCCTTTAAACGTTGTGGCTGGTTATGAATAGATGCAAGCACTCTCTCCAAAGGGAAATTCTTCACTGCCAATCGTATGGATTGTTTCAGGGACTCCAAATCAAGGCGTTTAGAACGTGTCGCACTCTCTGAAACTGATCAGAAATCATAATCCAGCGGATTAAGGTCGGGACTAAATGAAGGGTAGTCTTCAGCTCTTACTTAGATTGGGTGGATCGAGCTTTATGATCTGGTCCCGAGTCTTGTTGGAAGGTACATACTTGGTTATTGAACATGGTGTTATAAAGGGGCGTAACTACATTCTGAAGAATGGTATCTTGCTACACTTGTGTGTACGTTTTGATCCTTTTTTCACAAAGATATAACTCAATCACTCCTTCATAGCTAGCGCCCCACCAAATCAACGCTGAAATCGGATAATTTTGTCGACTAATTGGGTAGCTTCCTTAGAGATTTGAGCACGAATACGGCCATTTTGTTTGTTAAAATTTTGCTCATTTGTAGAAATTTTGTCACGCGTAAACAAATTTCTTCTGTGACCTCCCTTTGCGTACCGCTTCAGTAGTTAATTCGATTTTACCACCGTATTCATCTTTAATTTATTAGTTAAGAAAGTACCAGTGTGATACTCGGATATTGGACATAGTGTTATTCCATAATAGCACCATGGTGTATAAACAAGATACCATTCTTTCTCAGAATGGTATTTTGTTGCACTAGTGCGGATGTTTTGATCCCTTTTTCACATAAATATATTTGGGTCACTACTTCATTACTATCACGCCACCAAACCATCATGGAAGTTGAATAAGGCCTATATTGTACTCTATCAACTAATTAGGAAGATTCCTTCAGGCTTAGACCAAAAATACGGTAATTTAGCTTGTTGAAATGTTGCATAATTGTAAAAGAAATCTCATCCGTAAACAAAATTTTCCTGTGACTTTCCTTTGCATACCGCTTCAGTAGTTCTCTAGATTTTACCACCCTATTCATCTTTAATTTATGAGTTAAAGAATGACCAGTGCATCTCGTTTAGGCTGCAAGTCCTAAGTCATCTCTTAAAATACTCGACATGGTTCAAGGTGCCATCTTCATTTCCCGAGATAAAATCTTTTGCTTTCGGACAGGATGTCTACGAATTCTTTCCCCTACTGCTTGGGCTACTTTTTTCGTACGAACACTACGTGGATAACCAGGTCTTTCCCTGTCACTAATAGAGGAGATCTCACTGTACCTATACATAACCCAGTAAACAAATATTTGACTAATACCAAGCGTATAGAGAGTTTTAAAAATTACTGCATTTGGCTCCATACCTACTTTGTGTAATGGAATCACTAAATCACTTATCACTCCACTCCATTTTAATATCGCAAAATATTGTAGTGCAATGTCCAATACATTGTGCAATATTTTCTACCGTTTTTTACCGTTCAGCAGGTGGGAAGACGACCTCAGTGCAGTAGCCGGCCCAGTATGGATGCGAGCAGCAAGAGATTGGTCGTCTTTGCCCACCGAAAGAGACTCATATTCACCATTGGATTAATAAGGGCTGCTAATTACGATGTCGATGATGATACATATCAAATATCAATCATACATGCATAAGGAAATGCAGAACATTGTAATGAAATATATATAGGTATAAGTTACTGCGACATATACGGACAAAATAAAATATTGTTTTGTCCGTATATGCTTGTATTTTTTTATTATTACTTCTTTTTCTTGCTTTGCTTTTTGTAATCTGTTTTAAAAACAGTAATCTGCCAGTATAACAGTGTATCGACTGATTACTAAGTTTATTCTATTCTATATTAGAGCCTCAGTGGTCTATGGTCAGCGTTGCGGATGGTCTTCGGTGGTACAGGCTCGATCCTGACCATGTGCAACTAAGTTTTCCAAACTTCAGTACACTTTTCGATTGATTCTGCTGCGAAGGAAAACATCGTGAGGAAATCCGGATTAGTGCATTCGAATTCGGCTATATCTAGGATTAGAGCTGGTTTCCCTTCTGGGATGCAGAGGTCAGATGGTAGTCGCTCCGTGTAAACAAGTATCTCACATAACATGTGATCCTCGTGAAATTCCTTAGATCCAGTAGCCGACCACGATATCAACTGATTTAGAAATCGGATGAGGCTTGGAAGAAGCAGAATAACCTAGGAAGAGGTAGTGCCATGCTGCATTGGAGGAGGTAGTGCCATGCAAAGTGCATGACACTACATCCTCATATGCAACGATATTGGCCCGCACGGCCGGGGGATACCTATCGTTCACATAATACCGCCGTAGATTGACATCTTCAATGTCCTGTTTAGTGAGTAGCCTGGGGCCCATTGGGTGGGGTGAAGGGGGGCAGCGCATCGGCATAGTAATCATGTGGTTATTCATGGATGTCAGTAGTCATAAAAAGGCTCGGATTGCTCGTTTGCCCCCTGTTCTATAAAAAGAATGCAGATATACTGAATTGTTTTAAAATAACATCTTTCCGTTATCTCCTCCTACTCAGTTCATCCCGCTACGGGGTAAGATAATTACGACTGTTCCACGGTGATTGATTAAACAATTCCATGTTTGTTCGTAAACATTGTTGCCACAAGTTTTTGGGAGTAAATTATTCGTAATTTATGTTTCCAAACTTTAAACCTGACAAACACGACGTCGCTCACTTCGGGAATTAAATATTTCAGCCTTAAACAAATGTAGCGGAATAATATCGCAACCGCATTGCAGATAAATTGTCCTTTTTATAGCTTCGGGAGACAAACGAGCCATCGGAGCCTTTTTTAGACTTCCGGCGCCGATGATCATCAGCATAATTACAATGCCGATGCGTTGCTCTCCTTTTCTCCTCCCACCAATGGTACACCGGCTACTTACACACTGTATGAAACACGACACCGAAGATGCTACTTTACATAGGTGTCATGTGAGCGAGAGGTCCCCGGTCGTGCAGGCCCTATTCCGCTGCAACGCAGCATGGCATTTTCCTCACTCAACCACCTATTACGAAGTCCTTATTTTCCTGTCTAATTATCCTGATAAAGAATCCGGAATTTTAATAACTAGCGTGCCCCCCGGAGATACGGAATCAGTCATTTTTTTTTGCGATTGTTCATTGTTTTTTCGCATTTTGGTGCCAGTGTATTGCACAATATTTTGCAATATTAAAATGTGGAGGGGTTGATAAAGGGAACAGAATCGCTATGATTGCATTACACAAAGTAGCCCTGGAACCAAGCGCAACTTTCATACATTTGGTATTAGTCGTGTTTGTGTACCGGGCTAGAAACAGGGCGGAAAGTCTCATTGTACCTATTAATACAGGTTCAATGAGACTTTCTGTGTTTGTGACTGAGAAAGATCTGGCCGTCCACGCTGTGTTCGTACGAAAAAGGTGATTAAAGCAGTAAGGGAAAGAAATCCTGTACGAGAGCAAAATATTTTACTTTGGGAATTGAAGATAGCACATAGAACCATGTCGCAGCCTGTAAGAGACGTACTGGTAATTACTTAACTGCTAAACTAAATTACAACAAAACTACTTCTACGGATTCTATCGCGGTTTATTTAACTGTTTAACTAGCCAACTCGTGACCATGGTTGCTGTAAAGCTTCTGAAACCTTCTCGCCAGTTAAATAATTAAATAAACCGTGATGGAATCCTTAAAAGTAGTTTCATTGTAACGAATAACATTCGTGTAAACTGAATGCATCAATACGAAAAATTAAAGGTGAAAAGGGTGGTAAAATTGAAATATCTACTGAAACAGTATGCAAAGAGAGGCCACAGAATGTTTAACGATGAGACAATTTCTACAATTGAGCAACATTCTAACGAACAAAATGACTGTATTTATGCTCAAAGCTCTATCCTTAGAGCTTAGCTTTCCTTTCCCATTTAGTTGGCAGAATGCAAAGTGGGCATTGGATAATTGTATATTGATTTGGTGTGGTGTTAGTTATGAAGGAGTGACTGAGCCATATTTTTGTGAAAAAGGGATCAAAACATCGGCACATGTGTCAAGATGCCGTTCTTGTGAAGGTAGTTGAGCCCCTTAATAACGCCATGTCACACCATGGGTCATAATACTCGGTCCAAGCTGTCTTACGTTTTTTTCATGTAAATCCGACCCACAAAAACTAAGGCATTATAATTTTTCTGTTATAATATCGAATATACGATATCGGCCCTCATCATAAACAAATATATCAGTAACGATTTAATACTGATTGCTACAAGAATATCAAACTAATATAGCACAAATATTTGGTATTTTTTGACAGCCAGTACAAATCAAAATGTTTAATACTAAAGTTTGTTAAAAAAATTATGAGCTTTTAGTGGAATTTACATAGTGCGGCATTAAATATTTGTATTCCATAATAAAATAGGAGTAAAATAGTTTAGCATTTGGTGTTAAGACAATTAATTATATATTAAAATAATCGAATATTCTATTACCGATGTTGGCTCGAATTAAGATGCACATGGACATTGTAGGCAGCTTGTTAGCTGCTTTTTTTTTAAATTCGTGGTGTTCCACGAATTTTATTTATTAATGATAATGTGTTTTATTTAATATTTCATTAATACGCAGTAAGTGGCGCAAAATAAAACTAGGAGGACAAATAAATAATAATCTTATTCATTCATATCTAAAATTTTTTTTTGTGGTCATGTGTTGAAAATTACTTGAATAGTCACTATTTTAATTTATATAAATGAATTAATTTAAATTTATCCGTAGACGTTAAAGTCAAAGCAGGCCCTTGATTGGCTGCTGAATAGAACTTGTCTGAAATTGTCAAAAATATTATTCCGCGTGCTTCTTTCTTTTTTAGAAATAAATACGAAAGTGTTTGATGCATCGGTGCCATTTATGGTTACCGCGGCATTAGATGCTTTTACTTAGTGGAAATCGAAATATATTTTCTGTATCATAGTTTCATGATATGTAAAAAAGTTTGCGAAAAAGGCACATATTTGGCGGTTAATGGCCGTCAGCAGCCTCCAATTTTTCCTTTGTCTCGTGCGTACGCTATAAAAATATGTAGTGGATAAAGTGCCTACTTGCATTCATTGAAAGAGGCCTATTCGCAATACTCTGAGATAAGAAGATGTTTAAGATACAGTAAGCGTAACTGTAAATGTAAAAGCAGATGCAATGAGAAGTAATTAATTTGAAAGGCTCTCAAAATGTCACGAAAATTGCAATTGATTTGTTCCGCGCAGTTTGTCCGAGAGCACTCAGTAAGTTTTACATAAAAATGCTTCACCGAGTTGTTTCCAATCGTTCAAAACTGAATTCAAATTCACCATCAGTATCTCACATTTTTAAATCGGCTTTTTTTTAGTTCTACCTTATATGCGTAGATTGACGTCTTAAGTTTTTGCGAATGTTACAATAAAACCACTTTTACAGATTCTATCGCGGTTTACTTAATTATTTAACCAGCTCGACGTTCCAGAAGCTTTACAGCAAGCATGGTCACATGTGGACCGGTATGACAGATGTCTGATGTCCCAAATTATTAAAAGTACCCAAAGAATTATATAATCATTTAGTTGTTCCGATTAACGGAAACAGTATTATATCTCGCTGTCTTGAGGTTTATTATAACATACAAAAACATTCTATAGTTTAATGAGACCGTAACGAACTTTTTGTTTCCTCCCCACCAATGAGCCATCGAAAACTCACAAATTATGCGAGCGACAGTTACCAGCTCAATATTGCTGGCTCAATTCAGCTGTAATGTGGTAATGTTTCTACATTTCACAAAAATATATGTTCAATATTTTTGTAGCATCCTAGGCACGAGTAAAAGACCTCCGGGTAGACGGGTGTTTTCTAAACGAATCCCCGCTTCGTATGGTAATTAACTACGCTCCAAACGTTTTTTTTTTTTGAGAATTATTTTTTAGGAATTTCAAGTCTGAAAACCTTTACATTAATCTATGCTAATTTTAAAAAAATCATGTTTGTAATGTTTTCACATAGAAACTACGAAACAGATTTTGATAATTAATTCATATCAAAAAGCTGCATCTTCACCCCAGTGAAATCAATAATATAGTCATACCATGAGTCATATAACTATATTATATTTAAAAAATAACCGCGTGGTGCTGCTAGCAATTTATAATTTCACATGTTGATGAATACGTGTGTGCGTGTGCGCGTTTATGTGACTAGTGTTTTCACAACAAAAATGCATACGGCATTTACCATAGGACTAGGCTCATTTTATTATAGTGTAGGGGGGGAAAAGGAGATACTAAATCCCTTCTACGACTACCGACGCCCATACACATCAGCATTATTACCCTGCCGATGCATTTCCCTCCATTTCACCTCCAGTAATGGGCCATCGGCTGCTCACAAACCGCACGAGACGCGACACCGTACATGTCACTTTACGACGGTATCAAGTGAGCGAGAGGTACCTCCCCAGTCGTGCCGCTGTAATACAAAATAGCACTACTCTTACTCAATAAAGTGGTGTGACAAGTTCATATTATTGTTAATATATCTATTATAATGATAACATAATTTCAAATACTGTAAGAAAGATGTGCAACTTTGGGCGTATGTTTGTCCCTCAATAATGCAAAAATGACCAAATGATATGAAATGAAAAAAAAAAAACGAAACTTGGCACGGTCATTAAATTATTGTTCTAGATATTTCCATTATAATAGTTTTTTGACTGCTTTCCTGCGAAAGAAGTCCTCCTGCAAAATAAATTATTACACCTATATCATCAATATGAAATTATTATTACTCAGAAATTTGATATCATAATTCGAAGTGAACGGCTTAAAAGTTTTTATCGTCTCTAGTCTCTGGGGAACTTTGAAAAGGTATAGGACGGACCTTGTTTGTAGCTTAAACACGAGTTGTTTAGTCGTAAAATAACAAGTTTGGAATACTGTTATTTCGATGTTTCACAAACAGTTGGTTTTGCAAAATAACAACCAGAGATTTGTGTGAGGTTGTTCACTGTTACCAAATTGGGGCAGTTCGTACGGCACACAATGCAGGCCTAAGGTAACGGCTATGCTGTCGTGTTGCGTGATCTTAGAGGGAATTGAGTGAAAGGGGCGAAGTTTCTCTCTATAGTTGTGCGGACGATCGTGAGTTTTGATAAGCTTAGCGGGCTATTGAACGTGCTATGTTGGATGTTCCTCTGTCTGGCAGTATTCGCCAGTAAGTCATAAGGCAGAGAATTAAAGTTTCCGATATCACGCAAATAAGTGACAATGGGCCGGTCACACACTAAGACGAACAGATGGCCGGTGGGAACTAAAGT
>JAFELO010000358.1:754952-757452 GCA_017140195.1 Eumaeus atala | reverse complement strand
ATAATTCAGGATATCTGTTGTCTCAGTCCACCCTTGACCTTGAGTTAAATAATTGAATAAACCGCGATAACATTCGTAAGAGTAGTTTCATTGTAACACATTGCGATAATTTCTTTTGCTGATTGAATTTATTTATAAAGGTGGATTGAAAAGTTCTTGGCCTATCTGAGATTCATTCAAATCTAAAAAATCACATCTACCCACATTAGTTAGTTCAGACTAGGTAATTGTGTGAAATTCGAAATGTGTGCTACAATTAGTTGTGATTTTATAATATTTTTAACAAAGCAATCGGACATCGTTTCTGCAAATGGAGGAAATCGAGCAGCGTGTCGTCATTGAGTAACTCCATATGAATGGACTATCGTCAAAAGCCATCCATGATGATATGATCAGTACTTTAGGAGATTCTGCTGTGTCTCATTCAAATGAATAGCAGAATTCAAGGGTTGTAGGGAGATTATGAAAGATGAAGGCTCTGGAAGGCCTTCGACGGCCACTACTGACGAAAATATTTGAAAATACTTGATTTAATTGTGGGAGACTGCAGATTAAAAATTAGAAAGATAGCCGAGATTATAGACATCTCTTATGAACAAACTCAAATAATCATAGTCAACGAATTGGGTTTCAACAAGGTGTCTGCGACGTGGGGTCCGCGACTGCTTTCAGTTGAACAAAAAAGGACGCGATTGAATATTTCACGTGACTGTTTAGAGTTATTTGAAGCCGATACAGATGATTTTTGAATCGGTTTGTTACAATGGACGAAGCATGGGTTTATTACTGTACGCTAGAAATAAAACAACAGTCGAAACAGTGGAGAAGTCCTCGTTCACCACCCCGAGAAATGGCTCAAGTGATTTTGCCGGCAAATAAGGTAATGGCTTCAGTATTCTGTGACTCGAAGTGTGTGATCAGACTACAAAGTGATTACTAATATGTTACTACGTCGCTTACGAGCAGAAATTAAATAAAAGCATCCATGAATGCTCAGAAGAAAAGTCCCGTTGCACGAGTTCACACATCCGTGCAAACAATTGCCGAAATCCACAGTTGTGGCTTTGAACTATCACCGCATCCGCCTTATTCACTTTAAATGGGAGGGGTCAAAAGAGCACCTTGATAGTGATTATGTAGGAAAATAGAAATATAACTGATTTAGTATGAGTTTACTTTCTTTATGTATATATATTTAGTTATGCCGAATATTTTTCAATCCACCCTCGTATTGTTTGTGCAAGAAAGGGCCGTCAAAATGAAACGATCCAGCGGAAATATTAAATTAATTTATTTCGCCTGAAATTTAGGGATGGACTCAGAATTTATTTGTAAGTTGGAGTCTTGGCGTTGGTCGCGCAACAAGAGGCCGATCCTTGCTATTCGACCCCGATTACCGCTCCCAGTCGAGCAGTGGTGACGTCGTGGTGACGCAAGCTGGTCTGGGGTCCCCATATTCTTGTGAATGCGCCTGATTCAATAGAATAGTCATATAATGCTGCCGTCGTTAGTGCGAGGTGTTAACAATTATTGTATTCGATTAATCTTTATACAACAAACTTATACAATTTTTTTTTGGGATATTTTCATATGGCGATATATACATCCTTTTTATAGTATTAGGAGACAAACGAGCAATCACAGCCATTTGGTGGCTACTGACGTCCAATGATATCTGCAAGTTCAGATACGTTGCGCTCCTTCACCCCGTCCCCAAACCACACGAAACGCGATAACCTTACGTTGCTACTATTTTACGTGTCATGTGAGCGATAAGTACTTCCCTGCTCGTGTCGGCTGCAACGTCCGTGGCACTACTTCCGATAGCACTCTGATAAAAGTATTCCAAGAACACCAATCCTTCAAATAATCTAATTCAAAAACATGATTCAACCCAAGAATCAACCTCCATAGTGAAACCAACATCGTATACAATATGGCAGGGACGTCGAACGTTCCAGAATGGAATGAGAGTCTCTACTCGACACAACTGTATAAAATGTTTCTAACATTTTATACAGTTGTGTCGAGTAGAGAGTACACGATGGACGTTCGCCTCCAGCGGCTAATTTTCATAATAAAACCATCTCGCTAAATGGACCCACACGAAACCACGCTTCGCGACCATTCCAACGCCCCTGCCAATTTGCTTTATATTTTTTTGCTCTCCCTCTGCGATTTCACATTGATTTTTTATTACAGACAAGCTCCGGATTGTTTGGTTAAGGGATTTCTTTTATCTTAGTTTTGATTCGTTCTCGTGAAGAAATATCGCGTTTCCAATTATGTAAGCGGAAAAGAGTACTAAAGCCTGTGTGTCATCTACAATGGAGACTTGTTAAGAGATATAATAACATATTTTCAAGCGAATTGGATTGTCATTTAACATTTAACGACTATCTTTTTACAGAGAATAGGTTTTTCTGACGTTAAATTAATTATATTTCATTTCATTCTGACCCGTGTTAGTAAAAATGCTAGTTGAAATGCTGCTCATACC
>JAFELO010000358.1:729588-748757 GCA_017140195.1 Eumaeus atala | reverse complement strand
GGGGCTTGGCCCAACACTCATTCCCACCACTGCTGTCCTGTGTCTCCAGGATCGACAGCTATGGACCCACGGAGTCCGTGGGAAAAGCTTCAACTGTCTTGGGACCCGCAACGAATTTAATAAGAAGTAGGAGGAGTAGGAAGTAATTCCAATGTCCCTCCCTAATCAAAGCGGAGACAGAACAAGATTGCAATGTCTCATACAAGCCGAGAGAAGAGAGGGCAGCCAGGTGAAGCCCAGCTGCTGTGCACCACGGAGATGTATACAAAGAAGTGATATGCTAATATTGACCACTCATTATATTTGGAACATTACGATGAATGAGTTATTATGGTTATTTTATGCCAGTAATATTTATGACAAAATTGATTGAAAGCATGAAAAACTGACATTGGTACAATACTTAAGTTAAAGCTATTTAAGAGTCGATGTGAATGTGGAGGGCTGTAGGTACTGTTCCCCTGTCCCAGACCAAAACTGGCATACCATAATCAATCTGATATGTACTGTCTGTCCTTCTTTCTTACGTTGTCAACGAGGTCACCATAGTAAACTACTCGAGTAACACTACGAATTTTATCAAGCATTATATTTCCCTCAGCTGGCCAAATACTTCACTCCCGCTAGATGTGATGTGCGGTTTGTCCGTACTTGTTACCCTCAATCGAGCAGACGCAGAGAGGTGACGGTATTAATTTGAAACTAAAAAGCTTGCTTGACTGAACTGACCAGTGCAATGATGAACTTCTAGCCTGTGTTACGATTGCCTGACCCGCACTATAAGTAAAGCGGACATCACAACATGCGTCAATGCTAAATTTCATATAAGTGTTACGTAACATAGACTTACGAGTATCTTCCATGGGTCCTATTTTTCTGCCCTACAATAAAACTTTGTCTCTTTATATAAAGCTGTCGTAAATAAATGTTATATTAATTGCTTTAGAAGTAATTACACTGAGAGCAAAGACGAGAGCATAACTTTAGTTAAGATTTTAAGTGAGAGACGAACGAGCGCAGCGAAACTAGGACATCTTGTCTCATGTTTGCATGACTGTTTCACCACTCTAACTTTATTAAAGTACCGTGTTTATTCTTGAGAGATTTTCCCGGCAAATGGAAAGGGAAGATTGTTCAAATGCATATCTAAGTTCCTCACGCCTTATAAACTCTATTTTACATTTTATTGTTACGAAAATATAATTGTGCCATAAACTCATCCATGTTAATATAAAATTTTAAATGTATGCTTTGGGTACCGATTTAGATAAAGTTTGGTACTGTTATATTGAAAACAGCTTGAGCTTGGTTGCGGCTGTTCCATAGACTCGCCAACTGCGCAGGACATATTAGTGCACAAGTGTGAGCGAAGTCCGCTCTCTAATCCTTTTTCACTATTTTGATAACACGGTAGCAGGACCCAAGAGAAATCATCGTCAACTTCCCTATTTCAGAGCATTATTAGACATTAAAAAAGTGTGTACACTTGTGTACACGCGCTAGAAATTATGAGGTATAACTTTGGGGTAACAAGAGAAAAACTAAAATATTGGCAATAGCGAGCTTCAGGGTGTCGATTTATCGTGACGTATACATTAGCTCTCAACATTTTTTTCCTAAGGCACCAAAAGAATCATAAAGCTCTGACCCAGTGTCCGGACCATAAAGTTCTGACCCAGTGTCCGGACCATAAAGTTCTGACCCAGTGTCCGGACCATAAAGTTCTGACCCAGTGTCCGGACCATAAAGTTCTGACCCAGTGTCCGGACCCATTCGCTCGCTCTGTTCGCCTCACAGTCTTTATTTAGTCATTCATGTTAAAAAATAGGGAGTACATTTCATTACAATAAAACTACTTTTACGGATTTTATCGCAGTTTATCAAATTATTTATGTAGCCCGACGTTTCAGAAGCTTAACAGCAACCATGGTCCAACGCTTGACCATGTTTGCTGTAAAGCTTCAAATGACACAGTAGATTTACAGTAACAGAGAAAAATGATGATTGAAAAAGTTGTAAGAAAAACTCATAAGACTTTTCTTGTAATTGAAGGTTCTGGAAAAATGTAATCCTGCTTTCAACCAGACTGAAAGCTTAATACATAAATTATAATAAAATCCGCAAGGTTTTAATTTCATTGTTTAATAAAAATGTGTAAGACACCCCGTAGCCTGCAGAGATCAGAGGCGCCCTGGACAAGCTTTACATCTTAAATAATCAACACCTAAGAGGGTTTTTTTCAAGAATTATTAAAAATTAACACCCACCAAGGCTGGGATTATCTTTATTACGTTCTTTTTTCATCATCAAGATTACATTTTTATTTAGTTTTGAATTTTGTGTTTTAGACTTAGTTGTAAGAGGTGGTTGAAGGAACCCCAGACGAAGCCAATTGAACCGAGGTGGATCTTTGCATTCCTTTTACAAGAAGAGAGGGGGCTAACGAACAGGAGGATGAATCGTTCTCGGTACCCCTCTTATAAGGAGAGTGGACCAAAGAGCAACAGGAGGAGGCGCTTTTGCGCACGGGGCAAGGGGCGAGGATGGGAACCTCACCCTATTGTACTGTCCCATAGTCTGTGGGGTTGTCCTGTAGTGCGGGGCAACCCCATCTGTAGAGGTAGAGTTGGTCCCTTAGGGGGTTGACTAGCCGTTGAGGTTACCTGACGATTTGTTGTTCCGGGGCACCTCACCAAGGGCGGCACTGATGGCACTCGTGGTGGTTTTGTGGGTATTCGGCACTATCACGTGCCGCAAGTCCCACACACCATAGGACCCCACCCAGGGCCGATGAAGGCGCGTTTCTCTGCGTCAACAAAAAAAGGGGTATCGTTAGTCGTTTGGGTAGTAGATAGTAGACTACAAAGACAGTAAAAACAACAAAACAGCAACAGTATAAATATTAACAAACATAGTACATTAATAATAACATGGTAACAATGTGAATACAATCATTTGTTAACACTAACGATTCACCCAGGCTTCGCCCGCGAATAACAGGAGCTGAGTCTATGAGTGATAACCGCATGAAAATCCATACAGTAGGTTCTGTGAGACTCGATCACATACAGACAGACAGCTTTTTATTTTTGTTTTATAATACGTGCAAGTGTATAGATAAGCACTGACGTATAGGTATGACTTGTAAAATGATTGTATTCCAAGCAAAAGATTAATGTAGAATCAGGAGAAACGCTAATGTATATTAAATGTATTTTCATTTATGCAGCGCATGAGAGCGTTTTAAGCCGTGACAAGCATAATTAGAAAGAATGGCGCCACATCGGGAACTTTATAAATTACTAGCACCACCTTGCGATTTCACACGCAGTACCAATACAACGGTGACATTGATCGTAACGTGGCGGTAGAAACTTCGTAGTGTTTCCGGCAAATTGGACTATGTAACACTGAAAAAATATCAGACCAGTAGTACCTGAGATTAGCGAGTTCTAACATACGACGAAAATCTTCAGATTACTAATAGTACTGTCGCTTTTAATGTATGTTTTATCACAGAGAGAGTGGAGAAAAGTCTGTGGAGGTGGAGTTGGTCCCTTAGGGGGCTGACTGACTAGCCGTCGAGGTTCCCTGATGGTTTGTTGTTCCGAGGCACCTCACCAAAGCGGCACTGATGGCACTCGCTGTGGTTTTTGTAGGTATTCGGCACTGTCATGTGCTGCGAGCTCCACAGACCACTGGACCGGTAAACGCTCCTAAATGCAATCCCTTCAAGTTTAAATAGAAAATTTTCCTGGAAAGTAAATAAAATCTATGTTTGTTTGTAATGGATAAATAAAAGATATATAAAGAAAATACATATTAGATAGACTTTAGTAATAAATGTTTCACATTTATACACTTTTACCCCTCCTAGGCATGATGACTGTGCACTGAGATTTGACTCTAACAATGTACTGGGTAACCGAAGATTATATTCCATGCCGAGGTGCCCTTAATCTGTCGCCAACAGAATCGCCTCGATAAGCTTAGTATCAGATGAGACGGAAAGATTAAATAAGCATTAAAAATAAAACCTAATACTATTTTTTTCTTTCATTCTATTTTGCAGTAAACATTTTCCCCGAGACGGCGAGTAACATAATAAAACTGGCTTCTGTTGTGCGGGACGAGGGATGGTCTGGAATTGAAACACAAGTTTATTGTGTAGGCTTCTTTTCAAGACGGAGTGTATTATACTCATCGAGTAAATGTTGTTAGCATCTAGAAATATCTACAAGAATTTCTTATTAGATAAATAAATCTGACTGCGCTGGCAGCCGTTTAAAACTAGTATTGCTATAAATGTTGCGACAAAGAAAAAAAAATAATTTTTAACTGCAAATAACATTTATTACTTTTACATACATGTATACTGGTTTGATACACAGATATGAAAAGATTAAAAATTTAAAAACTTACTTGAAGTGGTTTCCATTGACTGCAATTCAATCCTTTAAACGTTGAGGCCAGTTATTAATACAAACACGCACTCTATCCATGAGGAAATTGTTTAGGGACTCCTAATTGTCATGGAATTTAGTGCAGGCTGTACCCTCTAAAACTGACCATGAAACATAATCCAACGGATAAAGATCGGGACTATACGAAGCCAAAGTAATTATACTCATACATAATTTTGTGATGTGGCGTGATACAAACTACTGCTTAATACTCAGATCCGATTTCGAGGTGGAATGCCCGTGCCTTAGACATAAGCTTATAGGTCTCCATAAGGATAGTATCCAGTTAATTTGGGCTCATACTTCTTACTAACCCTATAATGTTCACTGATCACCCGTGCGAAGTTAAAATTGAAACATCATAATTATCATCACCACCATAGCCATTCTTTACTTCCATCCACAAGAATGGACCAAGGACACAATTTATAAACAGAAAACAAAGGAAACCAAGAAAGAAAACGTGTCTCAAACTACACCTACACACTCATAAATTGAAACGAGACTTCAAAAAGTCTTGACCTATTAGGCCAAGAATTTGGCATGTATAAACAATTCATAGAGTTTAAATGTCAGGTAAGCAAAGCGGTCGTGGTAGGCCACATTAAAAGAGTGAAACAAAGTTTTGTTTAAATTCAATATTCCACTTAATTTATTCTAAAAGGAAAGGTTTTTACTGCTTAGCTTTTATAAAGTATCTGATTATCGATAATTTCTTTCACTAGATTTTTATCACATCTCCGGAAAAAAGAAGGTCTGTCACTCTATCATCTCTCTCAACAATAAAACAACAAAGTCGTCAAGTCTTTGCTAATCCGATGAACCGTTAAGACATATGCAATAGTATCGACACCAGTAATAGTCTATACGAGAAAGAAATAATAAAAACGGAAAAGTCTTAAATTGACGTAGCGTAGACTTCATCGTTTCGTCAGTAAAGTTGGAGAAAGTTGATCATATTCTACAGACAAACATCATTTGTGACTTTATCGTATAATACGAGTAAGTTTACAAATAGACATACAAAATACTATAGTGAGACTACTTTTAAAATTGAATGGATTAAATTGTTACGTAGAGGATTTAGAATTCCGTATTCTCTAAATATACTGTGACATCGGTAGATCAGGCGTCAAAGCCACAGGGGTATACAATTTTGTTACAACTAATAAATAAAATAAATAAAGATGGACTTTATCACAACAAAACTGTTTTAAGAAGTTTTAAGGTTAAAGAGTTTCCGGTGGCGGCGAGGAGAGGTGTGTAACACTGTTTGCTAAACAATGATGCGGATGTTTTTTGCTGCTCATTTGTCCTCTCATACTATAAAAAAGTATAATTATTTTGTAATGAATAATATTCCTTATTTATGACACTGATCCTATCAACTAATTGTTATGGGAACTTGGGTATTGGTCTCTCTGAACACCATATCGATTAACATTATTTCAGTGGCCCTATGATCTTTA
Organism: Eumaeus atala; assembly: GCA_017140195.1. Taxonomy (NCBI): domain Eukaryota; kingdom Metazoa; phylum Arthropoda; class Insecta; order Lepidoptera; family Lycaenidae; genus Eumaeus; species Eumaeus atala. The sequence goes on along the minus strand of JAFELO010000358.1, from coordinate 742,825 downwards.
CAAAGTATCAAATGTATTTGAGAGAAATTTGGAAATAATCCGCAAGCTCTGGTGTTGTCAAAGTATGGTTTCGAAGATCTCACTTGATGCCACCGTGAAGTGACACTATGACGTAAAAGAGATTAAGACGAAGATATAAGGGCTTGCTGCATTGCATTCATTAAGGACGGCAGGAGTCACAAGCGTAAGAAACTTCTATCTCACAATACATTAGCGGGAAGTTATTGCTATCTCTACTATTACTAGATAATCCGGCCAACGTCGTTTTATTGGGTGAACAATTCTTATCATTTTGAGGTATGAAAAATAGATATTAGCCAATTCTCAGACCTATTGAATATGCAAACAATATTTGGCAAAAATTGGTATAGCCGTTTCGGAGGAGTAAGGTAACTAACAGTGTGCCATGAGATTTTTATATAAGATAATAAAGCTGAAGGGTTGGTTTGTTTGAACGCGCTAATCTCATGAATTACTGGTCAGATTTGCATAATTGTTTTTATGCTAGATAGCCTATTTACTTTAGAAAGTTCTAAGTATGTAAATAAATGGGAGTATACGGGATACGCCGGTTAGCAGCGGGGCACTACTAGTTTTATATAATTTGTGAGAATTCGGATAGCTCTTGAGAGGATCGAAGTAGAAGTGGTATACAAAAATAGTAAAACAAAAAATACGGGAGAAGTAATTTTGCTATACAATTTTTTCTCCTACCTACGCCGAACGTTCGGTCTATTATCCCTCTTTTTACTCTCGCTGCAACAGGACACATGTTAGAACTTTTAACATAGATATGTGGAAAAAGGACTGCTGATAGAAGTTAAAACTGAGGAGTGTCTTAAAAGCTATACTTAGGACATGTGGTAATAAATATCTAGTGTAGTGCTAGTGCTGCGTAGCTGCCTCGAGCACTCGCCACGATGATTTTTGTTCCCCCAAAAAGTATTCAACAAGAAGTCATCACTTCAAAAGAAAGTCTGAAATAACTAAACAACAAATTGAAACGGTCTCTGAAATACCAGTAATGAATGTTAGCACAATGGTTAATTTGGTTTTGTGTAATTAATACGCAACGGTAACAAAGACTTAATCGAATCACATGTCTGTTTACATTCCCGGGACGGCTTTTTGTAAAGTTAACAACAGACGAATATTACCGGCTATATCATTAGTATATTTCTATACGTTTGTATACTTTTTCTATAGACTTTTCACATTTACATTACTACAAGTAAACCCTCGCGGTTTCATTTACGCGGTGCCACCCCCAAAATTCAACCCAAAAATGTACCCCTTAAGGGGTGGAGTTCTCTAAAATTCGTTCTTAACGTATGTCTATACTCTAAAAAGTACTCACCTGACAAATTTCAGTTTTGTAGGTGTCATAAGTTTCTAAAAAGTCATCATTAATAACTGAATGGTATTTAGCTTTTATACATACAAATGTGCCGAAGGTGGTCTAAAGACCACGTGATTTTTTTTTCTTCGTTACATAATACATAGACTTTAAACATAAATAATGATATTTACTATTTATCTCAATTATTTGTCATTATTATACTTTAAAGATGTTTTATTTTATATGAACGCCCAGAGCGTTGTACAGACCCCCGTGTAATGTTTGCGGGATGCATGCAATCCCTTCTCCTGTATAAACTATACGCATCAGTTGTCGCTATTTTATTATCAGTTGTACCACAAAGATTCACCTGCATTAAATTCATCTCCAGGGGATCACTTATTATTTCGGTAATTATCGCTAAATGGAGTGGGCAAGGTACGCCTAGTCTATCTATCTATACTTGTTATGAAAGAAAGCCTCCAAGCGCTGTCTGTCTGTATATTATTGTCTTTCTCAAATGTGAAAATTTCCATGTGGTTTTCACCAACTGATAAAGCCCGGGAAGGTTTTAGTGTTTATGATAATTTCTTATGGAGATGTTCGAACATGATAATCGCAAATATAATGATCAGCCGGAGGTCGCCCGCTGTCGGCTGCCTCCTCAGAGTCCTAGAACGGTCACGACCTATTTGCATCCAGCTGCTCCCCGCCTTCATCACATCACAAACATGATATTATTATTCAGTAAATAGCGCAAACGAAGCAGCGGGTGTCAGTTAGTGTAGCATATAACGGGGGCGCTAACGAAGGACGAGAGGCACACATATCACACATCAGAATTAGCCGCGTCGCCGAGGACAGCTCGTGTGGAAGTCAGTCACGTCTCGGGCTGATGCAATTTTTATTCCATCTCGTAATTCTATCTCTACGTTATAAAACTGATCATAAATTTCTCAATAGTTGATATTAATTATGACTGTATTTTCTATACATCAGCCCGCATCGAAAAATTACTTTTGTGTTGAATAGTCCACTTATCGAGGAAGGTCTTAGGCTATAAACTATGACGCTGCGAATAATAAGACCGTAGTTAAGCACGGGAACCCCGCTGTGGTATTAAGATATTTAATAAGAGCGACCTTGCGTGGCAGCGGAATTGTATTGATACAACCTCGGAGGTAGCTATTGCTCGTATGGTACCACCGTATCGTTTTTGAGTTTCGAAGGCTGGTGGGTAGAGGGATCTGCATATCAATGATACGGATGATTTTGGGGATCAATAGTCTCTGACAGCTCGATTTTACTCGTAACAGTTACAAAGTGTGTATGAGCGAAAACATGTATTTCTATTCATCTTGAACCTGAACTGTCAGTGGATGCTTAAGGTCCAAGGACAATCGGCTTAAGTTTTAGCAATTGACGCCACGACGGCCGTTTCCTGTTACACGTGGTGAAACCAGATCAGGTACTATATGTTCAATTTGTATTCGCCAACTAGATCCCTAAGAAACATGCGTTAGTTACATTCAATATTGACACTGAGGGGAAAGTTATAAAAAATAGTCCATACAACCCAATAACTACAAAAGTAGGGTTTTTGGTTTGCTGATTGAAAGGTTTTCTCGTTAGAGGTACGGAATCCTGGAAACTGACTCATATGTTTTTTCCTATACTTTATAGACAAATGCATATATAATATAAACACCAAGTTGCATGCTGCATTGCAGCGGAATTGGGCCAGCACGACGGGGGTGGTGGTGGTGGACCTGTCACTCATATGACACCGGCGTAAAGTGACAACTACGGTCACGGAAGGAGGGGAACGCATCGGCTTCATTGTGCGGGTGTTCATGGGCATCAGTAGTCGCAGACAGACTCCGATTTCTCGTTTGCCCCCTACTCTATATAAAAAAGTCATTATACATGTATAAAATATATACATATTCATAATTTAGGTAAATTGAACTTATACAATAATAATAATATACTAATATCTGTGGACTTATCACACCACGTTGGCATAGTGCTAAGTACCGTCAGGACTTGTGTTACAGGTACTATACAACGGAAATATATTTAAGGTTTTTATACATTTAAGATTTTTTTATTATAGAAATACATATAGTACATATATAAACATCCATGACCTAGGCGGGATTCGAACCCGCGACCTCCTGCGTAACACATGGAAAATCATCGTCGTCTCATAAAAATCACTTATCACATATAATAATTAACTAGCTAATACCTTCAATTTGCTCAATCGAGAACCATATATATATATATATATATATATATATATATGGTTCTCGATAGTAGTAACAGTAATAGTGCTATAGTGCCAGTGGAGATAATTTACGAGTGGGAGTACGTGGGAGTAATGCCTCCATATCTCGACAATTACGAGGGGTGTACATTAGCAAAATGACGGCAGGGTACGTTACGTCGTAGCGCGGAATCACCCATATAATGTCCTTATGGACTGGACTTTAAAGGAGTCGCACATCTTCGTCGGGAAATAAAATGCCACATCCCCATCGGGCGTTCTGTTTTATAAATTACAGTAAAATTACTTACAGCTTACTTAGATATTTTACGCCATTCACAGTCGGGGTAGGAAAGGTTTTATATTACCGTGCAGCTTCTTGACTTTTGTACTTAAATATACCGTACCAAAAAAATCAAACCCCTATTAGATGCCCAGGATAGCTGAGCTAAGCTAGACTCTTATTATGTTTTTTTTCATACAATATGATAACATGCACTCACAAATATAAATTTGAGAACTTTTATAAATTACAAATTAGTACTTTCAGTTGGCGCGACATCGTCGGTGTGCGATCAAGACTGGAATTAGGCTGATTTCATTTCACAGACTTTGCGCATCTCAATTTCCTGTGTATATAGACTAAATAATAGATAAGCTATAAATATATAATATAGTTCATCAAGTACAGTTTATAGTATAGAATGATTTAGTTCCATCCGAGTGCAGTGCAGGAGCCGCCGACTACAGATGGGTTTATTATGTAAATCTATAACCTATAGATAAGTTACGACCGCATGTACAATATACGGTCGCTTTCGAGAGCTTGTACACGGATACAGCTCACATTACATTACATATAACTACAGTGTGCTAAACGTTTTGAAAGCGGGAGTGCTCCATTGCTGCATTGCATTGGCATTTCTTTTTGACGACCGGCTGGCTCAGTTGGTAACGTGGCGATTAGTCCGCTTGCTACGCCAGAGGTCGCGGGATCGAATCCCGCCTAGGTCATGGATATTAATATATGTATTATATATATATATTTCTATAAAAAAATCTTAAATATATAATATGTCATGGATATTAATATATGTATTATATATATATTTCTATAAAAAAATCTTAAATATATAATATGTCATGGATATTAATATATGTATTATATATATATATTTCTATAAAAAAAATCTTAAATATATAATATTTCTTAAATTTATAAAACATATTAAACATATTTCCGTTGTCTAGTACCTGTAACACAAGTCCTTACGGTACTTAGTACAGGGCTAGGCTAAAGTGGTATGATAGGTCCACAGATATTACTATTATTATCTCTTGCTCACATTAAAGTGATTTTATTCCCGCAAAATCAGAGATATACTGTCGCGTTGTGCTATTTATGAGTAGCCTGTGACTAACTGGGGAGTTTAAGGTATATAATGATAGTAAAACAGCACTTAATGCCACAGAAAAGCGGCCGTTTTGCGGTATATTATGTAAGTGAAATGTACATTCCCGTTCGCATTAATTGGCCTGCAATGCTGCAAGACATCTAAAGAAGAAAGATGTTGTTATGGCGTAAGAAGGTATATCCAACTAGTGTTGCAAGAGATACATTGTAACAATTATGTTTGGAAACTTAAATATAGTATAAAAAGTGTATATGTCATCTTTGACTGTAAGGCTTAATGTTCTCTGTGTTGTAGAAATTTCACTCCTTTTTCTCTTTGGCGTGGCTTGGACGAGGGATTGATTTTAACGCTGAGACGCTGTCTGCCTTCAGCAAATAATATACTTAAATACATATACAGCAAATAATATAATTAAAATACAGTAAATACTATACTTAAATATTTTTATCTTTTCCGCCATAAACTAAACGTAAAATAAATAAATAAAAATTATATTTCATAAAAAAGGGTGAGCTCTTGATTTTTACCGATGCGCCTGATTTTAGTTGGCTCATGAAGCCAGGAGAATGCTAATCTTATTGGTTGTGTGTTCCTTTTCAGAGTTCTAATCCTTTTAATATTTTATTTTTCTTGCCATTAAACACTATATTATTCAAATATATGGAATGTAAGGAATGAAGGACAATCAACACAATGAAGGAAAACAAACAATAACTATATATATAAAGGACCAAACAAGTTGCAACCTGGAAGACTTCATATCCGCGCCTTTTTACTAACCAATAACAATTGTTCTTGTAGTATTTTAAGTCTGTCCTGGGTTGTGAATGTGGAAAGATCAATCAAATAAATTTATTCCAAAGCCTCTCTTTAATCTAATAGTCCTTTAATTTTAACATAAACTGTAACAACCTTACCTGGCCTCATTTTTACTATTGAAATTTTGAGATTGGATATGTATCATGCAGCTGCTTAACAGATTTTAATGAGAATTTTATTTATTACTTTCCTGGTCACACTCGAAAGACAAAAACTCGATTACGAAACATAAATCTCGTTACAGTTGCGACAATCCACTTATAGCTTTTTGTTACCAAAGGTGTAAGTCTTGCTTTTACAGGCCTTCCCTCGTTAGGTAGCGAGTGTACTCCTCACTTTTTTTGGAGGCATAAGAATAACGTAGAAGCGGCACTCGAGACACAAACCGTGGCAACATTGTGGGTAGGGCTGGCAACACTGGTAGTACGGCGTGTTTGTACTGCCGCGTATATCGACCGGGCGGGAAGCGCGCGCCGACAGTCACCGCTGGCGCTCCGACCAGGGTGCGCGACCCCTCGCGACCGCGTGACAGCCGCCGTACAACCTTAACATTGTTAAAACAAAACAATACATCCACCGAATAATAAACTAAAGTATCACAACACTAATAGACGAAATGTTTGCTTGTGTCGTGTGAACGTCCGGTGCATTCGCGTAGGGGCTGTCAAAGCGGTGAGTTACTAATATTTTGAATGGGCTACTGTAACACTAGTTGCTGATTTGCATGGATGTTAGACCTTGAGGAGGCAGGTCAAATCCGCAACCAGTATATATTCGATATTTTTTTGTATTTTAATTTATCATGCTTCAAAAATCGTTGCTTTTCACAAATTTACGCTTGAAATACCGACATCACGAAATCTTGAAATTAGGAATATTCATAATGCCCAAAAAGGTAAGAGGACCCTATTGTTTTAGGTTGTTTTCTAACATTGAGTATTTTACATGTTCCATTATCACTAGTAACATGTAAATAATCCATACCAATATTTTAAATATGAAAGCAACTCTGTCTGTATGTGATGTCACGGCCAACATGAACTGATTGTGATGAAATGACAAATAGGGATACTTAAGGGATTAGGGCTGAACATAGGCTACATATTTCTCCTATTTTATTTTAGTTATCAGCTATCCTTCTGAATCTCCGAGAACAAAGTCACGTGTAAAACCTAGTAACGTATATAGCAAACATGACTTATTGTATTTTCCTCATATTTCCTTAGGTTGCGAATGCTGAACAGTAGAACCGGCCGGCACATTTATACGCATAAGCAGTTTGTCACAATTTAAGCACTTACATTCTGGACACATCGGCAGATACGTCTCAAACAAAGAAAGTGTTTTGTGCACCTTAATCTCCCGCAGCAGATCTAGGCTCTCTCACCTATAGGCAGCCGGTAGCGCCCGCGGCTTTCAGTGGGTATTCAGTTCATCGGTTCGTCCCACATACCAATCGCATCCGACCTAGGACCGGTGATGCATTTCCAAAGTAGGCTTTAGTAAGAGGTATCTAAGGTAGTATGGTGTATCGCAGCAGAATTTGACCAGCACGATCGAGGAGGTACTTCTCGCTCACATTTCGGCGGTATCGACCAATATTGGTTACGTTGTCGCGTTTTGAACATTCTATAAACGTTGGCCCATTTGAAGGGAGAGGGACGGGAGGGACGGATAAGTTTAAACGAAGGCGACACTTTTGCAAGTGTGGATGTTGATGGAAGTGGGTAGCTATCAAATAGCTCTGATTGCTCGTTTCTCCCCTATGCTATAAATAAATTTTAAGTTTTACATGATATAATACGCAAAAAGGTAAGAGGATTTTTTTATAACTCATATGGATACCATGTGATAAACGAATGTACCACCACTTGAGACTGACCTTGCAGCCCGGCGTATGTCTTAAATATGTTAAAATTTATCTTTCAATTTTCTCTTTATTGCTTATTCCATATTTCAAACTTAGAACAAGCAATAAGAAGTTGGAGTAAGCAATAATTTGTTACAAAATATTTTTGATTCAAAATTATTTTTAGAAAAATTATTAAATTGTGTTTAGTGAAAAGATGGAGTTATACTCAAACGAATCGATTTCGTTTATTGAATATTACATGGAGCGAAACAGCTTTCCTTTTCATGCTACTACTTTTACTGATTTTTTTACTCGTCTCTGACACTAATTCATCTCAGTAGGTGCTTCAGAAGTCGACATGGCTGGAAGAGGGTGATTTCGTATCAAAGAATACATTACAACCGAATTGGACCGAAAGGTTTTCTTTGCTCTTGTACGAGATTCTAAGGTTGATATTTTTTTTGCTACTGGCTTCTATGCGCTCTACATTCAAAAGCAAGTACAGATTTATGGGGTCAATACAATGAGTCTTTAAATTCAGCCTAAATGGTTGTTTGGTACCAGCTGCCACCGTCGGTATTTCCGAACCGATACGATAGGGGGTTCTTCAAGAAAAGAGCTTACTCCCATCTAAAATGACGACAACGCATCTGCATAACCTCGGGTCATGCAGCTGTCTACGAACAGCGGTAGTTACCTACCTGCTCGTTTGCACCTTATCCTATAAAGAAAATTAATAACTTAATCATTGATACAATTGATCCACTGCTGAGCGCAAGTAAGCTTTTTTTGTTGAACGTTAAGTTCTAAGATTGCCGGCTACGCCGATCCACAAATAAAAGTTGTAACACTAACAGCTATGTCTATTTTGTAAAATACAAAGAGAGGCATACTGCAGTGTATCTACCTTGGCCCTGCAGTGTAACCGGGGACTTTTTAACACCGTTGTATAGTGACAGCGGCACTATCGCGTGTCGTGCGGTTTGTGAGTTTTCGGTGGCAAAGTAGGGAGGATGGGTGGATCATAGTGATTATGCTGATACTTACTGGTATCAGTATTCATGACTTCCTCCGATTTCACGTTTTCCTCTTATAGATTAAAAATAATTATATTTTTTAAGCAAATTGGTAAAAGCGTACACGATTTATCACTGTTGATGACGTTCACTGGTGGACATATTCTTCCCCCATATATCACCATAGGCCACGGCCACGAGCCACTTGAATCCAGTGGCTCCCCGCCACCAAGACGTCACTCTACCGGGTAGGAGGCCGCCCAATACTCCGTCTTCCGGTACGGGGCCGCCCCTCGAGAACCTTTCTTCCGTAACGGTAATCCGTTAGCCAGGACAATATACTGTAAATTGTATATTATGTTCAAGTTCTAAATATTTGTTTACTTTTATTATAAAATGAAAAATAATGTATCTCACACTCACACCAAGGCTGTCGTATGGTCGATGTAGAGAATGAAAACAATAAAACACAGACAAGAGAGATCCGAGTGCAAATATTTGAGTTCCCACACACATTCTCTCCGGCGGGGATTTAAAGTCTGTGTCCAGTGTAAAAACCTACGCATCAGTTATGTTATATTATATACGAAATATATGTTCTTATAATATATATACTTCCACCTATGGTGAAGTTATACTTATGAGGAGAATATATTAATAAGTAGTGGAAATTGTATAAAATCTAATTTTTCTATCAAATGATATCATGAATTTCCTTGACGGAAATTACGTACGAATCAACTAACCCAATTCAAAGTTCATATAAACAACCTACCATTAAACTTGAAATTAAAAACTCAATTGTTTAATAGATCTTTTAACTAACGTACACACTATTAACAAACCTTCCTCAGGTATCGCTCTACCCATTATTATAAATTCATTAGATTATGGGAAATCGATCACATATATAGAGACAGAGTTTGTTGAATTTGTGTTAAATAAGATACACATTATATCTAGTGTCCCTCGCGTGAACAACATGAATCTAATGACACCTTATCAGGTAAAATCCATCATGCCGTTCAGGTTTATTGCCATGCAAATAATATAAAAAATGACGTACACACATAGGCAGGCAAAACATTCTAAAACAGACGAATAATTTTTTTAAAACTGACAAAAAATTACCACACAGTCCGCTCTACAATAAAAGAAAACTTAGTCACGAAATTCTTAATTAAAATTGACAGTAAATAACACTTAAACAGTTTTAAAAAAGGAACAAAAACATAAAAGTTGGTGAAAAATACCACAGACAACACAAAGTTTGATGTCGATGATTTATGTAACTCTATTGTTCGTAGTACTTAGTGACTGCTGACGGAAGTCTACGGCGTAACTCGGCGTAGACGCTCGTAGGCGCTCGTAGCAATTAGTGTCTTATTTGTATGAATGTGATGGCTCACTCTTCAATGTTATTTTTATTGATGTTACTCGTATAACTGTAAGCAAAAAGGCGGTGATTTTTTTTGGCTTTGTCAACTTTGTCACATAACATGACAACGTAATGTTCCATCGGTAAATAACTAAACAGGGGCTCTCACAATATATAATTGTAATAATAATAATAATAATATTACAGTGATACGCCGTGTACGTTATTACCAATATGCCGTAAAACTTATATTCTCTTGTTGCTTAAGGGGAAAAATATGTAGTGGCAGCCTTTTGATGACTACTACTTCCATCCACCCTCCCCTACTATGCTACCGGATACTCACAAACCACATGACACACGTAAGTGCTAATATCACCATGCAAGGATATCATGTTGACAAGTCATCGGCTGTGCCGGCCCAATTTGGATGCATTGCAGTATGACTCTACCTCTTAGTATTTTGTCAAATAAACAAAGGTTTTATTTGTGGGATCGGCGCGAGTAGCAGGTAATCGTCTAAACATTCATTAAGAAAGGTTTATATATGTTCAGCAGCAGATCAATTATTTAAATATATCAATAAGCGTTTGGTATCTAATCCTAATTGAACTGAATTTAAAGATTCTTAACCTTGTTGACCTCATAATTCCGAATTTGGCTTTAAATGTAGAGTGCTCAGAAGCCAGCATCTAAAAATGTTTCAGCCTTAGAATCTCACACCAAGTAGTTGCAATAAAGAGAAGCTGCTACACGTTTGTCACGGTCTAATTCAGTTCTGAGAAGTATTGACTCAGGGGCTAGCAAAAAAGTTAGCTAAAGCAGCAAGAGAAAATCTTATTTATAGTGTGCAGCATATAGTATTCAATATACGAAATTTATTCCTTTGGTAATACCTCGGTTTTTTTATACAATAAATAATTTCTTTAAAAATATTTGAAGAAATCATGAAATCATTGTTTTCTCCACGTTTTTATTGCCTGTTCTAAATTCAAAACATGGATCAAGCAATATGAAGAAAATTGAGAGATAAATTCTAGAATATTTGCGACATATGTCGGGCTTTAAGGTCATTCACAAGTGTTTCATTGGTTTAAAAGTTAAGCACGGTCGCATATTATACATTACATGTATTAAAAAATAAAACATGTCCTTCATAATCATCACGAGCAATCATTGCTATGTGGTCATCGAAAATCGTTAACATCCACATATGATATGCTGCCTTCCTTTAACTGATCCCCTCCTCCTCAGATGGGCTAATTTTGACAAAGCAACAAACGCGACGGCACCAACTGGCAATATTAAAGCGGTTGATACCGACTTGGTGTGAGCGAGAGCTACCTCTTAATACCAATACAGCTTACCTTTGCTACTTCTTACTGGGACCTTCTTACAAAAATATTGCATAAAACATTTATATGATTATTGGTTGATACGTGATTTAGGGTCACTATAAACTATACTTTTAGAACTATGGGTCGACTTGTACTTACTTTTATATAATAGCGACATGAAATTCAACAATGGCAACATGAAATATCCGATTTTACGTGTCATATCGCCTTAAAATTTTTTTACGCAATTGCATTTGCAATAACAGTGCAGATAACTTATTGATAAGAGAAATAAAACATTCCTATTCATTTTTAGAAGTATTATTACTTGGCTGAAGGAGACTAAAAATTGGGAGTTTATTTCTATTTACAAAGGAATAGAGAAGGCAAGGGTTTTATTAAAAAAAAAATCGAAGGTTAAACTTAGGTTGACTGTTAAAAATGCATTGAGGTCGTTATCATTATCGGTCTTTATCGGTCCACGGCTGGACATATCTTGCTATGCACCAACTCTCAAGCTTCGTCTTCCCAAACTCAGCCTACTCTAGAACCTTACTGGTCCATCTGCCGTTATTTATCCTGAGCAACAAAGAAAAAATGCAAACTGATAACTACTGCTAAGACCTATCGATTCCAAAAAAAAAAATAAGCTACTTGCTTATCGTAAAAAATTGCGTAAGTTTGACATGTCGAAAGTAGGGCACAAGCCAAGGTCTCCGTTTTATAATACTACGTGTCAAAAATATAATCATAACACAACATAAAACAACCATTGCGGAAAGAAGGTTCTCGACCGGTAGACTGAGTGTTAGACGGGCTCCTACCCAGTGGACTTGCGCCTTGGTTAAGATGGCCGGAAGCCGCTGGATGCATATGGATCGTGACCGTGATATGTGGCGCTCTGTGGGGAGGAATATGTCCGGCAGTGGACGTCCTCCGGTTGATGATGATGAATATAAAATGGAGGCTGTAATTAAATATATAAATAATCAATAAATGACGTATATAATAATATGTACGAGTTGAATACATTGTAATATACTTTGTCATGCCATAAATACTGTAATAAAGAAAAAGAAATTGCAAACAACATTTGTTACTTATACAGTTTGTTAGTTTAACACACAAATAGAACACAACTAAAAATATAAGAAGCTTATTCGAAGTGGTCTCCATTGGCTGCAATACATTCCTCTGCAGGTTGAAGCCAGTTAGTTATCAATAGAAGCACGCACTCTTTCCGATCTTCATTTCCTGAGATAAAATCTTTTGGTTTCGGAGACTTTCCTTAAGGTTTCGACCACCGTTTTCGTACGTACACCGCGCGGACGGCCACTTCTTTCTCCGTTACAAACAGAGGAAAGTATTTATCTGCATCATTGTACCTATTAGTTGCCCGGTACACAAGCATTTAACTAATAGCAAGTGCATTAGGAGAGTTTTAAAAAAAATATTTCGCTCCATACCTAGTTGGTATAATGCAATCTTAGCTTTAGATTTTGTTCCAATCTATTTTATCACCCCACTCTATTTTAATATCGCAAAATATTGTACTACGTATTGGTGCCAAAATTAGAAACACAATGAATAATCATCTAAAAATGACAGATTCCAAATTCAAATAAAATATTTATTTATTTTCAATTGTAACAGTATTTATGGCCAGACAAAATAATTATTATATTACAATGTATTTGCTTCGTTACACTTCAGCAACCTCGGAACGCCTTATTTCCAGGGCGTGGAATTCAATAAGGTCTCTTACTTTGTAACCTCCTTTACTACACAAGCGCTCTTTAACAACTTCTACAT